>JAFIDM010000001.1:10681209-10786790 GCA_023159025.1 Thereuonema tuberculata
ACACACACACACACACACACACACACACACACACACACACACACACATACACACACATACACACACATACACATGAATCCTTCATTGCAATGATGGAGGAGGACTTGGTGCTTTCGGGATCTGCTGATAGCAAGGCGTCACGGCTTATGCGACTTGTCGCTGATGCTTGTGAGGCATCGATGACAAGACGTGGCAGAGGAAATCGTCACCATCCAGTGATTTGGTGGAATGCTGAGATAGCGGAGCTTCGGAAGAAATGTCACCGCACAAGAAGACTAGCACAACGAGCCCATGGACGAGAAAACTATGACGAGTTGAAACAACAGCACATAGAAACCAGCCGTGCTCTCAAGAAGGCCATTAAAGTCAGTAAACAGAGTGCTTGGAAGGAACTTTGTAGTGAGGTTAATAGTGACCCATGGGGTAGACCATATAAGACGGTTATGGCTAAAATAAAAAGTAACTCCTTATCACCTCCGACCTGCCCTGATTTGCTGCGCAGGATTGTGTCTACTCTTTTTCCACAACAACCGGGGATAGTTTTGGAAGTTCCACCTCAAGAATGTGAAGATGTGTCATCTATCTCAAAAGATGAATTGATAAAGGCCTGCGGAAAGATTGGTGACTCAAAAGCCCCTGGCCCAGACAGCGTTCCAAATATTGCTCTTAAAACCGCCATCCGGTATAGACCTGAGATCTTTCTAGACGTTTACAATGCTTGTTTACGAGAGGGTGTGTTTCCAAATCTGTGGAAGCAGCAGTTGCTCGTACTTTTGCCTAAAGGTAACAAGCCACCTAATGATCCATCGTCCTATCGGCCAATTTGCCTGTTGGATACGGCAGGTAAAGTATTGGAGAGAATCATTTACAATCGACTGGAGGCATTCAGTGAAGGAGCGCATGGTCTCTCTGAAAACCAGTACGGTTTCAGGAAATCAAGATCTACAATCGACGCTGTTAGGGTTGTTGTTGATTTGGCTCGAGAGGCCATTGAGGGCAAACGCTGGAAGGGAGGAGTAAAACAGTACTGTGCCATAATAACGTTGGATGTGAAGAATGCGTTCAATTCGGCAAACTGGAAGTGCATCTTGAACACTTTGAGTTCAATGAAGGCTCCAGCGTACATCAGGAAAATAATTGCGAGTTACTTCACTGATCGTATCCTAATGTATAATACCGAAGTCGGAATGAAGACCTACAACATCACTGGCGGTGTTCCACAGGGATCAGTACTTGGTCCTTTGCTTTGGAATATCATGTATGACGCAGTACTCAAACTACCAATGCCCGAGGGAGTGACTGTAGTGGGGTTCGCTGACGATGTTGCATTGGTTGTAATCGAGAAACACCTGGAAGTTGTCACCCTAACATCGAATGTGGCTGTTGCCAGGATCCGTCAGTGGCTCTCAACGGTTGGATTACAACTAGCAGATCACAAGACAGAGGCGGTTCTTGTGACCAGCAGGAAAGCGAGGGAGATCGTTACCCTCACTGTGGGTGATCATGACATTCTGTCGCAGCCTTCTCTCAGGTATCTGGGTGTTCAGATTGATGCAAGGCTTCGGTTCGATGAACATCTTCGAATCGTGAGTGAAAAGTCTGCACGAGTGGTCAACGCCTTGGCTAGGATCATGCCGAACATCGGGGGACCTCGGCAGAGCCGACGAAGACTCCTGTCCAGTGTGGCTATCTCTACCATGCTCTACGCGGCTCCGATCTGGTTCCATGCCACGAAGACTAAATCATATGTATGTCAAATGACTTCGGTTCACCGGAAATGCGCTCTACGGGTCGCTTGTGCATTTCGAACAGTTTCATATGATGCAGTGTGCGTCATAGCAGGGATGCCGCCTATCGATCTCTTAGCAAGTGAGAGAAGCGCGATATGCAGTGGTATTCGGGAACGTCGTGACGCTCACCGACCCAAGATCAGGAAGGCCGTGAAAAGCAAGACAACGGAAAGATGGCAGAGACGATGGGATTCATCGACCAGTGGAAGATGGACTCATAATCTTATACCTAATATTGCAACGTGGATCGAAAGAAAGCATGGTGAGGTGGATCACTACCTGACTCAGCTATTAAGTGGCCATGGTTGTTTTCTAGCGTACCAGAGGCGCTTCGGAATTGTCGACAGTGCGTCATGTCCGACTTGCCAGTTCTTGGACGAGGATGTGGAACATGTCTTCTTTGTCTGCCCACGCTTCCATGAAGATAGAAATGAGCTGAAGAAATTCCTTCGACAGCGTGTGACTCCAGAGAACATCGTTGGCTTGATGACTATCTCCCAGGCTAATTGGACGGCAGTGGCTGACTATGCTGCCACTATTATACGGAAACTTCGTATGGCTGAGAAAATCAGACTTGATCAGTTGCGAAATGCTATCTGAGTCGGACTTTTAGTCATTCTGCCCTACGCGATGTAGTACCTGACGGTGGTTCCGTGTAGGGTGTTTTGGAAGTCGGACGTAGGGTTTTAGTGAGTAGTAGTCATTTATGACTGAGTCTCACATTACCAATTCCTTGGTATGCGTAAATGCATTTCCCCCGTCCTTAAAAAAAAAAAAAAAAAAAAAAAAAAAAAAAAAAAAAAAAAAAAAAACACACACATACACACACATAGACAGACTGGTTGATTTCATAATCTTGAAAGAGAGTATTTACTACAAATATACTTAATATCCCATACAATGTTCTACTCCGCTGTTTAGTTGTATCTTTGTGCTTCAAGAGCGTCTGTTTCCTGTGGCAAAAAAGTGGTACTTTGCGATTCCAAACAGATCGATCTACGAAGTAGATCCAATCGCAAAATAAGCAATCTCAGACTCCTTGACAACCACACAGGCAAAGTCAAAAATAAACGTCATCCGTGCAGCCATTACTTAGGCGTGAAAGACTCTAGGTACGTTTCTATTTCGTTTTGTGGAATAAAAAGACTCAATTGTTAGATCAAATGGATAGAATTCGACATTAAGCCTATACAATAAAAAAAGCCACAACATTATCTACGAATTTACTGTTTCACGTCAACAAACGAAAAAAACTGAAAGTAGTTTGAAGAACTTAAAGTATATTGTCCCTAAAATTTGATTTCTAATTTCTATATATTCTCTTTTTTTTTAAGTCGTGAAAAAAATAACAAAATCCTCCATTTGTATTCAAATTCAAATATGAACACTATACATTTTAAACGTTTTCTGAAAAAAATAATTAAATCTACTTTCCTTACTTGAATTGTTGAAACTGGATGAACTTTAATCACTAGTTTAGTGGATTAGCTAAAAGGATATTACAATTCGTTGTTTTAAAATAAAGAAGTATTTATAGAAATAGAATAGAAATCCATTGTTTGATTCTAATGCTTTTCTATGGCAATTTTTGTCTCCTTCCTCTACAAGCACCCAGTTGGACACGATTTCAAGTATAAAAGTTACATCGTCCTTAAATGGGCATATTAAGTTTCAAGAAGATAGAGCTCCAAAGTTATTAGGAGAATAAACATACACAAGCTGAGTGATATAATAAGCACTACGAAAGTGAACTTAAAAATAAACGTGTGGCGCTTAAACCATTGGCTTTTCCTCCAAGTTCGTTAAACTGTTCTGGCTTTAAAAATGGAAGGAGAGTCTTCTTTCCTATTTCTTAGCTGGGACGAAGTTAATAATTGCGCTGATGAATAATTCGTGGAGCCTATAGTTATGACACAGCCAATACGTTCTCTCTGTCAGCCAAGAAGATCCACCTCATTAATAAAAGGATTCTTTCTTCCAATTTCAGTCCATTTTTAAAGGCCGGCAGCCAACGGACTTCAAGTTAATGAGCCTTTTTTTCTTCATTCTTTTTTTTTTATCCTATTCTTTTGTTTTTCAAATTTACTGATGTTATTTCGGTTTTTTTTTTCGTAAGTACTTTTTCCCATGATTAAGGTTGCAAAGAGTAAGGTAATTTATGCACGAAACATTACATTCCTTTTTTTTTACTACATCTTAAATTTGAAGCTTCCTTCTCTCCTCGAATAAAAAAAAAATCCCTTTTACGAAGAAGAAAAGAAAAATTGGCCCACCAATGTAAAACACAATCCAATTCGGTTATAACGAAAATAATATTTAAAAAAAAGTGTTCCTTGTAACCGTTATTCGTTTTATCGGTTGTTGTTGTTACATGTTAGTTTCGATATAGTTAAACCTTAACTATATTGTATTGTAACTATTTTTATAATAATTCACATAAAATTATAAATATCCTTCTGGAAAGTTCCACAAAAAAAACTTCAAAGTTACTCTCCTTTCCTCAAAATTTTATTTTTTGATTTATTTTAATTTTAATTTCTCTTTCTAAAAAAGAAAAAAAAATCACTGAAAACATACAGAAAGAAAAAGCTTTCAAATACATTTAAATTGTATATTCGGCCAAATACAAACGTTATGTTGTCCGAAAATTAATTAAAAATCGGCAAATATTTACTGAAATTGATAAATCATATCAAATGGATTAATATATATTATTAATGATCTCGAGACCGTTCATGCACAGCCTTGTGGTCAAAGCGACGGCCTGACATGAGGGTGATATCAGGCATGGATGTAATTTTCTTGTGTTTCGTCTGTTTCTGCGTGTGAGCTTCCTCCTAGGACTTACCCTCGGCAAAGTAGCTCACAATTCTCGCCCCTTGTCCAAATGCAGTCCGAATGTACGAAACAATAATAAGAGCTCTCGAGGAATTCTCTTCGTTCCTAATGCTGTTTTTTAACTGCGGGAATTTTTGTTTTTGTTACCTTAACGTACAAATTTCTCGAAAGAGACTCACAGGGAAAAAATTTTAAATAAAAAGTGTTGTCTGTTAATAGGCAAGTCAAGTTTTAGGAATCATCCGGGTTTTTTTTTTAATTTTTTTTTTTTGTAGGGGGGGGGGGGGTTGCAGAGGAAATGATTTAATGAGCGTTGCATTAGAAAAGGAGGCTAACAGTAATGAAACCAGAGCTTGTGATTACATGACTCTATAATTTAAGTCATTTTTTTTTACCGATAATTAAGTCATAAGAAAAAGAATTTCATTATTCATAAGTTTTGAGGGAATCCATCACAAAGACACTTCTCGAACATTTATCAAATTCTCGATTTCTTTACAATGTAAATAAGCTTAAAAAATTGTTCGTTATATCCGTTAGTTTTGATTATGGTGATCGTTTCACCGCAATACGAAACGGATGAAATGTATAATAATCACTAGCTGTACGCTTTGCTATCATCACGTGGTGGTGGGAACTTGAATCTACAACATTGGGGTATCAATTTGTGAACAAGAGAAGAGTGGGAGATTTAACTAATCGTCTCATATTTAAGTTATACGATATTCATCAAATTTTATTGAAATCCATCCAATCGTTTTAGCAGAAGCGCCTACAAATTAGACAGAGGATAAATTGTCAATAAAATACATATATTCCCATCCAACTTTTTTCGTTCGCAATAACTGCTCTAAACGTGTTCATCTGCGAACCCAACAAACTGTTTCACTTATTTTATGAATTAAGATTCATTTAAGAGTCAAGAATTGTCTCCAATCCTGTTCAACGAATTCCTTTTCGTGTGGATGTGATTTGCTGCTAATTTAATGCATTATCCGATACTCCATCCGATTTCTCCAGGCAACACTCAACGAAGCAAATCGATGAAGCGCCTCCACCCCCATCCACCCACTGCTCTTTCCACGTGCTGCTGCTGCTGCTGCTGCAAATAGTCTCCACATATCAGTTTCGTTGATTATCGTCAGGTCCTACGGTTGTTTTTAGTTTATTAGGGTTGATGTTGTCGATTCAGGCCTTCACTGAAAGCAACGCATTTACCTCCCATATTGTAAACAGCTTTCAATAGCTCTTAGGCGCCATTTTCTTTTTTACTGATACAAGAGAAATAGTTAGCTCTCAAGTAAACCAAAATAAACTGTTAACTCAAGGTAATTGAGCGAGCTAATTACTTTAAAAAAACACAAACAATGATGAAACATTAAAAAAACATGTTGATGAGCTGATGAGACTCTGTTTCGACCTTAATACTGCTAATCAGTCAGAACATCTCAGAGGGTTTGGGGGTATTTTGCTTCCTTAGAGGTAAAATATGGAAACTTTAATTTATTACTGAGTAAATGTTACAGTAAATATTCGAACCGGACCCTGAATGTTCCCTAATTAGGCCTATTTTAATAAAGCTTACTTTTGAAACTCAAAACTCTTTACTACATAATCCACTTCAATACATCTGTAACTTAAAAATTAGTTTAATAAATAAATTTAATAAAAATTAGATAACAAAAACTTAAAAATAAAATATTAAAAAGAGCATCTAAAATCTCTTTCAAAAACAATGCAATTCAGAACAGCTCTGTAGTCAAATCACACTCTAGGAATTTGTATACAAACTATTTAAATCGATATGTTACCCTTACTACACTTAGACAGGGTAATGTTGTTTTAAGCCTGGGTTCCTAGGAAAATGGAGTCTAAAAATCAAAGTGTATGAATCTTTTTGAAAATTGGCATGCGTATTTCCGAACGAGACACGTTCAAACTGTTAATACATGTTTTTATAATTAACCAAGAAAGTGTGTGTGAAGGTGACAACATTTTTACAAACCATACATTTCCATTTCTATCTAACAATGCATAGTTACATTCAATAGTTGTAGATTTCATTAATTTTTCAGCAAAGATTAAAAAATTTGAAGATTCTGTCCGTATTCGGGAGTTATTTTGATTTATAAATGTAAAGATACATATCTCTATTTTTTCAATTAAAAAACAAAACAAAAAACAATGCAACAGTTTAGAATATAGGTTTCAACTTCTTTCAAGAATTTCTTGATAATTTTGGAATTAAATAAATAGGCCTATAATCTCATACCATGTAATTAGACAAGTAAACGATGATCTCTCAAAAACAATTCTTATATAATTCTCTCTATAATTTCTCTGTAATTTTTCAATTGATATACGTATATTTATAGAAAAGATATTATCCTTTTTTAAGATAAAAAAAAAATAATTCCCAATTTAGTGAAAACCTAGAATCATAAACTAAACAGCAAACACAAAAGGTACTAATCTTAAAAACATTAAAAAAAAATCTTCTGATTTAAAATGTACATTTATATTTTATGTAATTTTAAAGTCGATTTAAAGTAATTTTGTATCAATATTTTTTTTAATTTCACAATGGATATTTTGTAAAATTATTGATAAAACAAAATCCTAACTCCTCCTGACATCAGCATTATCTATGTAATATCGTTCACTCAAGAACAAGGTAATCCATTATCTATCTGTTAATTCTTATTATTATTTTTGTTATTTTAATAATTTTAATTAGGCTTAAGTTTTTTTTCAATTCTTTAATAATCAATCAATCTGAATAGAGTTTTCCCATTTAGTAAGAAATTTATTTTGAAGGCAATTTTATATATATTTTTATTATTTTGTTATTGTTTTTGTGTTTATTAGTTACTTTTGTTTTGATAATATTTTCTGTGTTTTATTTATTTATTTTTTTTTAAATTGATATTTTTTTCTTTTTTACCAAAATCATCATTGAATCTGTTCTTTATTAAAAAAGTTTCCACTTTTTGACATGTTATTCAGACAGTAGGAATGTTATGTAAGGTTTACACTACGATTTATTCTACAATTATTGTAGGAGATTTCTGCAATGCTTGTGTGAACGCTAAGCAAAAGAAACATTTTTCTAAGTTTCATCTTTGTATAATGAATTAGAACACATTTCTTGTGATGCTTCGTGTGTAGGCTTCTGTGTCATGCGGTGCAGCCACTCTGGGCGGTGTTTTCTTTATCTTTCTTAAATTCATTCTATAGAACGAAATCTATAAAGTTAAGAAGTTAAAGCACAGAAGGCAAAGGGACACATTTCATCCTTTCAAAAAAAAACTTACTTAAATTAATTAACGTATCATAACTTTTCTGTATTTAATAATTCATTATAGTACAGAAAACAAAGAATACAAAAGGGGAGGGCAAATGTAATAGTAATGGATTAATCATTCCAGGCATTTCAATGAGGGTATATTTAAAATGTTGTAAACTATTCGTGAATAAATGTAAAAAATGTACGATGTTGTTTTTTATTTAATTCTTATAATTTGGCAGTGCCCAAATCATGATTGTAAATTCAAATGTAGGCTTTACGTTTTAAATACCGTACAATTTTGCTTATAAATTGATTTGTTTTATTCATAATTTCACTAATTGTAGTACGTAGATCTCCAGGCATAATTAAATGATGGATACAACTCGTATGTACCCTACATCGCATACGATAAAGTGATTCATTCTTTTCTTCTGTACAGTACTTATCCTCAATATACAATTCATTAAACGTTTCTGGCGAATTAGAAAACTCAGTAATAAATATAGTCTTACTGAAATATGAAAGCACATTTTTCATAAGATCAGCAGACGACATAAGGAAATCACAATCATAAAAAAGTGAAATTTTTAAAAGGATTCAATGAAGTTTTTAAAATTTAAAGTCATTATTTAAAACATTATTTGCTTTTTTACAAACCTTAGTTATATCCACAGGACTTTTTGCAATAACGTTTGACATAAATTATCTAACGACATGTTGCAGCCTGTTAATGATTCTTAGTTTAAGCTTTAGAATAATTTACAAGTCTTTTTATTTAGGTAACAATGAAAAATAAACTAGGTAATTTCGTTTAATTAATTAATTAATTAATTAATGATTAAAAGTTCAGCCAGCACACAAACAGCATAAAAGTATTGATAAAATTATTGATAAAAAAAAATCCCAACTTCTCAAGACATCAGCATTATCTATGTAATATCGTTCACACAAGAATAAGGTAATTCATTATCTATCTATTAAATTTTTATTATTATTTTTGTTATTTTAAAACAGCACACAAACGCGAAGAAGCCGCGTCTAAGTGCTGGCGAAAGCTATGGAACATTTTAACTTTTTAATGTTTTTAAAGTGTTAATTTTTAGAATTTTATGCTGCCTGTGTGCGGGCTGAACTTTTTATCAACATTATTGACACACGTAAAAACTTAATATTATAGATAACTTTGTTTAAGTCTGAGAAATTGTTTTCCCCTTAACATCTTGTTTACACTTAGCCCTTTATTTACAACTTCCTAGGCGTATACCTGTAATAGACAGACAGAACTGAAGAAACAGAATCTTGGAGCGAGTAATAATCATCTCTAATTGCCCTTAATTTCTTAATTATGCATTTCCTAGCAATGGTTGTTCCCAACTTCATGGTTGTCGTTTAATGATGCTGTAAATTGGTCGGAACAACAGATAACTTCGATCAAAGCAAGTGATTAATAAAATAAAAATCATTCAAACTACAAATCTGAATTCATACAGAATTAATGAAGCAAATAAGGCCATGCAGATTATAAGGCCATTTTAATGTTTAAATTAGTAGGTATTTTCCAGTACATATAGCAGCACTAATCAATTGCTTTCAAAAATCACCTTAACATTAAAGTCCTTCAATAGCCCTCATAGAACATTTCGTGGAAGCGAAATAAAAGTTGGACAAAGTTATCGCTTATTAATCACACATAATAAGCGATAACTTTGTCCAACTTTTATTCGAAGAAAAGTTTTAGTGCTTTCTATGATGTGAATCTAGTGTATAAGTAATAAACAAAACTTAGTTTAGCTTTTGGTATTTATTTCAACGATAAATTATGGCTCAATTTTCTTCAACAATCATTTGTTTTTTCCATATGAAGATAATAACATCAGTTTTGTGGCCGTATTCCTTTTTATAAGCCTTTGTAGATGTTGTGAGTGAAATCGACGTTATTTCTAAAACGTCCAATATTTTTGTAAACATACTATTGTTAAAAAACCCCAATCCTGGAATATATCAACATAAAACAAACACTAGCAATAAGACGCTTTTTTTATTTTATTTTAATTTAGTTAAAGAAGCTTTTATATTAAATGCAAGGACGTTTCGGGTTGATGGTCAAAGCAGAGCAACTACTCAAGACACAAAAATTTCACCTCTTCTTAAGAATTGAAAGAAAAACTGGTGGCATTATTTTCTTCTTGTATCTTACGTAGGGAAATGTTCGTACAACTGATAATAGTTTTCTTTCTTACGTAAGACTTTTTCAGTTTTCATTCTTACGTAAGAATAATCAATTGTAATTTAAACTCTCAACTGATTCTATAAACTAAAGCAAGTGAAAATAATTTACAAAAATATGAAATAAACAAAATAGAAGTCAGCTGCCAATGACAAGCACTTAGGGAACGGAATTTACTTTTGAAGTTCTTTAGATTGGATGTAAAAAAAACAATAAAGATTTCATTTTTGAACTAAAAAAAAATCTCATTTCCTTGGCTAAATTAAGTTTCGAGATTTCAAATACAGATAGATAGAAAGCAATATATCTTAAAAGATCAACAATCTAAACCATAACTCCTTTGAGGAGAGTCATGTTACGTAATAAAAATATTACATTATTACAATGTAAAGATGATTCAAGTATTTTTTTATTTAAAATATTAGATAAATATAATGAAAATGATTACTCTTGTGTTTCTGGATTTCAAAATTTCTTGTGCTCAGGAATGTTGATTCTGTTTAAGAAATGCCAAAAAAACAACACGAAACAGCTGTCCCAGGAGGTCCTTCTGCTTACGTCTTATTTATGGATTTGTACTGATAATTGCTCGGGATTTCTCATTAATGTAAAAGCCCATTTGATTCATTTAAGTCCGCCAAAAAAGTTGGCATGTGAATTACTGACTTCGATTTCGTTGTGAATTTATTTTCTTTTCTTAATTTTATTGCTGATTTCTTGATATTTACTAATTTAGAATTTCTTGGATTGTCTTCTAAAGTTGTGCAACAATATTTTAGAAAACAGGCTTGTCTATTAAAACCAAAGGTTAGTGTTGCTGCAGAATGAATAAACTGGAGATTAATATACAATATCTCTTTCTGGTCTCAGAGATAAGGCTTTAACAATGCTTGTGTTGTATAGTAATAGCAGAGCTTATCTTTTGTATAAGAAACAGAAGCTAATCTTTCTTGCATTTTATTACAATAAACTTTATTGTTAATAATAACAATTTCTTGTAGGCAAGAAAACTTTCTGGAAGAACCATAATTACAACAGAGTTGTGGTATCCAGCCGTAGCAGGTCGAAAGCAACCTGAAAGATTTGTTCACCTTCCAGATTTACGCTTTATTATATTAAAAAAAAAACTAAAAACGCGAATAAATAAAATAAACAGCCATTATTAGCTCTCATTTCCTCCTACGAAATTTCATGAAAATTGTATAGATTAATACTGATATAATAGACTAATTGCAAACTTGTTCAAAGATGGTGTAGCTTTGAACACGATGTATTTTAGACAAATTGGGCTGTATTGATCGAATTTTCAGATGCACAATTATTTAAATGTACAATTTCGTCAAAAATAAATGATTATATGTCGTTTCTTATAGACACATAAACAGATATGAGGAATATAAGACAAATTAACGCAAATAAAAGAAGCCATGTTATTTATGACAAATTAGATTTTTAAAATTTTACCATATTAGAAAAGTTAATGAAGCAATAAGAGGCATAGCCCTAATGTACAAAAATTATTAACGACAAAATATGTATTTGTCATTAATTTAAAAAAAAATTTCAAGGGTGTTTCGTCTTCTGTTTTCTTATCTTCTGATTTCGATTTTTCTTTTTTCATTTCGGATGAGAAAAGCCCACCGATACACCCACGCGCATGAAATGTAAATAGAACGAAAAACCAGGAATAAAAACATAATTCGCCAATGATTTGTCAACGTTACCATTCGAGAGGCCTTGGGATCAAGCGACGACGCAGTAAACAAAGTTTCTCGCTTCGTCTGTTCACATACGTTCGGTAAAAAAGAGCACGGCCGGAATTAGCAATATGGTTGGAGGGAGCAAGTGATACAAAATTAATGCACTGGAAGCAATTCCCTCCGCCAGGGCGAAAAAACAGGAAATGCTTTAAAAATTGAATTTTGTTAGCACAAAATGGCAGCTTAAGACACAGATTTATTTAGATTTCTCTCTGCTCTTCAAATCCCAATGAATAATTAAAATGGAATTGACGACGACTTCGTATCGAAGGAGTTAAAAAACAAAAATGTTTGCAAAACTGAGATTTAGAAAGAAAAAAAAAGAAAAAATGACATAAGAACAAGCGTTTTAGAAAAAGTATGGAAAAATAATACCAGAAAAATTTATTTGTAGTCCCTAAATAAATTACTTCAGATGTAGTTGCAATTATTTGAATATGCTAAAAATCCAAGTAATTACATCATAAGAAGTTTGAAAGAATTTACAGTCTAAATTCTTTAAGTCCGTGAAAATGATAGAAGCGAAAAGCTTACGTTTCTACTCCAATTATACCGTAATTATATGTATTGAATACAAAACAAGTTCAAATTTTCCGTATTCTAAAAAAAAAAAAAAAAGAATTAAAATCTCCTTGTTTATTTAAATTGTCTAAATCGGATTAATTTTAATCATTTTCAAATACACGTGCAATGGATTAACTAAAAGGATTTAATATCGATTTTTAAGACAATGTTATATTAATAGAAATATTAACATACAGTCACAAATTAAATTAGTCTTACTTTAATATTGAAATGCTTAAAATTTTAGGCATTTCTTTATAATATTTCGTTTTGATTTTGCAGACGATTTACTCACATAATCCTTCCGCCTTTTAGCTTTTATCTGTTTCAAAAATTTCCCGTCCTGTGATTGGGTGAGGAAAAAAAATGAAAATCGAAAACAAAGAGAAATAGATTCTCAGTCGTTCATTGACTGATAAAAATGCAAACAAAATAACGCTGTAAATTCATAAAAAAAAAAAAAAAATTGCTCTACCACAAATGGAGAGTTGGGATTATTTTGTTTGCGGCATTTTACAAGTTAGTTCAAGTGTTGGAAGCTGCTCAGGAAATGAACTATTCATAATTTGGAGTTTACTTTTAATTTTAACGACATTCGAATAATTTTCGGCCCTTATGGGTGGAATTTCTCTGTAAATCAACACCTTCTTAAGACAAATTACTTTTGAATTATGGTCATTATTTAGTTTCAATGACAACATATCTTAAATCTACACAATCCTCCTTGTAGTAAACTACACGAAACTATAAAATTTCATCTTCCTTCAATGTCTAGGTTGAGTTATTTTTATCGCACCATAAATAAGGACATGCCAATTTCCATTTCTATTTGTATTCTAAATTTGTTTTGTTGTAATCCTAGGAAGCTGAAGTCTGTGTGTGTTGTTGTCCTTCCCAAATAACTTTAAAATGGATCTTCTTTAAACTTAGTAGACATATTTCAGGACTACATCTCACTTTTCTATTTGAAATATTTTCCAAGGGTGTGCTTATAAAAAAATTGGCGCGAAAACGCGATAAAAATTCCAGTGTAAAAACATTAGAACCTACAGAGTGGATTTCTAAACAATGTCTTAAATAATGGATATTAATCTTTTTAACTCATTTACTGCTTTGCATTTGGTATGGTATGATTAGCAATAATCGCCTTTAGACAACTTAACGCGGATTTAATTAATATCTTTTTCTGAAAATAGGTAAATTCTACTGTTTACATTCAACACTTATTAGAATTTGAAAATAAATTTAATTTTTTTTGATAAGTTAAAAACATTAGTCCAAAATTATGATATCCTGTGACAGGTAGCGTTACATACAACTACAGAAACGGTACAAAATTAAGAATAACTTAAGTAATAATTGAACTAAAAACAAATGTAGAAAAGGAATAGCTTAAAGCTTTTCCTGTTTGTAATCTTATGGTCGTAAATATTACGTCTTTACCCCATTATAATTTGTTCTAAGTCATTAAGTGTTTAATTCCGTGGAACAAAGGACTGTCGCTTGAAGACCGTCATCTCGAATTTACATTCAGAAAAAAAGTCTTTGTACAACTTGAATTTTATTTCAGAAGTTTTAGACAAGTTTCTGTTTTTTGCTCTTAACGACATAACAAAAGTCGTAAAGAATTTTGTCTTCATTTTCAATTAAAAAAAAAACAAACCCAGAAGCTCTAAAGAACGTAAGACCTACTTTCGTCATTCATTTCTTTAGTTCTTTTAAGTCTTGAAAAATAAGAAAAACGAAAACCTTACATTTATATTCCAATTACAATAACTTCTGATTCAAACAGTAAATATCTTCCATTTTCCGAAAAATTATTTAAGTTATATTATTATTTACTGTTATTATTTATCATATAATATTATTTATATAATAAAGATTAAATTAAAATTAAAGATTAGCTAAAACGGTTAATATTAATAAAGGCATTTAAATAAGGCATTTAATATATTTATGTTATTCTTATATCTGTCTTGTATTTTATTATACCAAGAAATATAGCTAATATTTTGCTTTTAGCCTATTTATATTTTGTCCACAAAGTTATAAAAATCGGAGAAGTTGTTTTGTTTCCATTGCTATTCTATGGGGATTTTTATATAAATAGATTAAAAATAAAACATTAGGTATATTTCTTGGTGTAATAAAATACAAAATAAAAGAACAAATTCAAATTAAAATTAGATTTCAAGAGGAATCATCGAGCGATTCAAAAGCTAATAGGAAACATTATAGGATCGAACTGATTTGATGAACATCAATGCGCTACAAAGAAAACGAAATGTTCACTGATTGAAATACAAACAAAACGTCACGATTAAAAGTTCTATTAGAGGCTTTGATTGGGATTACTTTTGTAAAAACTAAGTCTAAGCACCTCAATTTCAATTTGAGACAATGGAGGGTTCAGAGTTCAAGTGAACCAAGTCCATTTATTAGCGGCCCCTAGGTTACAGCTTGCCTGTAAAACACAGGGGACCGCTCTTGCTTTTTTGTTTGCTGGATGTCACACTCTGTAGTGCCCAAACAATTAGAGATATTAGAATGAAACCTGCACCATTGTGTTCAGCATCAAAAAGTAGGTGGCCACGTGTAAAAAAAATCAGACCTCAAGGACCCCTCCCTGACTGGATGTTGGGGGGTCAAAAGTGGTCGCTTCCGATAAAGAGGAAGACGGCGATAGACGTCCCCCTAATATCGATCCTTCTGAACACATTTTGTTTATACAATTGTGTTTATTATGGGACCGCTTTGCTTTTGACACTGTCTAAAAGCATTAATTTATCTTGTTTTTCACATTTTACGTAGCTCATTAGATTCTATAGATGGTTAAATATATTTTTAAAAAGAATGTTATGTATTTAAGACTAAATATCTTACTGTCTGAAAGGTATTAAAATAATAAACACCAGCATTCCCATAGACCGTCATAAGAACTTTTAACTTTTAAACGTCTTTTCCTCGAATTGAAGTGTAGGGACTTGGCCCCTCGGAACCCTCCAATTGTCAGATTAAATTCTTTAAACAATTTCTCAATTGGACTTTAGAAAATCTGTTTTATGCTTTTTAAAGTCAGATACAAGAATCCAATTTTCACCCAAAAAAATTTAATTTTCATATAAATAATTTATTTTTTGTAAAGCTACTGTATAACAAGAACAAGAAAATTAAATGTTAAAGAAATCAATGTAAAAGAAATGAAACTTTGAGTAATAAGTTTAACTTTTGCTAGCGATATTTGTTAATTTGATTCATATTTTTTATTAATTATTAAAAGATAAGGAAATTCTATAACTGAATTTTTAAAATAAAAGTTACTTAAATTTTAATCAGTTAAAAATTATTACTTTATTATTTTTTTATAAAAACAATGAAATAATAATAAAAAAAGTTTACAATAAAGTATGAAGATTTTATGATAATCTAACATAGGCTTAACAATTATTTTTGGAAACGGATTAAAACTAAAATCTCAGCTAGAATAATCCCAAAATCTGTATAATCCATATCTACTGCATTAGATTAATTTTCATGTCTATTGAAGCTCAAAGGATGAGACAAAACTCAAAGCAACGGATTTATCTGAATTAATAAAGACATTGAGAAAACTGCTTCATTTAAGTCTGTGTTTGTTGGAAACTCATTAGAAAATTCCAGAATTAGAAAGTCTTTTATCGAGCTAAACGCAAGAGTTTTGAGTGGCCAAGTGATTAACACTCATATTTTAGGCTAATATTTAGTTTTCGCAACAAGAAAGAACTAAATGTGACATCAAAGGCAAGGGTAATCCGTAGTTCAATCCAACCTTCTCAGCGCCATCTACAAACGAACAATATTATTTATGCTATTTATTATACAAGTCATACACAAGGTCACGTGATCTCTTAATTTTTTTCTCCTTTGCTTTTGTAAAAACCAGATAGAAATATAACTATTGAAAGCAATTGACAATAATTCAAACTCAGTTATTCAACTGTGACGCTGTCCTCCAGGCGTAACTAAGTGATCTGATCATGTTCGTACGAGGCAAAGAAAAAAAAATATAATATCAACTTTAGATTTAATAAATAAATAATGAAAGAATATTTAATAAAATGCTAATAAGTTAATGCATCAATAATTTGGTCCACACTTTAAAAATTACGTAAGCGATGTTTATAAAAGAAAATATATTTCATGAAAAATAAACAGACCCTTGAATAAGAGAGGAGTTATTTTTTTAAAATTTCTATAATTATACTTCTATGTGTTAACTGAAGAGAATAATCGCTATCTCATCCGTTTTTGCGTCTTGACAGTTAAGACAATTGTCTATCATGTCTGAAATTCAATGTCCTGCGCAAAATAAAGGGAAATCATCGTAGAATATCCTCCACTGATGCCATTAAAAAAAATCTTATTAAATGTTAAAATAAATTAAAATCCTGATGAAGAATGAAACAAAACTGAATAGGGATAAGGTATTACAAAAACGAAAAATACTTATTATCTGCCCTTTAAGATAATATAACTATTATACAACTACGACTATCTTATATTAACATATTGTAACTATCTTAAACACCCGTCCATCACCAATATAAAAAAAAATAACAAATACATAAGTAAAAAAAAGAAAAAGAAAAAAAAGAAACGTAACCTAAAAACATATATTTCGAAACTAACTGACGGATTTAATAGTTACAGTTTGTTCACTGCAGTCAAAGAGAATCTAGTACAGCTGTGCTTCTTTTTTACCATTTGAACTAGAAGTGATTCAGCAAAGATTTCTTGAATTTTTAAATTATTAGTGAATTCTTAAGAGCCATTGAATGTTGGAGAAACTCAGATATGAAAAAGAAAATTTTACTATAAACACATGATCTAAGTTTTGCCTTGGAAAAAAAACAAAAAAAACTCTCTGAATATCAGTAATCAACTACTCCATTTTTCTTTGTAAGCAACGTTAAATAATTAGTATTAATTTGAAATTTCGAAATAAGTGAAAATGAAAACACTAACTTATGCAAAAGGAAGGGTTAACGTGCTGACAAATTCACTGAAAAATGTCTGTTAAGCCCAGCACAAGAATAAACAAAAAGAATTCGGAAAAGGCAATTCTTTTTGTTTATTCTTGTGCTGGGCTTAACAGACATTTTTCAGAAAACACAAACTTATTTCAATGAAAAGTACTATTTGGCTGATTTACGTAACTAAAAATTTACAAACACTTAAAAAGAAAAGTTTTTAGTGTAAGAAACTGTATTCAGAATTTGCAGTTTACTCGTATGAATCCTTAAACAAAATAGTCCCAATTTGAAACTTCTTACAGAATACAGCGTCCTGAATTTTTTTTTTTTTTTTCATTATTATCTATCAGTGAATGCTACTGTATTTTCCTTGCTTTAAATTACATAACGAATTTTTTAATTATCTTCCACCAATCACATCACAAAAATTAGAAGGCGGAGGGATATATATGACGCTTTTAAGTAACTCGTCTACAAAAACTAAATGAAACAATCTATAGTATAAAGGTAATTATTAAAAAAAAAAAAATCACTTGAAAAACATATTTTTACTGCTTTGTTTATCTTTATATAGTAATTAAAATATAATTTCAATTGTAAAACGTTTCTATTCTACCTAATCAAAAATGTTTAAGTCTTATAATAATTTAAATTGCGTAAAAATCCGTAACTCATAAAAAGCCAAAGAAGTAAGATGCTCAGTAGTTGTAATATATTGCAATTTGACGACACAATAATTAAAAAAAAAAAAGTTATTGCTTCTAATTTTAAGTTGGTTCAAGAATTGAAAAAAAAACAAGAATTTACGAGTTTTGAATAATAAGTGTCAAACGATATCTAAAGCTCGTCCTTGTTGGATTTCATTATAATTTTAAGCTTTTTTGGATTTGTGGTTCAATTATTCACTCTTGCACGAAACTTCCGCCAGCGAAATTTCAAATTTAGTTAGGCCTAATCTGATATTGAAGTGGATAATTACACAGGCGGTTCAAAAGAAAATCCACGGATTACCATTAGACGATTTTACAATCCTAATCTAAATCATTAGATAAATCAAATCGACGTAAAATAAAACTGAAGGACCTGATTACACGGAAATATCTTAAAGGAAAATTTACAAATAACCGAAGAGTTGAAAATCAGGTCGATCTATTATTTTTATTAGTATACTTTCCATTTTTAAAAGTTAAATACGACATTAAACCATTAAAATATTTTATCTTATTGAGAAATATTAACGGATCTCAAAGTTAATTTCAATTTCAATCATTACTTGCTTTGTTTTGTTTGTGTGTATGTTTGTGAGTGATTATTATTCTTTGTTTCAATCGGCAACAAATGAAAACCCAGTATGATTTATGTGTATTCTCCTTTTTTTCGTTTTGCAGCGTTAGCGTTGTATAGTGAACAGTGGCTTTTGTGGCTCTGCAGTCACAGGCCCACAGACAGTGCTGCTTTAATAGCCCTGACGTCTGCAGTGCAGTGCTCCACCGCCGTCCGACTTCCTGCTCGCCTCAGCGCCAAGTTGAATAATAGCAGTGACACTAAGAAACCAACCAATAACCAAAGAAGGCCAATTCCCAAGCACATTTCCACAATTAAATACAAGAAACGAATAAAAAAACAACAAAACATTCCCATTAACTTCGACATTAAAACTTACATTTTGTACAAAACAAAATAAATTGAACTTATTATCTTAGGCCTAAAATACTACAAAACAATGAATCTTTATAATAAAACTTTAATCATTGATAAATATTTTTATCGATATGAACTCAGTACAAAGAATCTAATTTAAAATTAATTTGGAAATAGTATATTGCTTCAGGTCCACAAATTTTTCCTCAAATTTTTTCTTAATAAAAATCTGTAGATTTAAAGTTAAATTAAGCGTTTCTTATCAGAAATTAGGATATTTCTTTACAAAAAGACTTTATTTTCTTGTAAATTTGAGATTTACAAGAAACTGGTGCTAAGTGGTAATCAAAAATTTGCTTTTCTTTTGAAATAAAAATATTTCTTTTAAAACGTATCATAATTTAGCTGAGGCGTTTATTATACTGGGGAGAGGCTAAAATGTTCAATATTCGAGTCGTTCGAAATTTATAACTAAGTCACTTAAACTTAGGTCACTAAACATGAAAACACTCAAGTTGAAATTTTTAGAAGTCATTATTGATTGTAAATTGATGGTTTTTACAATAATATTTATAAATTTACGTTAACATTTTACAGAAAACTTACCGATAAATTTCTATATTAAAAGGTTAAAAATATAATAAAGAAACTAATTAACACTTATTTGAATAGGAAATTAGTCAATGATTTTTTTTTTTTTTATTTTTTTTTTAATTATGATTTTCAACTTTGGTGTATTTTTTAATAAAGAACGTAAAACTTTTTAATAAAGAACTAAAGATTATTTTCTTAAAATGTGTGTGTGTGTGTGTTTTTTTTTTAATTTCTTTTCATTTCTTTTTTTTTTTTTTTTAAATAATGAAAATGCCAAAAACAGAAAACATGCATATTCCAATTCGAATATCCACTGAATTTATACTAATGCTCTATTTTCTAAAAAAATAATAAAAATAAATAATAAATTCGCAACATCAACTTACTTGTTGATATTGGATTAATTTTTCGATATCATTGAACATTAACATCATCCAAGATCAATGGATGAGCTAAAAGAATGAATTATTGCTTAAGACAACGAGATATTCCTTCTTAAAAAGAAGTTTGTCTTCTCGTATTAATTTCTCAACAAGCATCCACCTTGATAAGATTTCAATTGGGGAAATAAGTTATTGGGAGGGGGATGACAAACACACGGCTCACTGATTGGACGAGTCTCAATTTCGTATTGATAAAAATAAAAATAGGATTTTATTACAATTATAATTATGAATATTATCTATATATTTTTAAAAGGAAAGATAAATAATTTTAATGAAGCATTATATATTATATCAATAAAATTACTTTCTATTGTACGACAGCAGTAATTTGTCTTATTCAGTGAAAAGTGGTTGTCTAAAATGGGTAAATGTAAGGTGCCATAAATGGAAGCCAGATCCATTGAAGTTCTTGCCTCGTCTGATAAGAATCCTCAGCTCAAGATAAGTCAATGGTCTCTTTAAGTATTTGGTCATCAACTAAGGAAGCTAAGCCTAAAAATTCTCTAAATAATAAAACAATGTACAGTGAAACCTCTCTGAGCGGCCACCCCACAGTACCAAGAATATTTGGCCGCTCAGAGGGGGTGGCCGCTCTGAAGGGTTTTATTATACAATGCTATAATGCGTATCTTACTATTATAAGATAATTGCTATAATGCGTAATATAAACAAGTCTGACATATATTCCTTATTTAAAATGAAATTTAAAACTTATCTAACGAGAAAATAGTACAGTATTTTATTTCATGCTTTCTTACATTTTTTTTAAAAAGGCTACAATTTGTGTCTGTTTTAAGTTTTTACTTTTCTCTATAATAACTATAATTATTATAAAAACTATAATTTTTTCAAGTTCGTTTTCAAGTAGAATTTCCCGAAAAATGAAATGGTGGGAAATCTCTAGATCCCACTCGGTGGCCGTTTAGAGGGGGACGGATGGCCGCTGATACAGGTTATTTTAACATTAGGTCTATGAGTCGAAAAATCCGTGCCATGAAAAATTGGCCGTTTAGAGGGGTGGCCGCTATACAGGGGTGGCCGCTATACAGGGGTGGCCGCTCGGAGAAGTTTCACTGTATTTACATTTTAAATTATTCAAGTTAAGCAATCTGTTATGTACTATTCATGTACGAGACTTGAAAGAAAAGTAAAGAATTACAATATGAGAGCTAGGAATTACTTAATTATTAATTTACATTCTTATTTTTTTTTTAGCATCTAATCAACAAATAAACCTTCAAAAAAAAAAAAAAGCACTTTTTGGTGCGTCACATTTATTATTAAGATTATTTCTTTGCTAAAGTGTAATATTAGAAAAATTTCTTGAATTTATTTCAATTATCCTGACACTTAATTAAACCAGACATTGGCTCGTTTCATGCGCCCCCCCCCCCATCGTTTAATTAAAAGTTTAATATCCGGACTTGTTTCTTTTTCGATTTGATTAATTTCGTGAAGTCCAGTAACTATGGGAAAAAAGCAAAACCCTTCGCTTAGGCCTTGCTTGTAGAGACCGTATATAAGATCCAAACAGAAGAGATTCAATGACCATTACGACACTTCCTGTCTCTTCGGAAGCATCCAATGACAGAGGGATTGATAAACTCTAGCACCCAATCTATAAACATTGCTTAGAGCGCCCAAAAAAGTCAGTTGTTTTAATTTTTACACTTGGCAAAATGTAAAAAATTCTGAAAACAAATTTTACGTGCCTAATAATTCAACAAAATGGTAACTATGAAAGCCACGAAAGAACCAACAAGATTTCGGATTTCGAGCTGTCACCGGGTAGTGTCAGGGACGGCCGTTTCATCCTCTTTACGACTCATCAGCCAGACAAACTCCACCGATGACAGGCTCCAACAAAACCTTTTATTTCTTTTCTCTCAATTTACACATTTAAATGGAAAACGACAAAGATATATTTTGTGAACACAACAAACACATTTAACGACCGTTCCCTCTGTTGACAAACTCAAAGGCGTGATCTGTTTATTAATTGTAATCTGTAGTTTTCCATTTCTTATTTTGTGAATATTTATCAAACATTTTTTTAACGGATATAAAGGTTTTAAATTTTGCTGAATTCAATTGTCCAATATAAACAGTTGACTAAAACAGCCTTAATTATGAAAAATCAAATAAGTTTTTTTTTTGTTTTTTTATATATATATATATTTAACAGATAACTTTGTAGAAATTTTATATTTTATCGAATGTCATTGTATTTTTGTTCAAATCGATTAAAAATTTGAATTTCCATCAAATTTGTATTTTCCCTTTAGTTCAATCGATTGCAGCGCCCTCTTATTTGCCTGCAGACACTGTTTAGATATAAAGTTTGCATTCAAATATATTGTGATAGAAACGAGATACTTATTTATTCTTAGCAACTTCACCCATTCAATATTTATATCTTTTTTGTTTTATTTTTTTTTTTATTTTCTGATTTCCAGAAAATTGTGAAAACCGCCTATTTTTTCCTGAAAATGCAACACATAATTTCGAATAAAGCGGAAACTTAACGGCCATTTTGTTTTCCAAAGATTTTTTGACATTTTGACGTAGATTAAAGAAATGTACTGATTCTGTTTGACATACAGTAAACTCCCAACCATCCGCGGACCTCTCCTATTTCCATTTTTTTTTTTTTTTACTATACAATAAATTACGGAATCAACAAACATTTTTTAAATCTAGATTAAGGTAAAAAATAAAAGAGTCACATTTAGCGACGTCCAAGTAGGGGGTTTTCGTGTTTCGAAAACAAAAAAACAAAAACAATTAACCGATTTTTTTGTTAAAAAGTAAGAAATAAAGTAAAATAAAATAATTGTTTATAATGTATGTACTACCATTCTAATGTAAATAAAACATGTTAAAAGCATTTTTGTGTTGATTTTCGTCCTATTTCGGATTATCCGCGGAATTCGCTTATCCGTGGTTGCCGCGCCACCCAACTCCGCGGATAATCGGGAGTCTACTGTATTTTGATTTATTTACTAAATAAGCAGGATGCAGAACATCACATTTTTATCCAATAGCCACGTTAATAATTCCTTCTCTGCTCAATACAGACGACTGCTAAATATAGTGCGTTATAGATTGTTGCTTTATCCGCAGTCACTATTCAAGATGTTATCATTCTGTTAGACTAATATTCACTGAAAACAATATAGATAGTTTGCCATATAAGGAAATAACTGTTGATCATGCCTCCAAGTCCACGTGATAGAATTATCCAAAATACTGAATATGTCAAACAATTATTTAATACACAAAAGTTTATTTTTGACTTTTTTTAGAATAACAATATGGGAACATCCAAGATATAAAGAATTACAATCGTGTACAACATCGCATTATTTTTACATTAGTTCACGAAAAGTTTACAGCATTCAGTTTTTTTTTTTTCAGCAATAGATGTCGTTGAAGTATCTGGACTGATTAATCCATTACCAACTTTTAAGCCTTTTTGGGTTGTTTTTTTTTTTTTTGGCCTGATATGTAGTAAAAAATTAATATAATTTGTAATGAATGATTTTGAGAAAGATTCTGTTAAATTTTATTCTAATCGTCTGTCTGTCGTTTCAATGATTCTATAGTGTGAATTGCAGTGAAATTTATATTTAACGATTTTCGATTCTCAAGACACTTGGATAGTGACTTAACCTTTCCAAATTAATAAAAAAATGATGGCTATCAAATATATTTTTCAAGATTTAATTGGGATTGGTATCTTTGTTATCTGATTTTAAGCAGACTATTGTCAGTTTTTCAGTTATGTTATGTTATGTGGGGAGTGTGGGTGGCAGGGAAGCCGAGCACCGCGACCATAGGTCTATTAGTCTGTCAGTTAACACTGTACATTAAAATTTTAAATTATAAACAAACGGAGTGTCTTGTCTTCCGCTCTGCAACAATGGCGCCCTTTTGACAGTATTAAGGATACCAGAAGTGACTTCAAGCGACACATTGTGATTGAAATAATTGCAATAAGTCAGTTATAATCTAAAACAAGAGGTTATCACACATTTAATGACAGTTGGATTTATTTTACATAAACAATCCTTTTGTTAATATTTGAGGTTACAAATAAAATTTCGTGTCAAAAAGAAGCCCATAAATGTTTATACCACTTTTTTCTGTTCTTTTTTTTACAGAGAGGATGTGTCAATAGTTTGAAAGAATAACAGCATTTAGAATAACATTTAAGCCGTAAAGATATGGTTTCTTTTTCAATTATATTTTATAATTCGAAAACATTAATAATAAAAGTTGAAAAGTTACCAAAAATTAAAGGGTTTTTAAATACAGCAATCAGCCTTTTTTTAAAGAAATATCGATGCCTAGCGTGATAAAGTGATCTATTCTTGGCAGCATGGTTCTCATTCCAATTTTTATTATCTTATAATTTTTCTTAATTACATTCTAACAGGGTTAGAGAAAATGTGGGGAGACTGGAATTTTAATATTATAAATCTTCTACAATTATTTTTATATTTAACCTTAATTATTTTCTATTAGCAATAAATCTTGAATTCGGTACCTATAAATTAAACAATATATCTAGATACACTATACAATTGTAAATAATATAAGGACTTTTTGTTTTTCTAATTTTAGTTTACGGAAAAACAGGATTTTCGATTATCTCGAAGCATTTTTCCATCCATTTCCGATAATTGGGGAGTAAATGTTATTTGTGACAAGAGAAGAGGATCACTATTTGATTTACATCGATGGAAACGAATTTCAATCGAATTTCTTCAATTTCATAAATTATTAGATTTCTAAGATTTCACCTGAAAAAGTTTATCGGATCCTGGAAACTGTAAATTCTATCTTAACAATATGAACGCATCTCCACTTCAACTCACGGACGCCTCACGAGACACTGGATTTATCTGATACTCCCAACGATACGAAGATCGGACCAGTCTGACGCTCGACCGCTGTTAACCTCGGAAAAGAACTCCTTTGGCAGACAATTAAGTGAAATTTATAAAATGTATGAAAGGGAAAATACGAGAAGGATAGTAGCCTGCACCACTTGAGCCACTGGGACCAACTTAAGTTACGCCTAAATTCAAAGCACAAAACAAAGAAAAAAAGGAAATAAATAAATAAAACGATTTCCTGAACCCTACATCACTTTCAGATTACTTAAAATCTTAAAAACTTGCATTTTTAACAATCAAAATATCAATAAAAACTTTCTTAGGAGAAAATTCCTTAAAAATAACTTATAAAAATACGTTTTAGTCTTGGTTTACTGCTGATAAAAAGTATTTTAATTTAAATGGATGATTTACATTTTAATGTTTCACTGTGGTAGTGTTACGTAATGGTAATGAAAAATATCTACTTGCAAATTTAAATAGAAATTACAGTTTTTGGTTTCAATCTTGACTATTTTTCTAGTAGGATAGCCGTGCATCTGCATGGATTTGTTTAAATTATTTTATTTAGAATCTTATAAAAATGATAATTCAAAAATCTGTGATCATAATTTTTTTTTCAAACTTCAGATGTAAGAATGCAATCTTATTATCTAGTCTGGATTCAAATTTCGTCTTTGCCAACTGGCTTTTTGAGCTGAAGCAGCCGAAAGACTGTGACTCAAAGAATAATGCACTGATCAACATCAAACTTAATTTTTAGAAAGTTTACTGTCATTAATCTAAGAAGCTTTCCAACCTTAGTCCATCAGGCAAGGTTATACAGCGTTCAAATACTCAAAGGCGTTCAGTGACATCAATGACTATAGTCTTATTAACGACATTTCGCAAAAGACTTTCAGAATTTTACTACTTTGTGTAATGACGCAAACAAAATAGTCCCAATTCAGACATACAATAAATGTGGATTTGTAGCGAGTAAATCTTTAATTTGCATTTTTAATAATAGTGAATACTATTTCAGTTTTCCGATTACGAACAGAGCAAGTAATTTACAAACAGTGAAAAGTTAGAAGACGGAAGGATATTTCATATCATTTAAGTTAGTTATTTACAGAAAGCAAGCGCAATAGCAAACAGATATGATTAGATTTTGGTGTTTGTAGATCCATTTTAACGGTTGACTTAATGGAAGAGGTTCTACCTTCAATGCACTGATGTAAATTAAATTTCATGGTTCTATCCTCTTTTGAGAGAAGTCAGCTCAGGAGGCGAGGCTCCGGTGATCATCATGGGAACTAAGGTTGAAGGTCAGTTAGACCCGCTATTCACCGTTGAACCCTGAGATCCGTCTTTGAGGAGAATAGAGAATCGGATTGAATCGGGTTCCTCTAAACCTCAGGCAAGTGACTTTAGCTCCCACGTAATGAAGTTACAATATAATTGGATTTAGGTTAACACTTGAAATTGTTAAATTAACAGATCTCGCGTTATTTAAATTGCTACTTACTTTCTAATAGAGGCTGAATAAAAATAACTAAATAAAAATAGCCAAATACCTATAAATAGCTTAACAATAATAGTAAATAAAAATAAGACTTAAAGGGAAAAGCACGCTATTTTTGATTACTCCGTTTTGCGAGCTATAAAACTACTGTATTTGCATCAAATCTCAGATTTTTTTGTTAATTAAAATCTGAATATTGTATTAGAATTTATAAAGCTACGAAGGAATGTTTTTTGTTTGTTAAAACAAAAACATTAAAATAAAAAGAATTCAAGACAGATATTAATTTTAATTTTTTTTAGCAATATTTAAATAAAATATTTTCATTGAATTAGTTTAGTTACAGATTGTTTAAGAAAAAACAGACGAAATTAATTTAAAAACATGCAAACAATTACTTATAATTTCTCAAAGAAGAACAAAGATATTTTAAGTCCATATATAAAAAACTGTTTTCTTATAAGAATCGAGCAGTTGTCTTACGTAAGAAGCAATAAGATCTTTACGCAAATTGGCTATTATATTACATCGATGTTTTCAAAGATCTTTCCATAAAATTCATTTCAAAACACAGTAGATTCAAAGAATTTTTTAAATAATTTCTTCCTTTTTTTCAGTTTATTTTTGTTCAATTCTGAAAATAACAAAAGATTACAAATACTGAGGATATTCCGAAGCTTTTGAAATATTCAGAAAATGAATTACTGTGCAAAGAATGAGGATTGAATTCTGAAATTGAAGCAACGTAAAAATAAACACAGACCCATAAAAAAAAAAAAATCCAAACTTCAGTATCTTGAAAAGTTGTGCAACGACCACAAGCTGTTTCCGGATGGCTAATGACCAACTACAGTGTTGCCATGGCAACTCCAACAAGACTAAGTACACCAACAAAAAGTCCTTCACAAGATAGTGTTATCAAAAAGCTAAAGAAAATCAGGAGCAAATATCACTCAAAAGTTGTTCACTTGTTCAACTATCAAGGCTGCTTCACTGCATCAACATTACGAAAGGTTTCGTTTATAAGAGCGTTGTAGTATAACGACAGATCGTAATGGAAGCTAAAGCTAATGTCAAAACAACGCAATAAATTCATTATATTTATCAAAAAAAAAAATTGGAAAGAACTGGATTAGAAATGAATTATTTAAAATTTTCAATGATTTAATTCCCTCCCATCAAAAGAAGAAGATTGACAGAAGCATAATTTCCTTAAATAGGATTTCTTTATTATTTCTTTACTATTTTTTAAGTCGTAAAAACAACAAAAACAAAAAATAAAAAATACGGACACAGACTGACTGATGACCTTTTGGGAATTTGATTTAAAAAAAAATATCATTCGTAATTAATTAAAAACATTCTAGTTGGTAGGTGAAGAGACCGATCTAAATTTTATAATTTATTATATTGTTTAATTGTTATAACATGAAATTGTTATATTATTCATCTCACGGCCTCTAAAAATAATTATAGTCCATCTATTTGCTAAAACTCACCAAATATTAATAACGAAACGAACTTTATTTAAATCTTAATTCTAGAATATTCTAATTCCCCTCTGATCGACTTCCAGGATTTTTTAATTTTTTTTCCCTGGAAGAACGAAGAAAAGATGGCAACAAACTAGTAACCATCAAACAAAGTCAACCAATGCCATCACAATGCTCATCTCTCTCGTCAACCAATTGATCTCTCATTTTCAAAATGAAATTAAGAGGCTAACAAAATAACAATTGAAAACTTAAAAAAGCTTAAACTTTCCAAAACTACATCTTTCTATGTTGTATTGTATTTTTAAGCTAAATCATATCCATTATTTCACATGAAATGCATGATTTCTCAGACGCCATTGAAAGATTAACTCCGCTTTTTTGTTAAATTGTGAAATATAAGTTTCTGAGCAGTTTTCTGCCGAAATTAAAGTGATCTTATAGATTTTTTTCCAAATTTTTAAGTTTGTTTAAACACTGGTTTTCGTTACATTTTATTTTAAGCAGACAGTCGTCAAAAAGACTCAATCCCTTTTGTCTCTTCAAAATATTCAAATTTAACTGTAATTCTCTACCTTTACCCGAAAACTCGCATTATTTCATCTCGTATCATCCACCATGAGCAATGGCGTGATCATCAGTTGTTCAAGCTAATTATCTGAGCGCCATCTATTATGTGTTTTATTTGTAAAATTGCTAAATTTATCATCCATATTTCTTTGTCGGAATACACCCAGTCCTTTTTTTTTTTATGAATCGTTAGAATGATGCCTAAAACTATCTACAACATAAAATAGCTGCCACAATTCAAATGTTGTGTTGCAATTCAGACGTGATTAATGGAACATGTCTTACCCATCCACTCGTAAGTAGCTTATTGGTAAGAACTTCTGTCTCGTCTACAAACATTTTTATGAACTTCACCTACAATTATCAAAAGCATGAATTAAAAAACTTCTCTCATCCTTGAATTAGGACTTTTGTATATTAATATTATTGTTTTAGAATTCGTTCTTAGTGTTACAGTATTGTATAGAATAATAGTTAACTACCGGTGTAATTACTTTTCTGAATAGATTTAAGAATTTTTTGAAATCTCAGTTGATAAGTGGTGACCACGAACTGTTCGATGCCTAAAAGGTTTGATAATGTGAGGGATTATTTTCAGAAAAATTCCTGGAGTAAATGTTGATATGCAGACAATTGAAAGGCGATGACGTTATTACCATTCAGACGTGGCGTTAATATCATTGGAGATATGACGTTATTATCAAATGAATTAAGAATTAAGTTGCAATAGCATTTTCCTAAAACAAAAACAAAACATTACTGTAAAAGAACAGATACTTGTATAAAAAAAAACCAAACGATTATTACATTATCCCAATCAAGCTAAAACCTTTCGTGTCAATAACCCCGTCGAGAGATCAACATTATCCCACGTGCCGATCTACCCTGAGCATTCGCTTACAAAATGTGAACTGTATTCAGTTAATGACGTGTAGATTACGCATTATACTTAAATATACAATACTTATATTTCAATGTAATATTTTACGTGTAACTACATTAATTCCTTGGTAAAAAAAACATTAATTTTGGCAAAGAAATCTAAATTTGAATACTCTCAAATCTACATTGATACTTTGTTTTTTGCTGATAGTTTTTCTTCGAAATAACGAAAGGATTAAAATTCGAGTTCCAGTGTTCACGGAATTCAATTTTGATTGGATTTTTTTCACCTTCTACAAAGTCACTCTATTCTATGTAAATTTGGCCCAACGCAAACTCTAATTTGAATGACCTGTTTTTTTCACTTGTAGATCTTAGACAGCAATTTAACTCTATAGGTTTTCCTTTAACAGACAATGTGTATAATACGATCTCGTTTTCTTTTGCCACTGATGAAAAATCACATTTTATTTTTAAAATTCAATGTGGTTTAGAAACTGTTTCTTGTATCTGCGTTGTTTGCGAGAAGCTTGCAACAATTAACCTAACACGTGAGACGAGCTGAAAAATTTTCATGAAAAAAGAAACCAGTTAAAACTGTTCTGGAAGTAAGATATTGGTTGTTTGTTGTTCATTTGTCTGTAGTTATCTTCATCTCAAGCGCCTCAATTTCAGCGCTTGATAGCGCATTTTTTTTTTATTTGAAAAAGGAAAAAATCATCAATACGTGAGCGATGTTTCGTATAAAAAAAAAAAAAGTAAAGATGGTGTAGACTCTATTTAGATTTTTTATCATGATTTTCATTTTATTCTGCCATTTATGTTTTTGAATTAAATTTTAAGTACAACGTACATTTTGTAGTTGAAAATAGGAATGTATAAAGTTCATTTCTGTCTATAAAAATTTTTGCTTTAACAAAACAAACTTCTTTTTTCTGTATACGTTTATGAAAAGATTTTCTATTTGAATAGTCTTTCTTCATCTTATTTTAGCTTTTACAAATCAAGTTTCCCTAAACTCAAATTCAAGATTGTTCTTTTTAATTTACATCTTATTAACTTATGCCACAGTTGAGCTCAAATCGAGAATTTTAAATTGAACAATGCCATAAACACAATTCAGAATCACACTGTTAATTTATTTTCATTGCTCTTGTAAATTCGCCGATTTGATAAACATTCGAAAGAGGGAATCTATTATTTCATTTTTCTGGCCTCTGCACACAATTACTTTTACAAAAAAAAAAAAAATATTGCTTTTCCTAACGACTTAGAAGCCAAAAATAAAATATATAAAAAAAATTGTATCACTATTTTGTTTGGGTATTTTTAAAATATTAACTGCTTTTTTTTTTTATTTAACTGTTGACACACATTCAGATCAGTCAACTGCGGTTACCACGGAGACCGACCACTGGTATGGCGTCAAAGAGATAATCTCAGGGTCGATTTAATATGAGGCCGTGAATGTCTAGACGTTCCATCTGCATGTCTTTCACAAACACGTGAGTCCATTCAATCTGTTGGAAGATTAATCCACGTGAAGTTAATTTCACGTAGCAATACGGAATCAATGGATTCCTTACTATATTTTCAAGGAACCCTATTCCGTTAGTTGCTTTTATTTCCTTTGAAATCGAGAGTAACTCAAGGAAAAAAGCGGAGGATTTTGGAATACATTTCAGTGATGAATTAAACGTCACTTCAGTTTCCGCTTAAAATTCGAGGCAATTGTTGACAGCCTTAACAACCACCGTCCGATATTCAAATAGGCCTATTCCGGATTCTTCATATTATTATTTTTTTTTTCTTTGCTGCGATTTCCAAGTTTATAAGTTTAATAATAGAAGTAGAATCTGACAGAACAAGATTACATATTTCTAATACTAATAGCCTGATAATTAAAAGTTCAGTATTTTTTATTGAAATTTTCTCAATATTAATCTGAATTTATAGTGATGATTTATGTTACGAAATACAACATCTCAAGAACTGAAAACAAAAATGACTAAAAATTCATGAGCAACTGTTTTTATAGTAGTCAGGAACTATCTTAAATGCATCAACGCCCACACATATTTGCCAGAAGGATCTGTTCATTTAACATCGGCAACTAGGAAATAGAAATAAACTCAACACGAGTCTATAATTTACAGATAGTGCAATTGAAGTAAAAGGAATCCACAAATTATCCAAAACATAAAAACCGAAAAAAAAAAAAAAAATTAGCTTTTCCAAAAAAGAAAGTCATTTAAAATCTTATGTTGCCCTTTTATTTTTGCTTTTTTAAGTTAATGTTTTATATTCTTTTATAGCAGGTGTTGCAAAATAAAAATAAAAACTAATTAAAATTGCATCCGAAGTCCTCCTCTAGAAGTACGAAACGCAATCAATCCATGTCGGTGATATAACTTGTGCTAGTTTTAACTTCCTTCTGGAAAAGCAATATTTGTTATTGGTTGCAAGTGGACTTTATTTAATCCAGAAGTTCGGTAACTGTGACATGTGAAGAAACATTGAGGTCCAACAGGAATTTCGTTAATGGCCCGGAGGAAAAGCGGAATTTCTTATCTTTATCGAGTAATTCTTAGGAAGGTTCCTAATATTTTTGAAGGATCACAGTCTAGAAAGTTCTAGCAGTTTCTGACTTGTAAAACAACACAACAAATTTAAGCAGTTTTTATAAAATTATTAATATTTTTATTGTTATATGCCCAACCTAATAGTTTTTATGGTTTTTGTCATTTTTTTTATAAACTAATCTTGTTATAGTTTATTGTTTATTAATTTATATAAACTGAATGACTTTTTTTTTAGATAGTCAAGAGAAATACACCAAAAATATCTTAACATAGAACTTGCTTTTAGTCTTCTGATACAAGTATCAAATGACTTATATTCCCGTTTTTGAGGACAAGTATCATTAAAATCTCATTAAATTATCATTAAGCACAACAATCGCAACAATTGCGTCTTTTGCATGCGCAACAATCACATTTATAATAATAAGGAAATTAAAGCAATATCAATTATATTTTCTTATCAGAAGACGTTGCGAAGCATTGTGATTGGTTTATTAATCGTTTTCCCTACCTTATTTAATAATGTGATAGATGATATTTGTGACATCAACTTAATATCTATATTATAAATTTCTTTGATCTTTGATCTTGCTTAAGATTTAATGAAGAAAAACATCTCAATTAAATGCCATGTACTGACAGTTAGTGATAATTGCAACTAATAGTTTTCAGTGATTTTTTTGACAGAAAAAGGTTCTTTTTTACATTTAATTAAATACAAGTGCATAATAACTGACTTATCAAAAAAAAAAAAAAAAGCAATGAATAAACTAATTGTTTGTTTGTTTTTTATTCGAAAACAGAGCGATATGACAGCTTCTTTTTATAATACGACAAGTGTTAAATCAAGTCACGTGATTATCAGTCTCTCGCATTGATAGCATGGCTTATACAGTAAACTCCCGATTATCCGCGGACCTCTCCTATTTCAATTTTTTCTACTGTATAATAAATTACAAAATTAACAAACATTTTTTTAAATCTAGAATAAGTTAAACAATAAAAAAGGTACAGTTAGCGACGTCCAAGTAGGGGGTTTTCGTGTTTCGACACGAAAAAAACAAAGACAATTAACCGATTTTTTTTGTTAAAAAGTAAGAAATTAAAGTAAAATAAAATAAAATAATTGTTTGTAATGTATGTACTGCCAATTAAATAAAACATGTTAGAAGCATTTTTTTGTTGATTTTCGTCCTTTTACGTCCTATTTCGGATTATCCGCGGAATTCGCTTATCCGTGGTTGCCGCGCCACCCAACTCCGCGGATAATCTGGAGTTTACTGTAATTAAAAAAACTCACAGGAAAACTTTAAGACTTCTCTTCTATTATAATCCAATCGATTCTCTTATAGTGTAATAATCGTTAGATATAAGTAGTAAGAAACAATGCTACATTTTTCGTGTTGTTAAAGAGTACTAGTGCTAAATGTCACAATGTACATCGTAAATGTTTATTCATCCATTCAGCAACATCTTCATGTGGACGAAACGAAATTGCAAAATATTCTCGCGGTACTGAGGCGATTAATGACCACAAGAGTCACAACATTCGATAAAAAGTAAATTTAATGTACTTCGGTAAAAAACAATTAAAAGTATTCAAATCAACACGAATATCTTTTTTTCTATTACTTAAAGAATTTAACTGCTTAAATTCCTTCAGGATTTGAAGTATTTTTTCGACTGCTTAACTTTAACTGAAAATTCTATAAAACTAACGTTACAAATTTTCAGGTCATTGAATGTAGTCTCCTTTCAAATTTTCTGTTTGTTAAAAAAATGAAAAATCCGCAAATTTCATGATAATGTCTTAAATCGAATTAATTTTAACGAAATCAAAATATGCACTGATTCTATACTCACATATAATGCGGAATTATACAGTCTACAACATTTTCAGTTCATGAGAGAATGGAGCATTCTGATTGGTCGACCGTGAGGAACAACTTCGGATTCTTCTGACCAAATAACGTAACGCTTAACTTTACTCATAGGCGACACGATTTATTATTTTTTTTCCAAATGAAACATAATTAAGGACCATAAACCTAACTTAACCTTACCTAAAGGACAGAATCTCTAAATTGCTCCGAATCTAATTTACTGGATGACAATCAGAACGCTCCATTCATCCAGGAGGTAAAAAGAAATCGGAATGTGCAATTTCGCGCCATCGATTCGTTGGACGTCAATAACAATTAATTGTTTCCAGTCAATCCAAGTGTTTGATTTTCAATGAAATCTTTATCACCTTCATGTGTCACTTTCTGCTTAGGAACTCATCGGCCGAATTTTCAACCATGAACACTAGATATATGCAAACTTCAAGATGATTTGACGATTTCATAAAATTACCTGGTACAGAAGTTTTGGAATGAAACACGCCTACCTAACTTTCCCTTTATGAAAATAAGTTAATAATCATATCAAACTTTAAACTTAGTAAGATTTAAAGAATTAACTTTCCTTTATTCCTCCATATCCTCCTTCTTTGATGTAAAGAAGATGTAAATGAATAAGTCTAGACGAACGAAAACAAAACTAAAAGAAAAGAAAAAAAAAAAGTTTTCTAATCTCTCTTAAGTAAGCTGAGTTCTTTTGATATTCACTGATCAGTAAATGTGGATTTAAAATTCTGTGAATTATTTGTTTAGAACTATTTCCCTTTCAAACGATATAAGCAATGAAAATAATGCCCTTAAACTAAATTAAAAGCTTCTTTCTTTATGTAAACACTTTAGAAGAAAACCTCTTTTATCAAAACTTAAAAACTATATTCACAGATGAATAGAAATGAAAAGAAAGTATAAATCTCCCTTTCATCGAGAAACATAATCGCAGATGACCCTTCAAGAAGAGGTTCTTCATGAGGAAGGGTTCGGGTGCAGTACTCTGGGAGCATCAGTGAAAAATAACGTTTAACTTTCTACAATACTGTGCATTCTCAGCAAAGACTGCCAAAGTCCCAAGAAGAGCGGGAAATTTTCAGTTTATCTCAGCATTTTCCATCTGTAATTTGCTGGGAAAAAATTAGATAACAGCGTTTTTCCTTTTTCTATAACTCGATCTTTTTTTTTTGTTTGTTTTTATTTGGCTGTTGGGAGATTCGGAGCAAAAAATACATAACTTTAAAGTCAAAAGAGGTCATTGTTACGTGAACATTTCATTATTATTATTATTATTATCGTTAATTATTTTAATCTTTACAAAGATGAATACATGGAAATGTATTTATGTCTCCAAATAAATGAAAACGGAGCTTTCTAGAAGCGTTTTAAAATTGGTATTTTTATAACAGAAAATTCTGCCGCGTGGTGTCGCTGGCAGTTGGCTTTTATGGAGCGACTGACGTCAACGAAAACGACTCAAGAAATCCAAGCCGGTGATGAACCAACAAAGAGGTTCCCGTCTCACAGCAGCAATTCAATGATGCTGGGAAAAGCCAGAATTGAATAATTGATTAATTCCTGGCTGCAGAGAGAACTGCCAAGAGCCAAAATTACCTATCGCTACGACTGCCACGGTTTTCATCTCAAATCCGAATCACAAAATAACAATTGCTATTTCGTCAGTAAAAAAAGTTGTTATTCGCAGAGAATATATTTATGTTAAATATTTCAATCAAAAAAAGTGCTAAAAATCTTTGTAATTAATAAAAGTAGTTGGCGTGTTAACTTTGAAATAGGTTAGATTAAAAGCAGCTGAACCAGAGACAGTTAAAATAACATTTTTAAACATTTCTACATAAATTATGCTGTATAACCAGTAATGGTACTTTTCTGAGATTCATGTGCTGGCAGTTTTCTGCCGCGGAGGGTCCAATTTCTATTAAAATCAATAGGGAGATGACGTATAGCTATCTTTAAAATTTCAGTTTTTCATTTATGGGATCGTTTGAGCTTTGACGAAAAAGTGTTTTTGTTTTTGTTATTTTGTTATTTCCTCACTAGCTTTTTATCTATTGGGCGGATGTACATAAAAATAAAAAGGGATTTTCCCTAAAACAACCTCTAAAATTTTAGTATCCTAGGTTAAGTAGTTTATCAAATGATTACAGATAGGCAGACACGTGTATTTTGACTTAAACTTTCTATTTTGGTCGGGCTAATCGTGCTTTTTTTTCTGAGAGGACCGTAGACCAAACCTATTACACCCTGGAGTAGTCAGCTACCATGCAGTTGTAAAAATAAAGTTTTATTTAAAAATGTACATCTCGTTTCCAGTGAGCTCAAGCGTACGAGTTGTATTACTTTGGCTTCGTTTACAACATGGATAATCAGTACTTCGGGTCCTTTTTTTTTTTTCCTCTTGTACTGGTTTTGCCTCGAAGAAAAAAACAAAATGGCGACTCGGTGATCGTTGTACTAGTGTTTAAGCCTCATCAAAAATTGTAGATTTCCAAAAATACAAAAAATCTGGAGAAATTTAAGTGCGATAACTCAAAGCTCAATTTCCTGGTCTTCCTTTAGTATCAAGCGCTCAGAATATTAAATTTTGGAACCTGACTGCAATAAGGAAACAACATTTTCAATCTCGAAAAATGTCCTGACATCGCACCGTTGGACTTTAACTGGGAAAGAAAATTACCTAGATTAAGAATTCCTGACTTGGGACGAGACCAGATATTCAACAAACTTGACTGAGTGATACTGGACGGACAAGGGAATAATATTGATACAGGGATGAAGAAAGCTCATAGTGAAATGTATTGGTTGGTGAATCTTAAATTCTTCGGAAAAGAAAAAAAGAAAACTCCCCAGTTACAAAATTCTCTGATCTTCACGAATTCCTTTAGTCTTCGAAATAACATCAACCAATTGTTCAGTTGAGTTTTGTGTAGTACTTGTTTATATTATATCTTGAATTAAGAAAATGTTTCTTTTTTTACCGATGACCCTCCTTTGAGAGCCTTTAACAATCATTACAATACATGTAAGAGTCCTTCAAAAAATACTGCAACAGACTTAGAAACCTACGGTGTTATTAGAATAGAACTTACGATTATCACGTGAATTTTCTTTTGGGGGAGGAAATAATACTGGTCTATTTGGAAACGGAAATAGGTTATTTATCATTAAATAAATGAAAATACACGAAAAATAAGTGAAATGATCTACGAAGTTGTTAGGTTTAAAAGACTTTTTTATGAAATGAATAAAAGTTGAACTGATGAAATACTCACTGGAGCCATGTTTTGTAGCAGTTTGGTCTCTTTTCGTTAAAAAGAGATAGTTTAAAAAGATAGACATTATACTGTCGGAATCCACTTTACTGATATTTTAGCTTGAATTTTTTCTCTTCTGATTGTTAAGTTATCGCATAAGAATTACAAATATGGATGACCCCAACTCTTATAATTGACATCCACACCACTTTCTCTCGTATTCACTTGGCGATGTCAATATCAATATATTTCTAGTACAATATTTTCTTAAAAACTTCCACAAACTATTACAGCTTTAATGCCTCAAATTGTGCTCAGGCATGCTTAGCAAGCTTACCTTATTTGCGCATGACTTGGCTGATCAATTAAGCCTGAACTGCAACGTTAAAATTGATTAAACTTTTAAATTATTAGCAATCCTTCGATCGTCAACTGCTGCATATTTATATCTATAATTCCAGAAGTAAAAGCTATAAATACTTAGGTTGTGCTAAACCCCCGATTTTTTTTTTTTTTTGTCTTTCAAGACGGACTTTATTTTCTAGAATTCTCTGAAACAAGGAACAGAGACTGAAGTTTGCGTTACTGCTATTCTCCCTGTTAATCAATAAAGATATTCACTGCCAAAAATAGCTGCAGTAAAAGTTGAACATAAAGACTAATATGTTGCCTTCAAAAGTTGGTATTATCTGCAACACATTTATTGTCTCTGCAATTTATGAAAACATTACATATTATATAAACAAAACATACTAACAATTTTAATGAGAGCTGAAAGCTGAAAAAGTTCTGTGTTATTGCAAGATTTGTAGATTGAAAGTTCTACAACTCACATCCACGACAAGTATAGCTCCTGCAAAATTATTTATCAATAGATGTTGCTCCAGGGATCTTCATCAAAAAATCGCAAGCAAAGTCTCCTAAGAGTTGAAAATACAGACAAAGATGTGATAAAACTTTAAATCACATCTATCTGACTTCCAAAGAATAATGATCCTAACATGATGCGAGTGAAGCCTTGGCTCTATCAAGCCTCTTTAATACCCCTTTTCATTCTTTTTTTCCAGAAATTAAACTTCAGAAAATGCTGAATTGTGACAAGTGAAAATGCTGCTAAAAACCATGCTTCAGTGCATCAGCATCTGTCAATAAATGGCACTACCATCAAAGGATCTTTTGAAGGGGTGCTAATAAACCCATCTGGGATCTAAGTTTCTATAAATTCTTATTCAGACACTGTTAGGGCAGGAAGTAAACATCGAATGTAACGAACTGTAACCTACAGTCGATTGAGTATGACTTCTTAGCTGCTCAACCATCTACTAGCCATCAGAAATGTCCTAAGTTGAATAATCCATTCAGTATCAAGGATACCTTACAATATGTATTCAAACATGGTTAACAAGTGAGAACCCAATCATAAAAATATGAACTCATCCTATCATGACGTCCAAACGTCAACACCGAAAAAAGTATTTCATTCGTTTTCTTGTATTAGGTTCAAACCAATGTATTTTTCTAAAATTTCAAACTTTTTTGCTATCAGCCACAACTTTTAATCAAGCCTCCACATAAAGAAGTTCAAAATATGGATTAAAGAAATCAATTAATAAATAAAACTTTTATTTAAAAAATAAACTTTGTATTTGAATTTATAATAATCATATGGGCACGTCTAGAATAGAAGGATTTACCATAAATGATATGGTATCATTTTTACATTAATTCACGAAACAAAATTCAGTTTTTTCAGCACTAGATGTCGCTGAAATATCTGGACTGATTAATCCCTTATCAACTGCCCTTCTCTTTGGTATTCTTTTGTGATCTGAACCTGTAAGGAACTATTCGAATTTTCAACAGAGCTGTTATTTAAAAAATTCAACATTAATGTACAGAAGACAAAGAAATGTAAATAGAATACAGATGAAGTATTTTACTGATAGCAATTACTAAAACTTTAATCTTCTATTTCAAATGAATATTTTAAAATTAAGACCAGTCCTAATAAATTTCGCATCAATAATAAATTTGAGTATTTTGAAAAAATAATTATAATAAGGTTTAATAAATGTAATATCAATAGAATAATTACTGCCTTTATTTTTTTCAGTGAAGCTAAAAATTAAGCTTAACCACGAGTGAAAATAATTTCAATGATTGTACAGTATCGTCTATTGTATCACTTGTTTATTAAAAGATATTTCAAAAGTTTTATTAAGATATTTATTAAATAAAAAAAGCTATTTATCAATTTGCGACAAAGAAGTTATCTCTGGACCGTTTCCTAACTATTTCTTATTTCGCTTCATTAGATTTAAGTCATAATTCATGAAAAAGTAATAAAATAAACTATTTTTTTTTTCGCATTCACATGATTTTAACAGACATGGCGCTAAAATTTCGAAAATTGGAACATTTCTTTTAATTTCACCATTCACCCTGCCATTACAGTAAAATTAATAGTTTTACGTAATTAACAGAATTTTATTGATCGTAAATGAACGGAAACAAATAAATGCAACGCCCACGCAGCAGCAATAACATAAAAAAAACTTGCTTTACTCTTTCTAAAAACGTCATATGAGAAATGCAAATGGCTGACCTAAAAAAAATTACATCGACCGAATTAAATTACAACCATAAAAAAAAAAAAAGAAATACAGCCAACAGTTTTGTTGATCTATTTTCCCCACTGAATCATAGGGTTGTTGGTGTTTTTTATTTTTAGCTTTTTTTTTTTCTTGCAAAGACATTAGTTTTATACTTCCTGTAACTAGAGTCTCAATGCCATCAACATTATTAAAATATTATACTTCGTAAAATCGATCTTTATGAAAAGGGAAACAAAAAAAATCAAAGAAAATAAAGCATTTTCAGTCTAATTTTTAAATAGATGTCTTTATAGAAAATGATGATTGCGTCAGTTTTACTTATAAAAGTGATTCATCGCTTAATGTGAAAAGAAAACACGGGAATATCGTAGGATAGTTATGGATTCAGCAGACAAAAAAAATATGGCAACGACACACTAATTTAAATATAATAACATTTAGTTATGAGATTTATAGAGAACAAATCTCTTCATAAAAATGCATAACCGAATATCAAATTGTAATCTGAAGGAAAATGAATTAAAGTTTGAAATAGTCTGAAAGGGATTCAGTACAAATAGTCAGAAAGGGATAAGTAATATACATAAAAAGGCGTCGAATAATAATAATTATTATTATTATTATTATTGTTACTCAACGCAACACGCATAATTAGGAAATTTATGGACACAACCACAGATCCCTAATCATTCTTGCACACGTCTTTACACTTGGCAATATGTGCTTTAATCCTTAACCCGCCATAGTGTCTTTGCTGTGGAAACCCAAGGTTTGAAACTTTTTAAAACAATAATAATAATAGTAGTAATAATAATGCATATCACTTTCATAATATACTATCACTTTCAGATAGATTCTACAGCTGTCTCTGTAACCAATCCCTGGGAAGGATATAGGAAATATATTTATATATGAGATCCCGAGTATTCCAGTAACATCGCAGCTAATCATATTCTTTTACCTTATTTTTAATAGAAAACCTTACTTCGAATCTTTAATAAATTCGTACGACAAGTTAGATATACATTATATAAATCTTCATACAAACTTTCCTCGATACTCTACTTAGGTTCATTAGGCTATATTTTAATAGACAATATTTCGACTGTATTAAAGACTAAACCCAGTCTTTTTCAGGTTTATGGTAATTTAGCCCTTCTTGAAGTTTTTAAGAATATAGTATTCAAATGCGATGATTTTCATGTTTAATTAATACTTCATTCTTACTTTGATGTAGGCTGTCTTTTCAAATGTTATATCTTTTCTTTATTTAAGTTAATTCTTACTTTATTATATGTTGCTTTCTTAAATGTTATATCTTTTGTTTTGTTTGTTTGAAATTGTTTACTTGTCTTGTCAGCAACGGTCAAGGGATAAATAACCATAAACACGAGGAAGACTAGGACATAATACAGTCGAAATAGTGTGTATTGTGTATCAAAATTCTAACTACTTTTTGTAGCCTAACAGTACGTTTAACGATTACATCTTCAGCTAAGTAACACAGCTTATTGAACCGCTATTATTACTTATTGGACATTAGTTAATATTAGAAAAACATTTCTTCGTTGTTGTTCTTATTCAATTTGCAATTGTTTTTTTCTTACTGCGGCTGTGATGTATATATTTAAGCTTTCTAATTTTAATTTTCTTGTTCGGATACGACTTTCTTAATCACTTAACAAAAATTACATCTTTAAATTCTCAGGGATAACAATTCCGTTGTAAAATTTGAAATATGGATTTAATTCCAGCATTACACAAGGTGAAGTTTTCTGCAAGTTCTTATTATAATAAAACAGTTATTTAAAATCAATGAAGTTAGAATAATAAATAACATAACTATTTGAAGCAAGAGACTATTTTATATGTAGGCTTCATAAACAATTTAAATTTATTGAACTGTATATTGTCCGCAAATTATAACGTCGAGCTCTTGTTAGGCAGTGATTTCCCTAAAACAGTGGAGAAATAAACTCAGTATAAAAACTAAGTCCACATTCGATAATGATTCCGAAGCCATGTGTTGTTACAGCCACGGCTTTTGATTGGCTTTTTATGGTAATAGCGTGATCGCTTAGTAACTCCTGGACTGCAATGTTACAGTTGAATTAACATCGAGAATTGTTTCATTTCAGTCGTCCAGTGGCAAAGTTTGCTAATTAGAATTCATGAAAAATGAAACATTGGAAACGAGTGATATTAAGGTTCATTATACAAAATATAAATAGAATATTAAAATTTTTTTGTTTACAAATAAATAAAAGGTTTCCGGGGTATTCTTCAATAGCATTAAGAATCTTGGCTTAATCAATCGATTACTCAGAATTGTATCAAAATTTCATCTTTCTTTGTTCCAAGATTAGACTAAAGAAAAACTAACTGAATAATATTTGAATTTGTATGAAATAGTCATAAAATACTAAAAGGATCACAGGAGATATTAGAGATGTTTGATACCACAATTTCAATAAAAGAAAAATTACTGTATTACAAAAAGTCGATTTTTTGAATGTTTTGCTTTTTAGTTATTTTTTTGAAGCTACGTTAGATCTGCTTTTAAGAACTAACAATTACGTGACTGAAACGATACTTCACTGATCAACTTTCATAACGAGTTTACTGATAATCTACTGCTTGGACCGGAAACCTTTTGACTACCAAGTTTTTTTTAGCTTTTTTTTTTTTTTCTGTTGAGACGTCCAAACAACAATAGGAACAGGGTATTTTCAGGGGCCAACGCCCTTTCATGTTCGAGGTATTTGCCATTGTTTTCATTAGATTTCCTCTATTAACTGAAGTGTTAGAAATGCAACTATCTGATTTCAGTTGTCAGCTACAGCTTGATGCTTAAGATCTCGGACTCATACACTGAAGGTTGTCGGTTCAAATTCGTATGTCAACTTTTTTTTTTTTCCCCCTCTTAATCTTTTTTTCTCAATGTTCGCGTGTTTTCTTGTTTGTTTTTTTTTCTTCTTATTTTCCTAGTTTTTCTTTCCTTTTTTCTTTTTCCCTACGGTAATGTACTTTCTTTTCTTCTTATTATTTTAATGTTTTTTTATTATTATGGGTCGCCTTTAAATTTATGCTTTAGCACAAAATTATATTCACTTGTTTGTTGGTTTCTTTTTCAAAACTTCAACGAGATGCAATTTCCAGAGCTAGAAGCTCTTTTCCCACTATCATCAAAAGTAGCGGCTGACACTAACCAACCAAAACAAAAACGAAACCGCAGATTATCCCTCAAAGAGCCGTGGAATGCCAATCCCTAGTCTCATTCTCTGAAGACAATTGGATTCCATTTCTAAGATATAAATCTTACATACAAAAACCGATTTGATTAGAATGATAAATTTAGCAAGTCTAATTACACTGTTTCGAGCTGAATTGTAAGAAATATTTTGAACAAAATTATTATGTCACTTATTTTTATTTATTTATTTATTAATATTTAAATGTTTGCCATTGATATTCTTCTACAATGAAATACTGTCAGCTTTTCACCTGACAGAAGTTTAATTTCCTTCTCAAATACTACGACATCTTATTTCTATAAGAATATATTGATATATTTATTAATACCCGTCCGTCTGTCTTACTGTCGCCTGGAATTGACGCGTCGTAGGAAAAAAGTGTTCTTTTTTCAACAGCAACGTCTGGAAAAATTATTGATTATTATTTTATTTAATATTTTTGAAAATTAATTACAGTGCCCAAAATAAAAACGATAAAAGCATTTATATTTCTAGTTCAAACCACATAAAATAAAGAGAAGAAAAAGAGTTTTATATAAAAGCTGTTTCATTTTAATTCACTTGTATTTTATTGTTTGAATATTTGATTTTGAAGTAATTAAAAATTTATTATTAAAAATATTCATACTATACGACTCGCAATCACGAATCCGTTCAAGGAGGATTACTTTTAACAAGGGGTGGGGGGATACTTGATAAGGAACCCCACAACAGACGGGGGTTAGAAACGTACGTCGTACTATTTTATTTTTTATCTTTGTATATGTGCTTTTATGGTCGGCATTTAGTTATTCATATTATAGTTTTTAATGTTCAATTGAATTATTTGATTTCAAGAGAAATGGTTAGATATATTAAAATCGATTTACAATTTCTCTGCATAGAGATTGTGCAATGATGAGCCCAGGGCACAAAACAAACCTTCCTAAAAATAGAAAAAAAAGTCTATCGTTCGACATGAAGATTATTTGAGAAGTAGATCACAATCGATGCTCAGTATATCTTGTAGTTAAGGGATCTCCTACAGCGAACACTATAGGCCAAACAGTATTTTGATACAGTGAAGAATATAGCTTATACAGGACACAATGCCTGTACCATTTTTACATGAAGTTTTCACTTTTCCTCGATATTTAAACATAATTTAACATTTTACAGATTTAGAAGTATCTAATGAAGAATAATTGTATTATGAATTTAGCTCCTTTTAATACTACAAAGATATTCACTACATACCATAAATACAGGGTTGAAATATAAAGGTAAAAAGAGGTTAAAAACATATTTAAAAAAAAAAAAAACATGTCCGCCATTGATAAATCAATTATTTTTTCTATTAGATCAGTCATTATCAAAACCTAACAATCTTAGTTGTTTCATATCCACTTACGAGCCAGGCTTCAGATTCTGACTCCAAAAAATTATTTTATCCATTTTGGATTCAAATGCTAACTTTATTTTCTATTTTTACGAAAAACAGATTTTGTTAATATATTAGGGTATATAAATATAAGTATGTTATCAACCTAATTCGTTTGTTTACACGAAACGTTGATTACAGATGCTTTATTGTAAATGACTTATTTTATTTTTATTATAGGATTATATTCATGTAATTTGAAATAGAGATTATTTTCGTAGTAATTTAATGTAGTAATATGAATTTTTTAAAATATTCAAAATAAAATATACAGTTAGTTTTAGATCTTTTCAAACGCATCAATAACTAAAACAGCAATATTTAGAAAAAGAAACTGAAAGCAGAAGAACTGATTCCAAATTTCAAAAGAATTAAATTATTTTTCAGTTTAAAATCGTGTTTTTTGTTTGAAATGGAGCTTTTGAAAAGGTCTGGAATTGACTACACCAGGAATATAGTCCCCTTTTATCCTTAATATTCCTTTTAAAATTAATATTAATGTCTGAAATTGTGAATACAAAATTTTTCAAACGATAAACTATTTCAGCATTAAGTAAGAAAAATTAAGAAATTGTAAAGGATTTTAGCAAATAATAAAATAAAAATAATACATAAATCACCCAAATAGGGCTAATCAATTGCTTTGCACATTTGGAGATCTCATCGTAGTCACTATAAATTTTTATCATATAAATTATTTATTCGAATTAATATGTAAATTGTTTATTAATTCCTTTTTTTTTTTTTTTTTGAGAGCGAGACTTTTGATAAAAGACTTTCTGAAATCGTCAAAGGGTTTTCACTGCATCGCGTTTTCAAAAACTCCGTGGCTGAGCGAATGGCAAAATTTTTCCTTGCACAGTTGCGGCAGAATCTGCAATACGAAGAAACAGTGCACCATCTCATAATTTATGGGCTACAATTCACAGAGAACCAACGAGAAGGAAAAATCAGCAGGGAAACAAATTCATCCTTAATCGTTAATAATAAACACCGGAGCAGAGAAATGAAAACGAGGCTGAAAAACAATGGCAGCAAAGAAAGAAAGAAACTGGCGAATGTCTAAACGAAACAAATGGAGTTAAAGCTTGGAAGAAACTGCTTTTATTGTTTTTGTTTTGTAACAGAATTCTACAAAACAACATCAAATTGATATTATAAGTGACCTTTTCATTAATAATATATTTACACAATATGGTTTAGTTGTCTTTACCCGGAAGTTGCAATTTGCCTGCTGCAGTAATATTCATCCGCCTGCAATTTAATATATCTAAGTAAATAATATCTAAGTAAAATATCAAAAAATTCTAACTAAAGGCATTTATTTCAGTTGGTTGATCAACTAAAATCAACCAATGAACGGTTTTTTTGACATCAACTTCGTATTTACGTGAAATTGGACGGATTTAATATTTAAGACTCAAAACAATCTTCATTTAAATTTAAGAAATCATATAAGGCTTCAAATACAGCCACTTCAATGATAAAATCAAATATTAATCCAAAACTATTTTACGCAGAAGAATACCCACTGAGACACTTGGGATTTTATGATTCTATTATTACTTAATGCATTTATTTTTCTTTGATAGCATTCAACATTAATCACTGCAGCTTCATCAATTGACTAATCCCGGCTGATCAGTATAAGTACCTGTACAATTAATATTGTTATTCTTTTGACTTCATAAAAGCCTGCCTTTCTTTTCCCTTTCTAATGAACTTATTAAAAGCTCTTTTGCGCTAAGCCGTGATTAATCTGAATCTAAATAAAGAGCGAAGGATTATTAATAATTTTTGGAATTTCTAATGTTCAACTGCTTCCTTTAATAGCGCCATATCTTTTGTCATTTCTTTTAATTACTGCTTCTTTTTAGTCACAGTTGTGATCCACATCTTTTCAATTAGCTCATTTTATGTCTATTCGGAATTTGGAGATGGACTGACCGTAAGGTTACCGGGTAAAGCGCAGTGGACCACTGTTGTATTGTGAACGAAATATCTTTGATGCTAGCGCTAATGAGACCGGCTGTCGCAGAGCCAGTTAAAGAAAAAAGACATTCTTCTCTTGTTGGAATTACAAGCTTCAGCAAAACGACCATAGTTTGACTCACCTTGGCTTAATGATCTTACCAAAACATTTTATAAGGGATAGAAGTACCATAAGGGATAGAGCTACCAAACTGAGCAACTGTTTATGAAGACATTGTTATAACAACAGACCTGACACACATCTGCTTGAGGAAGGTTACCTTATAATCCAACGAACACTGGCATCTTCCTGTCTCCATAATACAAGACTTCTAGAGAGTTCTTGTAGCTTTGTGCCTGGGTCATCAAAATATAAGCAGCAGCCAAACTGGAACAAATCTGGAGTCAGTGTTGTTTTTTTAGATACATTTACATTTGCTATCCAAACAGACTCGAGATGCTTGTTTTAGCAGAATGAAGAAAAGTCGCCTTTTTGTCGGCCAACTTTGAATTTCTTACCAATAGTGGCCACATAGACATCTACATCTTTGCTATAAACTCAACGGATTCTCAAAAAGTCTTCTGCATTTCTACAGATAAATGGAAGAGCTTTACTACTTAAACCAAACCTATTATTCTTTGCCTAAAATAGAATTGGCTGGTAACCAAATATCCTGATGAGACTGTTCTTAGAACAGGATTGTTCAACTTGTTCTCCTGACCTAATTCTTTAGACCTGTGTGTTTTAGTTCACGACTCGCAGAATGATTATTAGGTGAATTCTACAGAGACTATTCTATATGATTATTAGACGTACTCTAATATTAAAATTTTTAACAACGTTTATTCTCTTAATAATATGATAATCTTTACAATTTTTTGTACGAAGCTCTCACATAGTCTAGATAACTCAGTTCCAAACACTGATTTTTAAACTGATCTTCAAATTCTTTGATGCATTGTACTAATGTTTGTTTAATCATTATAAAAACTATTTAAAAAAAATCCGTTATATACCGGTATTGAAAACAGAGATTTTCATTTAGTCTATTTTATACCCACTATTTAAGTTAACACTTTTCAACTGACTGTGAAATCAGAGTGGTAAAATTCCTATGAAGTATCTGCTTTATTTCAGAAAAACAAAAAAAATATCAAAACAGAAAACAGAACAACAGCCACTAATGTTCTATTGATGTTATGACAGTATTTCAACCAAAAGTAGTAGCACTTCTGATATATAAATGATCTCAGCATGAAATTACTTGAAGCTATTTTAAACTACACAACAAGAAAACTCGCAATAACTTCTTCTTCATTCTAAAACTTCTTTACTCGATATTTCAACTTCCTGAGCGGAAGTTTTCTTCAGGAAAATTACAGCAAGAGTGAAGAAAACCCTAGGATTTTCCTCTCACTTTAAAAAACAGAATTCGAATATAAACAATCATGAATCAATCTTTCTTGAACAACAAATCTGTTAATACCCATACAATCCTTCCTTAACAATAAAAACTTTTTCACTTATAACAATTTATTTACAGTTTCAATTATAACAATTTCAATTTCTGTTTAAAAACTTCATTATTTTTGATAACTTTTTCAAAAAAAATCCGAATGAAATAAGATTCATTTTTAATGATTTAATTTTGTTAAAACATTTTGCCAAATTAATAAAACCAGATTCCAAAATGAATCTTTCGGATTCATCTTGAGATACATAAATTATGTTAATAATTGGGTCTGGGTTATGGGCCAACTTTATAGTGTGGTCCGCCCAGTCTGACAGATCTGCTCTATTGTTTTCATAAGCTTTTATATGTTCCCTTAAACGTTCTTTAAAAGATCTGCCGGAACTTCCTATGTATAAGTTTCCACAGTCTCTACCTTCCAGGACCGTATTCGAGGATACAAGAGCTGCAAACCAACTCCAAGCAATTAATTCTCAATATGTGTGGAATGACAAAGAATGTGCCGAGTGGCTTTTATCAATTGGCGACAATTCCAATTTCATTGTATTTTTCCTTTTCTAACTCTTGAAGAACCAAATTCATTCTTAGCATATTTTATATTATTTTCTGGAAAAACCTTTCGGAGACATTTATTATTAGTATTATTTTATTTAATGTCATGAAACGACAAACGTAAAAGTCCACATTTTAGATTTTTTTCCAATTCTAATATCGACTGAAAACAAACAGTTCAGATTTTTCATTTTCTGGAAAAAAATAATTAAATTCCCGTTATTTACGTAAATTGTCCTACGCCCATTAAATTAATTACATGAAACCATGCAGTAATTAATGGATTACCTAAAATGTGATTAATGCAATTGTTTACAACACCTTTAGATATCCAATGCTTTTCTTTGAGAATTTCTGTCGCCATCTTTCGCTAGTTTCTCGACAAGAAAACATTTCCAATATAAACGTTAAATCGCACACAAACCTTAAATATGCATATTAAGTTTCAAGAAGAATCATACACCAGCGGAAGGTTCTCAGAGGGAGAGAACATACACATACATGAGAGGGACATACATACATAAGACTGACTGGTGATTTAGTCCGAAAAGTGATACAGACATTAGACATCGCTCATTTGCTGCAACAACGGCAGAACTCAATCCCTTTTCAGAAAATAAGTTGGAAAGTTTCGAAAGGTAATGAAATGTGTGGATGCGATAGTAACAGAATTCACTCTCTCGTAGCGAGTTTTAGAAGCTCAGTTTTGTCGTTCTTTACCAGTAGCTTCAAAGGCACATAGTCGTTTCAAGATTTGGTTTTCATATAATAGTTTTCGCTGAGTTACTGACTTTCAGCTTCGTAGGAACAACTAGATCATAGGCGGATCCAGGGGGGGGGGGGGGGCTAAAGCCTCTCCTTTAGCTGTGAATATAGAGTGGATAAAATGTGGTATCCAAAGGCTGCTATCTGATAGACATTAATATTGCCATGATGACGATTTCAATTGCTAATAAAAAGCTGGCGTTTAACGTGCGTTTGAGACACACAGGTAAAGTCAGCCCTTCAGAAAAGTTAGTCCCCCCCCCCCCCTTTGAAAAATCCTGGTTCCGTCCTTGAACTACATCAATGCATGTCGTTGTAGAGCTCTTATTACAATACTTTATTTTCCTTTTCCGCTGATTTGCAAACGTTCCGATAGAGACAAAATGGCGGCTATCAAATAACAGGTCTGAAGTAGCAGACGCCAATAAAGTCAATGTTTTTATCCCCTCAATTTTTTTAAAGAATTGTACACAAATGTTTCTCCAGAAATATCATATTTCCCATTTACCTAAAACGTTGAAATATTTAATAAAAAGCTTGGTGTTGTATTTAGGCTTAATCACTTAGCTCTAGTCAAACTTTTATAGAATATTTTATCATAACTGTTTAGCTACTAATATTGTTTTTGGAAAATGACTACAACAGCTATCCCATAAACACTTAAATGACAAGATTTAAGAATAGACAATTTAAAATCTTAACTTTGGATAAATTATTTGATGAAACCAGTCTCGATCTTTTTCTTAACAGTTTTTATTTTTTTTTTTTGCAATGACTCACTCAAAATTCCCTTTTATTCTGATTCCTAATATTTCCATGGAGATATTTAAACTCAATTCTAAGTAGAAATTTATAAAATACACAGATATAAAAGAATTTGACAACTGATTTTTTTTTAATAAAAGCTATAATTGCTTTTATAATGCAATGTTTAAAATACATTATCAAAAAAAGGAATAACAAAATAATATATCTGCAACTACATGAGCAGATTTACTCAAATTTTCCAGATTGGTGTAAATCCGTATTCGCGAGGTAGCCAATGAGATCTTCAAATATATTTCCACTGATCTTCAAATGTTAGCAGCAAAGAATGTAATCTACAAGTGGATAGGTCGGTTCGATCTGTTCTAGAACAAATATATCGTCAACAGGGAACGCACAAAACCACTCCTCACTCAAATTCGGAAGCCTTGGTTTCTTGAAGAATTTGGGAAAGGATTTGGCAGAGATCCATACACTTACTGTAGATCTCTAAATAGACTGAGATCCAGACAGAAAAAAAAATCAAATATTTACGAATTACAGACTGATCATTCTTGCTCGAGTATTGTCACAATAAGATATCTTAAACAAAAGCACTGAACATATCACCTCTTAAAGACAAAGTGAAAAATTAACAGATATCCCTTAAATACAGGAAACCTGCTCTTTTGAAAATCATGTAGGCAGAAGGTTTCATAAATCTATTCCAAATAAGCATCTATAGTCATAGTGCAGAGAAGTATAGATTCATCTATAAATATAGCATTATTGTTCAAACAGCTTATATACAATGATACCGGAAATATTAAGAATATAGTTAATGGATCTCGTATCCGGTTTTGCAAAGTCCACTTATTCAGACATAACACACATTCAAGTATCTTCATCTTTCAATCCACAAAATAATGTAAATATATCTGAGTGAATGACTACTGTTTTTACTTCAAATAAATTTCAAAATTATATATCAAATATTTAAATAAAAGTGGATTAAATCTGGATTGAAGTCTATATTTTAACTCTTTTTGGATAATAAGCAATACTCCCTTCAAAAGATCAAAAGGAAAAGTGATAATTACATCAATTAATTAGACAATTTCGATGGAGAACACATTAAGAATTGACATCTTTCGAACGATTTCCTTTATATCTATAAAAATACAGATAAAAAATAAATGCCAAAAAAATCAAAGATAATCGTTAAACTAATTAACTAATCGTCCTCATTCTGAAGTTTCTTCATTATATGCTTGAAGATAATAGATTTCAACAATAAAGAACAAGATGTCGAGCCTTATACCAATAAATAAGTAAATAAAATTGTACTTTGCAAATAAAATCTTTGTTGTGATTCTCCATTACATCATCTGGATGGTAGGTTTTATGTACAATGGTAAGTATGATGCCGTTAATCCGAACTAAATGAGACTAAGTGCGTTCGGATTATCAAGCCTCCGTGAGAATAGCCAGTGTACATAAAACAATGTGTAATTTTAGGCCTACAATTGTATTTGGAAAACGAATTGTTATTAAAAAAATAATTGATAAGGAAATAGTTTTTAATTCAAGTAATGATATATTACGTTTATTTCTATATCACACTGTATAAATCTTCAAATAAATAATTGGAAACGAATATATTAAGAGGCAGAAGTAATATTTCAGCGTAATAACCAATCCACTAAAAGGAAGTACACTAATCCTTCAGAAGGCGACGATGATTCGTATATCAATGTGTTATTGTATTTGTTTTTTAATTCTTATAATAACTTGAGGGTTATTCATTTTCTAAATATTCGCATATCATTTAATCACTTTATTGTGTGATTATACGTTTGCAGGCATCATCTACGGCCACGTGATTTACAGCAAAGCCAAATCCATTATAGAAATACGATTTAAAAACCAAATTAAAAACAAAATCACGAGTGAAAAGTCAGAATATATCTTGAATCTTTATAATTTCAAGATTTGCTTCAATAGTTAATTAAAATTAATAAGAAATAATATTTAAATTATTAGTTTTTGAAAAGATTACCATTATTTTAATTAAGATAAATATAAAAAATAATAACTACATTAATTACAATAAAACATTTTATAATCCATCTGAATAGACAATCCTATAATTTGGAGGGTCTAAATTATTTCAGCTTTTCTAGTATTTTTTATCAAATTATTTAATTTTATTTCGTTTACACGTACTCATTAAAAACAAAATCCTCCTTATAATGTTTGAAGCATTTTTTTCAAAGTTTTTAATCCTGATATAACGTCTACACATTTTTTTCGTATTTACAATAACATAGCTCAATTTAGCAAAAAAGAAATAATTATAAAAGAAACAGAAGTAAACTTTATTATATAAGTTTGGAAATTTAGTAATGTCATTTAAGAATAAAACACTGAAATCCTAAAACTTCTTAGGACTAAGCAGGAAAAAATTGAATAACCTTTTTGAAATAATGTAAATGTAAATAATATATAAAAAATAATTATATTTTTTACTTTATCAATGTGTAATAAATCGTTGTAAAATAATGCTTTTTGATATTCTTTTTTCGATGAAAAAAAAAAAAGATATTTTGCAAATCCAAACTATAGATATTTTTATTTAATTAGGCTTTAAATAATTTCTTCAATTTATTACAAAATGAAATTTAAGAAAACCGCTGCAACATTTTGCAAACGCACCCTTGTATATTCCAACCGCGTTCCAACTGCACTTACTTCAGCAGATCAACATGGCTGCCGTCACCATAGCAACGGTGAAGCGAGACACCGTGCGGCCTGCAGGGAATTGACCGCTTAGATGATTTACGGAGGTCTTTTGACTCGAAGCAACCTTTCCAGAAATGAAGGTTTATCCAATGATACAGATTCCGATGCTATCTATAAAAATTAGGAAACCTCTCTCGGAGAGATCAGAGCAGAGATTTTAATCAAAAATGCATTACATTGATGAAAACATATTTACATTCGTGTAACTTCTGCTCGGCAAATATTGAAAATATCCTTTTTTAGTTTTGATAAAAAAAATCTCATTATTTAAGGGCACAACAACAACTTTGAAAAACTCAAAACCTTCTTTCCTAAAACGTTATTTCATAATAATTTCTTTCTTTCTTTCTTTTTGAAATTATGAAAAGATAAAACGAAACAGCTACATTCTAATAAATTCTAATATGTATTCTGAAAGCGGAAACAGTATAAATCTTTCATTTTCTTAAAAAAAAAAGAAGTTAAATCTGCATTACTTTCTAAAGTTATTTAAAACGGATTAACATTGATCATGATAAATCTCGCCGTAGTTAATGGATTAGCTTAAAGGAGAATAAAACCCATTATTCAAATAGTACTTTTTGAAGAGAATTTTTAATCTCTTCTCGCGCTATTTTCTACACACTATTTTCTAGATCCATTTGGAAAAGATTTTAAATCGTTTCTTAAATAATAATAGTTTTCAAGAAGACCATTCAGAGGTTCAAAAGTTGTTGGGAGGGAGGAAACACACACACAACTGAGTGATCTCAGTAGCCTCATTTTCCCAATAAAAATAATAATTATGCTTTATGATACCAAATATTGAATGCTAATTATGTTACAGCAGTGAGTATTAACGTGGGTACCCCAGACATCCCAAATTATGTATTAAGAAACATGTTTGGGATTCTAGGTTGGATCTAATTTTAAAAATCTCTTTACAATTCATCGTCAAAACAATGGGATTCCACAAAAAACCCACTGAGAAATACAATTTGAAATCGAATTATCCTGTGACCGTCGTATTTTGATTAAAAATAACTTAAAACTTAAGAAAATTGAAACTTCAGTAGTAATGCACGCTTTTATTAGCGTTGGTATATTTTAGACCCAAAGGAGCTGAAAGTGAAAAACTGATAACAATAACCAAAGATATGTTAATTAAACGGAACTTACAATTCGTTAAATATTTTTTTAAGTCCCCTTTGATTTTTATATCATTCGTTTAAAATGGAATAAGTAAGGCTCTAGAAAAAAAAAAAAAACACACTAACAGTTTTCCTGCAGTACATGCATGAGCCAGCAGTGGCTCCAGAAGAAAATACCTATGCCTACATCCACCGGACGCCAATGGTCCAAGTTATTAAGCTTTCTCCATACTTTCTTTTCCACTAATCGGAAAGTGTAATAATTTTTGCAAGCGACAAATACAATTAGGACAAATACATTTTTTTCCTAATATATATGAATCATTTTATCTGCTTAAAACATTAATCGCATTTTCTGATTTTTAATGTAATTTATATTAAAATCTTTGCTCCAGAGAACAGATTTTTATTGTGTTTTTTTAAGATATCTCTACTTATGTGTATGTCTATGTATGTGAGTATATGGATTTCTGTTATTGAGAATATTATGGGCGAAATAGTTCGCAAATATCTACACCCAAGATTCAAATGTTAATGTTGTTATCTAGATCGCATTAGAGTTTGGAATACATTGGCCCACATTAAAGGCAGGTTTGTATAAGGGACAAGTTCTGAAACATAAGTAATTTAAAGAAAATGCACTGAATGCCATGAAACTTTGCATTTCAAAGTTAAATGTTATTGTTCAGCTCTGCTTACATTTTGGTGTTTGCAGCCTCTGTTTAAGGACACTTCACAACATGGACCATATAGGGTGTCTTTAGTAACTCAGATCTATTTTACATGAAATTTCGTATTTGAAAGTTTAAAAGTACTGTGCACATCTTATTAAATTGTAGTATACATTAACCAAATTGGCCTCTTTTAATTATAGGCCTATATACCATTCAGAAATTACCTTCAGTAATTCAAAGAATAATGCACTGATTAAAATCAAATTTCATATTTAAGAGTTTAACCTTCCTGCCTAGATCTCACTTAATTATGGTGAGTATTAACTATTTAAGTCCAGTTTTCTTAAGACCCCAGAAATCTGCTGGATTTTTTTTGTACCCAACTGTTAATGATGTAAATTTATTCGTGAGTTAAGAGTATGTTTCAATATGAGGTGGATGATTACATTTCCGTTGCTGTTAAGAGCTTTATTTAACTAACTGAATTTTATATCTGAAACTATTTCTGAAACTTAATATGGAGAAAGTCTCGCGCTGCTTCCACTGCTATTTATTTTTTATTTGAGATTTCCGTTCACGTAACGTAACGTTACATGAACGGAAGATTCAGAACGTAACGTTACATGAATGTAAGATTCAGAAGAACCTTGAAATACAAATTCAAGATAACAATCAGTACCAGACAAACAAAATTTTAAAATCGACCTTCCCTCAGATTCGATCCAATAGACGATCTTTTCTCCGAAACCTCTCTTAAATTAAAAAGCGAAAACAGAATTGTAAGATCTATTTGAAAATTCTATTTTTTTGTGTTCATTTTACACAAAAATTTCAAAACTGCAAATATCCTTCATTAATAATTTAATAAAAAGTACAAATCTACTGAAATTAGCTTTACAAAGAGCCTAACAGACTGACAAAAAACACAGTCTTGTCATGTTATTCTGTAGACGAGTCATAATGTCATAATATTCTATCCTTCCATTTCCTAATTTTAAAATTTCCAGTCCTGTGATTGACGAAAACAATTCAAAATTCCATTACTTGATAAAAAGTTAAAGCAAAACAAATTGAAATTCACTCGTTGATAAATATGCAAACAAAAGCGTTTAAGTAGTCCTAAGTTATAGGCCTACTTCTGTCTAAAACAGAGAGTAGACAATTTCCATTTTCTGAAAGACATTAATTAAACTCGATAGGTAGCCTGCACGTGAATACCTTTATGTATTTTTTATTATATATTTTTTGTTGTTTCCTTTTAGTTTGGAGGTATCGTATTATTTTCTATTCTGATTCTTAATGACCTCCGTGGCGAGACCTTGTTATTTACTGGTGACTATTCCCAGCTGATGATCGCCAAATAAAGCAGAAACAGCTGTTCTGGGATGTCCAGAATGTAAATATTTAGTCTCACACCTTGTTATTTACGTAATTAAACTCGAGTTAACTATTCAAGTTGCCTAAATCGGATTAATTTTAATCATATCGAAAATGGATAAGCTAAAAGGATTAATACCCATTGGTTAAAAAAATATTGATTGGAATCAATCGAGATTCTAATGGTTTTCTATGAACATTATTATCTCCTTCTCGTGCTACACAGAAATGCCTAGATATTTCTCGCACTGCTATTTATTTTTAATTATTATAGTAATTTTCATAATTGATGAACTATGACATATTACGCTATTCTGAGGATTTTCGTTTGTAGTATCTTTCCTTCTCATGTAATTGGAACAAAGAACAAATGTTATTTCTTACGATAAATTTTGCAGAATACTATATTTTCTAGGCATTTTTAACAAATAAACTCGTGTTTTCAACTGTGATTACAGCAATGCACCATCACAGCTAACTTATTTGTATGCACAAAGTAATTTTAAGTGTGTTTCAGCTTGTTAAAATAAGCGTCGGCGAAATTGTACTGCGATGGATTTAGATTGCTTCCGAATATCTTAGGGAGATATTTTCCATAGTCTATATTACTGCATGATTTGAAGCAACTGCTCTGAGAAGCTAATTCTCTTATTTCCAGTGCTGGAATTTCTTTAAAATCATCAATTACAACAATTTCAGAAAAGCAGATTTTCTCGAGGTGCTCTCATTTTCCCTTTCAAATTGGAAATTTTTGTCGTTCCTTTTCTTCACACCTTTCTGCTAGAGGAAAAAAGATGAATAAGAGTGAAATGAAATCAAAAGTAAATATGCTGTTTGTGAGAATCTATCACTAAATAGTTCAAAGATGATATTGTAGTTATTAAAATTTATTTTAAACCATGGTTTTGCTACAAAATTCAACAAAAGTGAGATTTTTTTTCCTATTACTATTACTTTAAGAAACTTTGAAATAACTTTGGAGACTCATATTTTTGCTTTCTACACTCATAATCTTTCCAGTAACGTAAGTTGTTTTTTTTTTTTAATGTTTTAGTTGGCCATCAGACATCCTTCTGACTCCGAAAGTGGTGATTTCAACTGCATTTATTAATCTTCTTTAAATAAATAAATAATTTACTTTGTTTTGCAGAAGTTGCATATTTTAACGATATATTTTGTCTTAAGAAATGGGTGATTTATGGAAGATTGTCAGTCTTCCGGAGTCAGTTTGGTTTGCTTATACGGGAAGTACACTTAGATCTCATCCGTCCTAAATGAAACCGCTTTCCTCTATCACCTGCCAGATAGAAATGAAATGTCTTTCCCTCCTTCTATACAATGTTCTGAAAAGAAGAGCCTCATATTGTATTTTGCTCAGGAATGAATCTTTTTTATAATAAATAATGGCATCACAGAGTAACACTTGTCACTGATTTCAATCCAATCAATTAGATATTTGTTTTTGAGTATCGAATGGGCTCGATAACTCGAAAAATAATTAGTAACACCTACACCAAACTTCAAATTGAAGAGTTTAGTGCTATTTATCTAATCTTATTAAGCTTTGGGGTAAATAGGTCCTTTTTAAGGGTTACTTAACAGCCAAAACACTTAAACAACTCAAAGAATAATGAAATGTTCAACATCAAACTTCATAGTGGAGAGTTCAATGTTATTGACCAGCTTTGATTGGCTTTGGTGTTTGTAGGCCCTGTCTGTGGGCACTTCATAATAAAGAGTCAAATATTGTTCTCTTCTACAACTTTGAGAATAATATATCAAACTTTATATTTTGAGGGTTAAATATACGAAATATTATTAAAATACATTAAGTGCTATTGATTTTGATATTCATAAACTCAACTTAGAGCCTCTATCAATACAGACCAAAAACTGTTCTCTAAAAAATTCAAAGAATAATAAATCAATTTTAACATTTAAAGAGTTAATCGTAACTGCCCATATCTCATTAAATTTTGGCAATTCTGTAGCTATTTTGAGGCTAGTTTTCTTAAGTCTCCCAAAGGGTGCCCTGTTGCAGCTGAACTACGAATACTCTATTATAAATTTTGATCTATGAAGTAAATTAATTTTTAGAGCAAGTGCACGTTATATGGATTGGAATGATTAGATTTTAATTAATATACATTACTGTTAAGAGCTATTTTATTTAGGGCCAAACTTTCTGAGTTATTTTTCATTTTCTGAAGGTATTCCTCAGTTTGAAGAAAGTCTTATAATAATTCTATCACTATTAATTTTTCGATTCAAACGCAGTACATTATTATTATTATTATTATTATTATTATTACGTAAAAGTTTCAAACCTTGGGTTTCCCCAGTAAAGACAAAATGGCCGGTCAAGGACCAAAGCACATGTTGCCAAATATAAAAAAGTGTGCATTATTATTAAATACATTTAATGAAATGTGAAATATACATTATAGAAATATGTCAGTGTAATACATATTCAGAAGAGCTATGTTGGAATCTTCCATCTTAAACACAAATCAAAGTGTAGGAAAGAAATAGTTGCAAACTACGTTAATGCCAGTAATTTCAAATACAAAAAATAGTGAATATTGAATGAATAAATGAATTTTCTCTAATAAAAAATTGAAACGTACTTCTTTAAAAAAAAAAAATCTTTAAAATGAAACGTATCAATATTAAGAGCGCTTTAGGCCTATTTTGATTCTTGTAAATAACGATACTTTTACAGAATGCTTCGGTGTTTCGTTCGATTCCGTCAAAGAAATAAAAGACGTTATTAAATCCCTTCGCAGATCTTAGCAGAAAAATCAAGTAAGAGAAGAGTTGATTTTTTTGTCATTGACTCTCTCTTAAAAAATGTGATAAACTAATGGGAGGTTCTATCTTAGGACGTAGCAATTTCCCCTGACAGAGCCCTTAAAGCACAGATCCTGAGGCTAACATAAAATCGTCAAATTTTCCTTGAGGTTGAACCGTCTTTGGAGCGTCAAAGAATGATAAGAAAGTGAGACAAAAATTTTGTATCGTCTTTAACAAAGAATAGAAGGATTTAGGAAATGAAACCATTTCTCATTCAAAGGAATGGGTTTTGTAGGATTTCGAATGGTTAAAGTTATGAGATAACTAAAGATATTAAGAGTGTAAGAGTGTAAGTGTATAAAAGTAATTGTTATAGAAGAATTATCTATTACAGATATTAAGAAAGTACAAGAGTATTAACCACGAGAAATACATCTATCTTCTAAGCAAAGTAAGAACGGGTGGAGATTTTAAAATAAGTCAAGACAAATCTCCTGATCTTTGAAAGGAACAAGATCAATGGTTCACTGTATACGAGCAGGAACCGAATTCGATCCCCGGCTGTAATGTTTCTTGGGTTTCTCCTCCAAACGGACTTTGGGTTCATCAAGTCTTTTCAAATGCAAAGTGGATTCTATTCTATGACTAAAGGCTGGTGAGAGTTGGACTGTCTCCAGACCCAAGTTCGTTCCGAGTAACACGAAAATATTTCCTTCATTCCATGCGGCCTACCCTAAAGGAAGTTTAACTTTCTTTACAATAATATTTTAACTGGAAGATTTGGAATATTGGAAAACCTCAAAGAAAGATCCTGATTTCTATTTTATATCGAATACTTGAAGATTAAAGAGTAAAAGAGGTGTCCATGGCATAACCAAAACGCCATCTTCTGGTCATTGTAACTCTAATAAAAAAACAAACCTGAATACACATCGAATAACAACAGAAGAATTCTTATGATTTTGATAACTATAAGCAAAGCTTAACTTTCCTTCTTTTAACATAGTACTTAAAACCAAAGAAAATATCCAAAGAATATAACATTTCAACGAACATCTTTCCACTAATTTCTATTCGTCATTCTCAAGCAAATATTTTCACACGATCTAACAGCAGTAATAAGAAGAAAAACAAACAGAAATTCAAAATTTTGGCTTTCAAGTGGATCTTGTGAAAGATTGATATTATGTACAATAAAGGAATCACATGCTTAATTATGTTATTGTGTTACACGATGTTATTTGATAAATTGCAATATTTTTTTAGTGTTCCTTATAATAACAGTTCATCTTAAATTTTCTTTATTTAATTCTTGTATTTCTTTTTTTATCCACTGAATTAAGAATTGACCGAGTTCTATTCTAAGTTTATATTTAAGTATTCAAAATTAAAGTTAGAAAAAGGGTTCAAAGGATTGAAATAGAAAAGAACTCGAGGCTTTCGGGGTATATTAGTAAATCAAAACGATGAAAAACAAAATGGAAAGGGAAAGTAACCAGGACGAAAGAAAGAAAGAAAATGGATGAACAAAAGATCTTTTGGAGCTTTGTGAATGGTAGGGAATATTTTGAAAGGATATCTTCTAAGACATCATGGTTTGATGAAACCCATTAGTGAAAGAGACTGAAAACAAGAACTGTAGAACCTCCAGCAAAAAAACCAACTTCTTGTAGGAAAATTTGGATATGAAAAGCAAGAACTGCAAACAAATCAATCTGCAGACAATCCAAGAGAATAGATTAATAAGTACAACAGAGAAAACTGAACAGAAAAGTTCTCTTAAAAGAAAAGTAGTTGAAGAGACTCAAAAGACATTAACACCAGGAACTCACAGTGAAAGAACTGTTAGCGATGACATCAAACGTCGATAATAAATTAACAACTGTTAGTGGTTGAGATGAAGCGTCTGAGATTTTTAAAAGAATCAAAGTGAAACTTATAAAAGAAATTGATTTAAAAGTCTAGTTGCAAAAGAAGATATTTTGGTGGAAAGAAAATAAAATTTAATGAATTACTTTTGCGATAAATGACTCAACCATACGTTAAGTTAGAAGGTTGGGATTCAGTGGATGCAAAACTTTCCTTGAAAGTAAATAAAGAAATAACTTTGAAACTTTTGAAAGTGATTAATTAGAAGGATTAAACGAATGGATATATTTATGAAATTGGAGTCAAAGACAAAAGTATCTGATATCATTAAGAACAATGTACTTAGAAGAGAAGAACGATTAGGAACATAACAATAAGGAGGCATCTATGGAGATAAAAAAAAATGGCTGTTTTAAGTACACTTGCATTTCTCAATGCTTTCAAATTACACATTACAGATAAGAAGCTTTCGTTGATAAATAATTCCCTAGATGTTGAGATGTAGCTGAATGAATTTTTACATGCTACATTTTTAACATCTACAACATTAAAACGTCAGGATAAAATGAGATAAATATATTATAATTGCTTTTTATTTAAAATATAATTTCTCTGAGTTTCTACTCTTCAAAGATACTCCAATTGATACGAAGAGTCATTGATGTGTCTTTAATTTCTTTGCAAATTTTTTATCTGTTTAATAAGACATTTTTTAAGATGTGTACATATTTCATACCGTTGAAACTATATCCAAAAGGCCAGGAGTCTATCCTAGATGAAAACGAAATGAAATTATTAGAAATTACAATGTCTATAACTGAAGAACCATAAGTTAGAGCCATTCCATCTAATAGACATGTGAGGGTCCCTCATGCGCATTCACCAAACATTAAAATTTCACAGTTACTACTTCACCCTCAGTGACCTTAACCACAATTCTTCGGAATTCGTAGACAATTTCGTGAAGCAGAGAAAGAGACAGAGACGTAAAAGTAACGAAGAAAAATAGAAGAAAACATTCTACCATCGTTTTTCGTTCGGGCTCATAAATAATAAATTATTATTGTTATGAAATCTTTTTATAGGCAATTTATTTCCTATTTATACATTTTTTTTCCATTTTTAGGAGAATTCGCATAAATATTTATAGAACTACTTATGTAACGAAAGAGATCATTTATTTCCAGGAAATAAAAAGAAACCTCAATTGTGTCCTTGTGAAACACCTGGTGATATTTTATTCAATTCTGCTGATTCTTCCTTTTATTGTGATATATATTCTTTTATTAGTAAATAACTTTTGATAATATAAGATATTAAACCTATGAAACCCATCCTACATAACTGTATTAAGTTAAATACTGTAAACTACAAGGAAAGCAGCGGAGAACAATTACTTTTATTTAAATTTTCATTTACTGAATTACTTTGAATTTCTAATAATAAAAACAATAGATTATGATTTGTTTAACAAATTGATAAGAACGTACATAAAATTTTAAGGAAACTTTTGAAAGATAAGTTTTAATAACTTGATTAAATATTGATTGGATAGCAAGCAATGATTTATTTTCAAAAATGGAATAATTTTCATAAATTTCAATTTATTTGTAAAAGTTTTATAATCTACTTTTTTTGTTAATTAAGAAAGCAACTGTAATTAAACCTCTTCTTTAATTTTACATCTTCAATAAATAAACACAAAACCAACTTAATCACCAATATTTCGTTCTTATCATCCATGAACTTTATCAAGGCTCCATAACTCAAAAAAAAGAAAAGAAATAGAAATATAAATTCAAAGAAAAGAAATCTTTTCTCATACAATTCAAATAATGATTTAATAATACAATTTAAATAATTCTTCTTTATTTTCTTTAATAACTGAAAAACGTTATCTATAGTGCTGTTGATTGATTTTTTGTAACTATTTCATTTTCTGATAAGACTTGTGTATCTAACTAAAACAATTCATAATAATAATAATAATAACCAATATAAACGATAGTCAATAAGCGAATTACTATTACATCATTCTAATTAGTTACTTCATTAACTTTAGTTTTATGAATTACAAATGCAGAATCTTTTTATTCTATTTCCTTTTATTCTATATGATGATCCTTCAATTATAAAAGAGATAAGTTACTTTGCAATCTTAAGAAAGTAGAAAACGGAAGATTGAACTAAACTACATAAATTAAGAAATTTTGGAATGTGTATGTTTCATACTTTTTTATTTGTTTGTCTACTTCTCTAAGATTGGCATCGTAATAATTTTATCTAAAATAAACTCGAAAAAAATATAATCACACTTAGATATATTAATAATATGTTAACTTAAAAAACTCGAAAACAAAGTTCAAGTATTTACATTAAAAAAAATAATTAATTTAGGTTTTAAAAAAGGACTTAACAACGAAATCATCTAAGAATTATATAGAAAATAAAAAAGTACAAAGTTAAAATTCATTTATCATTTATTATTAATTGAATTTTGCACTTGGCCAGTTGTTCGTTCATTGCCTCCCATTTATTAGCCTTTAATATCTTCAGCTGCGATCGAAGCCTGACTCACCTGCACGGCTGATTCGTGGGTGTCTCAGGCAATCAATCTAAAGAACTGATACGTCATGTGCACGAGCGGAAGTGCAAATCGACTCCATTGTAAAGTCATCTGTTTTTCTTTTGCTAATTTGAAAGGGGATCTCGTCAAAGAATAAAGCCCCGCTTGATTCGCTAAAGGAACCTAATTTAAGCACTGCTGTAGAAATCTATTTGGCTTGGAGGCTTATTGGGGATCTGATGTGTATAGAAATGCCGTTCCACCGTGAAAATGTTTCCACATCCACACACAGGAAATAACGATCCAAAACAACTTGCATACATTATGCTAATCAGATATTCTAGGCCTTCAAAGCAAACAACATTCTTCAATTTTTTTTTTAGGAGATTGCAATTCGTACAGGGATTTCATTCCTGGTTCTTAATAATAATTCTTCAGAATTTATTACTCTGTTTTGCAACTTTTTTAGCTTTACTTCAACTATACAGGAAAACGCCTCCTTAAACTTCTAGATTAAAAGTAAACTTCTTCCAAATCATCTTGAAATGATAAAGAACGAATTAAAATTGAAATATTCACACGAACTAATTATTAGGTAATGACACATTTTGTTTAATCTTAGTCATTTTTTATTTCATTAGCGCTTTTCTTTCGCGTTAAAATGGAACCTGATAACTTATTAAAACATGATGTAAACTTACTTGAGAAAATTATCTCATTTTGAGTGAAAGACTGAAAGCATCATTCAAAAGAACAATGCACTCGTTTTAGTAGTTTGTTTAAAATACTGTTCGTGCACTAACCTTCGTATAGAATCCAAAGTGAAACTTTGTTCTTTATTTACATTCAAATGTCTTTTACGTAATCCTAATAATTATTGAAAGCAACATTTCAAACCAACACGAAATCAAACAGAGTAGCCTATTCTTGCTTTCCCTCCCAAAACACTTAACAATTTCTCAATGTTGTGTAAGTATCCTTTCTTGAATGCTAGGTTAAAATCCTCTCTGATTCTTCCTAACATTAGTTCCTACCGAAATCTATTTTCATTCACACTTGGAAACTGTTAAGTTTATTCAATTCTATATCTTATCCTTTTAACTGCTTCAGTTTTAGTAAATTTCCAAGGAGTTCTGAATTGGAACTATTTTGTTTGACGACATGAAACATCTAGTCAACTTCTGAAAGTCCTTCATGAAACAAAATATAGAAATATTATTTCATGGTTTTCATTTTAGATTTAAGTAGCATGAAATGCAATTTATTTCTAAATTACTTGGGTAAACTTTGATGGTATATTTCTTTTAACTACCTTTAGTTTTAAAATATTATGGAAGAAAAAATACAGCGGTCGTCAATAAAATAATAACTTCAACAAAATTTAAACTATTTCCAAAAATGTAACTTTAGCTTCTGATTACAATATTAGGAAATATTACAATATTTAGCTCAATAAAAATTAAAAGTTCATATAACTTAACTGAAGGATTGTTAAGGTTCATTTTAAATATAATTTTGGAAGTCAAGAATAGCAGCAGCTTCACACAAACAACCCTTAACTTTTAAATTACAAAACATACTGTAAACGCTTACAATAAAAGAACTATCTATTTTTCTTTTTATAACCGAAATCTAAAATTGAAATCTATTTATGAAAACAAAAGTTGATTCATCAATTAAAAATTTCAAATAAAATTAAAAAAAAATTAAAACAAAGTATTTTCCCTACTGACTCTCAATACAAACTGAATAATAACAACAATAATTTAATCGTCCAGTAGTGATAAAATAGACTCATAATTTTAAATATAAGTAATATGTACTGCAAATACTCTACATGTCTGTCAGAGAAAAGAATGACGATAATGGGTTATTAAAGTCAACCTTCTCAGTGCCATCTGCGAGAGATTGGCATAAAGTTTTATTATATTAATATTTGCAAATATGTTAATATTATTTTCAGATTGTCATTTCTGAATTGTAGAGGAAACCTCGTAAATGTTTTGATCAACGAAAACAACTCGAATATTCATTCAAACGTAGTATTGCAAACTAGCAGTAACTAATCGGTATACCACTTCGAAATAAGGCAAACATTTCTTTGTGATCTCAACTTTAAATTATTGCACACTTAAATACTTATTGTAAATCTATGTTAAGTACAAGATACTAATTTATCTTTCACTGTGAGCTCTGAAACCAAGGCCGTCCATCCTACTTCTCCAAATGTTTAAAACTTTGAAAAGCATTGTTGTGTTGTGCAAGTCCTCCTAAGTAGTGTTCTTTTGTATTTATGATAAGTTGTTGGATGTTTTAGTGTTTGTAATAATTCTAGGCCAGTGACAGTCATTACCAAAGCTTTCGCTACATCGCATCTGACCGCATTTCAAGCCATCAAACATAAAAAGGCTAAAAAAACACGACCGATTCCATTTCGAAAGTTAGCTTTCTGTTTCTCAGAGGATAAAAGGGGAGAGGATAGGTTTTTACAATGAAAACAGCAAAGTGTTCTATTTGGAAAGACACACAAAAACTTTAAACGTTTATAAAAATACATCTAAATTTGTAATTCCAAGATTTACAATGCAATTGGTTTTTTCTTTTTAGTGTATTTTCTTTCGTTAATTTCTATAACTCATGTCATTCATTCCAAAATCGCATTCTCTGTAGAATATTTAAAACACAGGATAACTAATCTAAACACTGTTTTGTAAAAATTTAATAAACTCTGAAAAACTGAAGCTACTATATTTTAAGAATGCCTGGGTTTAATTGAAAGTAAAAAAAATAATAATAACGAGAATTAGGCCTATTTTGTATCCGTTTCAGAACGACTACAGAAGTGAAAAACTTACAAATTTAATTCTACACTTTTTCTATTTTATTTAAAAAAACAAAATAAGAATTATTAGAGATAGAATGTAATTTTTATGTAAGAACTATGAAACATGTAAGAAAAGATGAGAAGAAAATATTTTTATGGTGAAAATACAAAAACTAATCTGATCGTCAAACAAGTAACACAAAAAAAAATTTTAAAACTAAGAAAAAAAAAAAGATTCTGTTTTGTTTTCATTTATTCGACTTGTTGAATAATTTTTTTACTATTTTTTTTTATTTTTTTTTTTTTGAGCTAATATATTATATTTGTTTGCAGTTAGGGTCTTTTTGAAATTCCTTACGGTTTTAAACTGGATTTAAAATCAAAACATAAAAAACACAAGAGTCAGATTATGTTGATTTCAATCTCTTTCTTCGATAAATGTTCCCTATTTCTGCAATTTCACTGAAGTTTCAATGTAACGAGACCGTACCTGAAAGGTAACAGCGCTGATTAATTTACTAGACGATTAATGAGTAACTGAGCTAAAAATTAGACATTTCTAAAGAATCTCAGTGCTTTCTAGAAATTTCTTTTAATACTATAAGATTTCTGCTACAATGAATCAAAGACAAAGCGAGTAAAAATTTTCGAAATCCAACTAAAAGCAAAATATTAGAAAAAAAAACACATCTTCTGTATCTAAACGATAGATTTGTAGGCATGTCACAACAGATTCTTGGGAGCCACCAAGAATGAAGCATGGCGGGTTTTCTCTTCTCATAATCTATTTATTTATCTTTTAATCTATGTATGCTGCTCTCTTTAGACTCGAAGGAAATCTGAAGGAAACTCCATTGTTGCCACTTGCTTTCCAATCGAAATGGCAATAAAATTATTGGGAAAAAATCCTAGCATTATTGCTGGCGGCCAGACGTGACTAGTCGAGATACAGACAGCACTAGTTAGCTTCACCTTTAAGTCGCATTTGATTCCTTCTCTGACGTCACCCCCTCGTATCGTTGCAACAGAAAACTGCATGTCATTTCTCATAAACTAGAAGGGGTTCTCGAATGCACGTTTCTTTTTTTTTTTAAACTTCCAAACAATAAAAAAAAGATTAAAAAAATCATACTGTTTTCGTAGAGAAACTAGAATTGGCAGTCACTTGTGGACTGGTCGATATTACATATATATACGTGTGTATTTTTTATGTGTGTGTGTGTTTGCGTATGTGCAGGAAAAGGGTGTGTGTGTGTGTGTGTGTGTGTGAAAGTTGCCGGAGTTATCTAAAAAAATTAATGGCCTTCATTATCATAATTTTACAGCCTACTGGTAAGCCTTATCAGATATAGCACTCACTAACAATGTTTTGTAAGTCTACAAAAACTGCCTCCTTTTCTATCATCTTTTTAAATATTTTATTAACATTATCCGCAAAAAACGCTTAGCAGATATTTTAGTACTTGTGTGGGTAGTCACGTGATTATTTTGAAGCGATACAATATCATATAAATGGTATTACTAAAATAAAGGTGTCCTTTTAATAACAAAATAATATTTAATTAATAAATATTAAAAATTAAGAAAAATTCTGTAATAAATAAAGAGAACTAAATTGTTCTAACTATGACCATTATAAAAAAGTATCAAAATGAAAAGAAGAAATAAAAAAAAAGTTCTTTTCTTCAATTTTAAATACCCAAATGTACATTTAGATAAAGTTTGTGTGTTTATTTATTTATTTATTTATTTATTTATTTATTTATTTAATCAAGTCTCAAAAGAGAAGAACAGATACTTGGACACCGAAATAAAAACGAAAACGAAATAAAAGTTACTTCTAACAAGTTTTGGCGAATTATTTTTCCGGGTAATTGAAAAATAAAACAATAATAATAATTTTGAACTTCAATGAATAATATCAATAAAACCCTGGCCATGTAATTATATTATTATTATTTGAATATTTAAACCTCGGCCAACGCCTGTAGAGCTGAACACCAATAAAGCATTTACTACATGTTCTGACACCTTCAGTTTGTTGACCTTGGAGGCTATCAAAAAGACAGTATTTGATCCTCTCGCTGCCGAATGACCTCATTAGGATGGGAAGGGAACAATTCTAACAAAATAATTAGTTCAAAATACAATAATAAATCTAATTTTACAACGTTTCTCAAGCTTCTAGCTGAAACAAATAGCAATTGACATAAAACATAAATAAACAAAAAATAAAAAAATAGAATAAATTATTTATTTTTAAAAGAGCAAAATAAACTTTGTTGTAATTTCAGTAACAACGAATGTGAGTGTCAGATAGTAATAGTTAAATAAAATAATTGATCATTTAAATAGTATTAGATCGATTTAACTTGACATTAGGCTTATAACTTACATCCTGAATATTAACTTCACTACGTAAACTCAAGTCTTGTTCTCAGTTTAAATATAATAAAAAATTCAATTTCTTTGTTTATTTGTATATAACTGTGGTTAACTTTTGTATAATTTTTATGATCAAATAAAATTTATTTTCGTTGTTTATTCTCAAGCCAAAAAAATTGAAAGATTTAAATTTAGTGCAAAATCAAAATAAATATAGAATAGTCGTACATTTGGATAGGTTTGTTTATGAATAAGTCAGGATTTGTAAACATTCGCTCAAAGAATTGATAGTTTAAATTACACTAAGAAAAATGGAACGTTACAAGAGGATTAGATCATAAAAATATTAAATATAGCTAAAATCATTTGAAATCCACTTATTTGGTAATTTACTCAAGATATTGCATTACTTATTTATAAATAAAATTGGTAATAAAACAAGTTTTTGGAATGTAACAGTAAAATTGTTGAATGTTTGTATTTTAATATTCGACTAAATCTGTAATGTAAGTATGGGTTCTAGAAACTATTCCGACCATAAAAACATGTTAATAATACTTGTATCGGAAATATAAAAATATAAACAGTTAGGCCTAACGTTATTCAAAAACTAGAACTTAAAATTTTGCAGTATTATAACAAATGGGCAGAATATTTTCAATTTTGTAGTGATGGAGAATTTCAATATTTTTTTCGGTAAGCCTGTGCTTTTTAAGAGAAATTAATTTTGAAATACGATGTTGGCTTTATTCGGATGTTTTGATGACACTCCCCTGTATAGTATCTGAGCAGTTCAGCGAAGTAGGTGCACATTACATCTATTATAACATTTTGCCTGCGTTAGGATTACAGGGGCTTTTGGAGGGACTCACCCGTCCCTGCTCTTAGGTATGCCGAGAGACGAGACACACGTTTATTTCAATTACTGTTCATTTTCCACGAAGCCTGGGCCGTATTCTGGGAAGCACCTCGTTTCCGCGAGAGATTTTAGAAGCGTTCTTTAGGTTCGCGAGGATCAGTCCTGAGGAGCAGGGAACGAAAATGGCGGTGGCACCGGCTCTCCCTGCCTCTACAGAGATCGTTACTGCATGAGGCCTAATAGACAGACAGAGCGATTCGCTCAGTACACGATTTAGTTCGGATTCAGAGAAACGGGATCCTAAGTTATCAACAGAAGCGCAGGCAAACTGCGACGCAGGCGAAAGAAGTTGTCGTAGCCGTCTCTCTTTTACTCTCCACCTTTTCCCATCCCAAACACATCCTCTTCCCTCGCGCGCATATTGGTTGATCCCAGTCAAGCCATCCGCCATCTTCTTCATACGGACTGATTACATTTCGCAACTAAAGTGCCCAGCGCCTGGAAAGCGCCTCGTCTCCGGCCATACGATCGAGCACTCGATTTCCGGGCGCTCGCTGCGGTACCGAAACGCCGACCCGCGATCCATTTTAATCGAAGGCAGAGTGAGAGTTGGCCGGCCTTGGGTTGACTCCATGCCGCCCTGATCTACCTTTCTCCCCCGTTTTATTGACGTTTGTTGAGAACAATATGGCGCCGCTGGGCTTTAATGGGAAGGAATGAGAGGAGTCTTACCTCAGTATTTCCCGCTCTTTATCCTCTTCCTCCTTCTGCCTGGCCATCACAGACTCGATGATCCGCCGCTCTTCCTCGGTGAGGTGACTCAGGTCCAGCGCTGGCGGGGGTTCGATGATGGACCCACCGCTCGCGATTACCTTCTGTTCCGACATTTTGGAACGCGGAGGTGGGCAATTGCCGCCGTGGTAGAGGGTCGATCAGAGTATGGGTGTTGGGTTTGTGCGTCCGACAGGGTCCGTTTCTACATCTAATGGTGTGTGGGCTAGTCCCGGGTCCCTTCTACACCATCCGCGCGTCATTTCAGAGACCCATGTATCCCCGAGTCCGCTTATGAGGTGGTGAGGTGTACGTCCGAGCGAACCCCTACTCTCTTTTGGGTCCAGACTTGACTGACTCCGGAACGGAGAGTCACCCTCCGCTCATTAATTATGCATGTCTGGTTAAAATTTAATAGGATGCGTTAAATTTGGGCCAATGGCTGCGCGCGGCGCTCTGACGTCACGCTCACATAATGAGCCGATCGATGAGGAACCCGGATGTGTTGGGGTAGTGAATGAATTGGACGAGGCTCCGTCTCTCCCTCCCTCTATTGCCGCCCGCCAAGCGTCCCACGTGTCGGCGCAAGCTCCAATCGATTGGGCATTTCGACTCTTACACAGGTACAACCTTTCCCAGCAATGGCACAGCACGGACAGGTTCATGTTCTGCAGAGAGGGACTCGCGCGGCCGGCTCGATTCGCGCCGGGGGTGGATCAGCAGTGGCCAGGCAAACTCGGCTTCGAGAAATATTTCAACTCCCAAGAACCAAAATAAACCAAAGAGGCCAAATAATTCCCAAACAGTTAATCGATCATCTTCGCTGTTAAAACGCAAATGTACTCAGCCACCTTGAATGCAGATAGTTAGGCAAACGGAAGAGTTCATTTTTTGCTGTTTGTTTACATTCAGTAAGTGTAGGCCCGTTTGTCGATTAGAGCCTAATAATTATGGAAGAGCTTAGTTAAAGAAAAGGGGTAGAACAATTGCGTCAACGTAATTCATTTCACTCCCAATGCTATCGTTAGTGTTATTTTATTTCCCCACTTTTGTGTTAATTGTAAATAATTAAAATCATGAAAACAAATTTTATGGATGACGTGAATTTGATACGAGTTAACTTTAAATTGTGAATTTAAATAATAATTTCTTTTTTAAATTGGAAAAGTTGAAATAGATTTAAAAGATAAATTAATCTTAATTAAGAATAACTTAAAAATCTCGCAGATTTCAGAAAAAAATTTTTTAAAGATAAATAGTTTTAAAAACTTGATGAATAATAAATAAATCTCAAACAACCTAGATTTCAAGTTAACAAAATCTTAAGAATCGTTCAGTTATATATTATAATCGTTTTCAGATTTCTGTGCACAGATGGTTAACAATCACACTGACGTATGCGTTCTTTCCATTAGGTTGTCACAAGAATGCATAGTGAATAATTAAAATTCATTGTTACAGTGATGACGGAAAGGGAAAAAAATTCATCAATATTGTGAAAAATTGTATAATATGGAAAAGTTAAATGGAAAAGTTAATTAAAATCAAAGGGAAAAAAATAGGGTAAAATATTATTTCAATTTCTGTCATTTAAAAAAATAAATATATTAAACTTACATAAGTGTAATCATTTTATGTGATATCTTTATACTCATAAATAAATATTACTATCATTCGACATATTTGTCTGTTGCAGAATTATTACGGAAAAAAAAGACTAATTTGGTATAATAATAAAGCGGGTGGATGTTTGATGAACGCCAGATGTGGCTCTCAAATTTTATTAATAAACTGGCTGTTCCAAGCAACTGACAAACAAGAGTTTGTGCCTTTATCTGCTTTGCTATCATCTGAACGACCATCTGCTTCCCTAAGGATATTAAAAAGAAACAACCTATCAAGAATTAATATAATTAGTAATGGACGCTCCTTTCCCCCATTAAAATATTTGGTTCTGACCGTAAAACTTATTGCCTGGGAGGAATAATGAAAAGTTTAAGGAAAAAAACAAAAAGTTCCAACGAACTTACAGCCTACTTTCGTTAATATCTTATTTCTTCGAAATTCCTTCTTTTTTTTAAGAAGTCGTAAAAACAATAGAAACTGTAAGTTTTACATTTAGTTTCCAATTATAAATACAGACAGTATAAATTTTCGATTTTCGGAAAATATTTAAATCTCCATTATTTACTGAAATGTTTAAATAGGATTAATTTTGATCGTATCAAACCACGCGCAATGGATAAAGGAGTTAATATTCATTGTTTAAGACAAAGAGATACTAATAGAAATAGGATAGAAATCCGTTGTTTAAGATTCCAATGCTTTTCTATGGGAATTTTTGTTCGTCCTCTCGACAAAATTTCTCGACAAAAAAACCTATTGGGAAAAGATTTCAAATATAAAAGTCTAGATAATTCATAGTTCTTTAATATGCATACCAAGTTTCACGAAGATCCCTCCAGTGGTTTATTAAAGGAGGATAAACACACCCACACATATAGACTTACTGAGTTGATGAACTTTAATTTCCTAACATAAAAGAAAGCGAATAAAACGTAACTATTTAGTTGATTTGTCAACTGACGAATATCACTGCAGTTGCATAGAAATAACAAATTGATCAAAAAATGAAAAAAAAAAAGAAATGTTCAGTGACAAAAACTAAATGAGAATGTAGGAAATAAGAAGAAGTCGTTTAGAGAACAATGAGTATTTAGAAGAAAAAAGTAAACAATACAAAGATGAGCTACGAGAAGAAAGAATATTGGACTCTGAACGTACAATGATTAAGTCGCAGGAAGATGAAAGAATGAAAAGTTTAAGATAAAATAAGTTCGGAAGAACGTTAAGCCTATTTTCCTTAGGATATTATTTCTTAAAATTTCTTTTTTTTTTTAAATCGTAAAAACGACAAAACCCAAAAGAATATATTTCAGGAAAGAATTTTATTTTTTACCATATATCGTGGTATTTGAATTTAATGGCGAATGGATTATGGCGGGTTTTGGCTCGAAGCACCTTAATATTGGTCAATTACGTATCTAAATCGTGTACCCGTTAATCTAGTGGTATGGTTCTGGGTAACGGACTGGAGAAGCCGGGTTCATTTTTTTTCTAGAGTGATTTCTCCTCTAGACGGGTCCTAGGGTTCAACCAGACCTCTGTAGAATGAGAAGCAGGTTTCTTTCCCAAAGTTAAAGGCTGGAAAAACTGACCACCCGTTCCCATCTTCTTTCCAAAGGTCGTAATCATTGAGGCTGCAATGCCCTGAAGAGGCTACAGGGTCTGTAAAATCAGTTGGGATTCTAACGTAAAAATCTTATACTAGATATTTGTCCCATTTTTGTTTGTGGGACAAATAATTTGAGGGTGATCTTGAATCGCCAATGGACGGATGAAACTTCAATTTAAAATTTAATTTTTTTTTAAACTTTTTTGTTCTAAGGCTTCTTACGTCGCTTTGATACATATCTCTTTTACCTGAATGGTCAGTATATCTCTAAGTGATATTCAGTTCGATTTCAATTATAAATAATTAAGATTTATTTGTAATTAATAAGGTCTTCAATGGTATATTTACATTACATTATGGTCCAATAAGCTTGTGATACAACATTGGGCTGCGGGCTGGAGACGTGTGGTTCAATCCCCGGCCTAGGTAGGGATTTTTGCTATGTCTCTTTATTCTGTAAAATGAGAACCGTGATTCTTTTTAGGCGGAAGAGCATTGGACTGACTACGCAATCTCATCTAGTCCCTTTGACGCCCCATCAGCCACAAAGGGAAATACCTCCGTTGTGGGCTTTTCTCATAACAGCGGAGTCTTACACAGAAGCTCTTCCTGGGGGTCACTTTCTAATAAGTTTACGTTGATAATTGTTTATTAATCCAAAATTACTAAACAATAACCCAAATAAAGAAGACATAAAGATACAATTCCTAGTGAATATTATGAAAGGAAAAAACCAAAACTTTAAAAAAACACTCTATTGTTGGCATATTTACTGTTGACATATTTTAGTAACACATTACAAATAATAACAATTTATACAATATTACAACGCTGACCTTTAATAGCTAAGGATTTAGCAAATAGTTATGATAAAAATAATACAAGAAGTTGTTCAAACAGTCTATAATTTATTTTTTTTCAAATTTTAATGTCTGCTGAATATAAACACTATAAAATTTCAATTTTCTAAAAAAAAAAAAAAAAAAGACTGAAACCTCATTATTCACTGAAAAGTGTCTAAAGCCGATTAATTTTAATCCAAATCCAATGGCTTAGGTGAAAAGGGACTTGTTCAAGTGGATCCGAGTGGTAATGCGCTTGACTTCAGGCTGGAGAAACCGGATTCCATCCCCGGCGGAAGTCGGGAATTTTTTTCGATGCTGAATTCTCGTTCAGACGGGTTTTAGGGAACGACCCACACATTGTTAGAATGATTTCTTTCGCTGGGATTTAACGGCAAGGGAGCGGGGCAAGGGAGCCTCAACTGACCGACCTCAACTTCGTACTGTTGGTCAGGAAGTGGCGGGAACCTTCCCTCTCGCAACCTCAAGGGTTAACTATGTAGTTGAACTTTTTTTAAACTTTTGTTTAAGACAATGGCATTGTTAAGTTTCAAATATTTTTGTTCGGGAATTTTTGTCTTCTTCTCGCGCTGATTTCTTAACACGGATCCATTTGGAAAAGATTCCAATCTAGAAAAGTTAGATTAATCCTTAAATAAGCATATGAAGTGAAACCCAGTAGTTCATAAGTTAATACATAAACATCACCGGACACATAACTGCATGATTAATTTGATGAGCTTCTCAGTAGGCTAAGAAAACAGCAACCACTTTATAGCATCTTGGTTTATTTGGGTGTACAGTCGGACCTCTATTTAACGAACCTCTATTTTGCGAATTTCTCTATTTTGCGAACTTTTCTTTGGAACCAAGAACATTTTGCTAATTTCTTCGTAAAATAACCTCCAAATAGCGAAGTGCATTTTCTATTTAACGAACTTTTTTCGTGGTATCTATTTTTTTTTCTCCTTGAAATGTTTTTATTATTAATATTCCCTAAGAGGAAATGAAAGAAATGTGGATAAAGCTGAGGAAACAAGAAATTAACGATGATTTACTGATTGATGATTATCTTTCACTTGATTTTGAAGTTGAGACCTCGGGAACACTAACTGAATCAGATATTTAGGACAGTTTTGAAAAATAAAAACAATGCAGCTATGAATTGCGATGAAGATGAAGATGATGAAAATGGAAATGATCATGATGCAGAAATGATGAAATGCTAAAATCATTTGAAACATTCCGACGCGGATTACAATTTAAAGAAAATACTGAAGGGGTTTTTAGTGCATTGCAAAGATGCGAGACATACTAAAAGCGAAAACACTTTTTCAAAAAAAAAAAACAAAAACAAACTCAGACAGACTTTATTAGTAAAATTTAAGTACACTTGTGATGTTGTACGCTTTATGTCATTAAAATTATTACTTTTTTTAATAATATTTATTGTTTATGTATTTTAGGTCTGTTTTATGTAGTTTTAAAGTAATTTTAAAAGGTGAATCTCTATTTAACGAATTTTCCATTTAACGAACTTTTTTTTCGGGATTTAGCAACTTCGTTAAATAAAGGTTCGACTGTATTTTGTTCATTTCAGTGTTGCATACGAGAAATCTGATTCTCTCTGAAGTTGAGACAATCGGTTGCAAACCATGCTAACTTGATTTTCAAAAAACATAATTACATAACAAAATTTCAGTATTTCTGCCACTGACTCCCCACCCACCCCACTTAAGAAACGGAAATAAACTTTACGTGCATTGAGGCCAAAATACGTTGTCATCGAAGTGCCGGAACTTAAAAAATGATTTATCTTAATAAAATGAAATTACAGTGATAGATTAATGCTAGCAAATGAAATCTGCCTGTTGATTTTGACACAAATTAGATTCTTCTTCTTCCAAAGCATTACAGCCCGATGTGAACCAGGGCTGCCTTCAGCTCTGCCTTCATTCTTCTCTTCTCTCAGCCTTCTCCCACCATCCGGTAACTTTCATCTTTTTCAGGTCACCCACAATATCTTGGATCCAATTTTTCTTGGGCCTGCCACATTTTCTTACACCCAGAATATTGCTTTTATAAATGTTTTTAGGCATTCTTTCCACTCCCATTCTCTGCACATGTCCTAACCAAGAAATTCTACGAGATTTTATAAATCTAACTATATCTTCTCCTTTGAGTATATTTTTTATTTCTTCATTGTATCTTATCCTCCATCTTTCTCCTTCCTTCACTGCTCCATATTTACAAATTGGATTCACACAGCCCAAAAGATTCCGAAAACACAACCACAATTACACAGAAAAATTCTTAAAACTGGTTCGACTATTTTTGGATCTCACCCTTGCAGATACTCAAAAGCTAATACACCAATTATACTTTTTTGAATTTGAAACCTTAATAAGTTGAGTTCTTTCTGATCGTTTGCTCTAATGATAAGTAACACTCATTATCTTAGAAAGTTTATAACTAATAGTTATAAACTTAATTGTAAAGTTAACGATAAAATTAATTTTACAGAACTCGAAACAATGTAGTTACAAAAATCAAAAATTTGCCTGAAACCCATTGGCATACCGACGTAGAGGTTCGCAAACCCCTCCCCTCATTGCATTGGAAAATGGAAGAAATCTTGGATTTGGGACCTGTTTTCTTTTTTTTTTTTTGGTTGGAAAGTTTGTAGGTTGTGTCTGCAAACTCCCTCCCCACATCCGAGAAAGAACAAGAATTTTGTTTTTTGGTCGGACGATCATCATAATCCTTCCCATTCCAAAATCCTGGGTGCGTCTAAACCTCAAACTACTACCTAAGATTGTATTTAGATCTTGAAAGAATTTATAACCTATTTTCTTAAAAATGTGTTCATCTTTCAAAAAAATCACAAAAATAATATAAAGGAAAAATAATTTATTTTTTTTGTTATGATATCTGCTCAATAGAAACTTTCTCACTTTCTAAAAAAAAGCTAATGAAATCCGTAAATCCTTAAGTTGTTTGAATCCAATTCATTTAAATCACATTAAAGCTTGCGCTGATATTAAGAGGATTAATATTCGTTTAAGACTGAAATCCATTGTATTAATGCTTATATACATTTCGAACCACCCTTCGATAGGGGTTTTTTATCAAGTTTCCCTAAATTTAAATTTCTCTAATTACTTTTTTTCATCTTTTAGTCGTTCTTGAGAATTATTTTTGTTTACTTTGTAATCTATTTACAAAAGTTTAATGATTATTTTTTTCTTTTTTTTTGTAGAAATATATTTCAAATGAACTCTAAACAGGTTTTTTGTGTCGAAGTAGCTATAAAATAATTTCTCCAAAAACCTGAATCTCTTTTTTAGTGTTTTATTACTGAAGCAAATTTGATATTTAACGAATGAACTAAAATTTTAATTGGCTGAAATGTCACGAAAAATTAGCATGTTTTAACATTTTTTTTTTTTTTCACAAATTCTTTCCCCATTTTCTTATTAAGTTTCCTTGTGATCCGAAGAGTACATCTTTCTCTACATCGCTCTGAGTACTGTCAGTTTAATTATAACCATCCAGTATCTGCATATATGAAGATAAATAAAAAAAAATAAAAATGCACAAGAATAAACAAAGTTTCTCACTCTGAGCTATCATGTTGAGAATCTGAGACGCTGTTTCAGCCTTATTAGGCTTATTTTGATTTATCCTTGATGATAGCTCATCGCATGACTTCAACATGATAGTTCGGGTGTGAAAACCTTTGTATATTCTTGTGTATTTTTAATTTTTTGATTTATTTTCATGTAAGCAGGTTAATTTTTTTTCTTTTCATTATTTGTATTTTTGGTTCTTAGGCTGTTTTGAGCTCGGCGGTGGCCGGGACAAATACTTTGACGCCGTGCGGTGCACGATGTATTATCATTGTGGTGTTGATTTTGTCGGAGGTCATTCCGAGGAGCTGAAGTGGTAACCTCAACTTCATCTTGTACTCTAGCTGTCATCAAGGGTAAATCTGGCTGAAGAAGCCTAAATAAGGCTGAAACAGCTGCCTCAGATTCCCAATCTGATAGCCCAGGGAGTGAGAAATTTTGGTCAAATTTCTACAAAAACTTCAATATTTCTGTCCTCTTACCGAAAACTCCCATCAGGAAAAAAAGGAATAAACATATATAAGGAAACATATTTTGTTTATTACTTTTATATGTATTTTTCCTGATCTCGGTAATAGGACAGAAATATTGAAGTTTTTGTAGAAGTTTGACCAAATATTGTGTTTTTATTTATTATAAGTATGATGATTTAGAAGTTATTATCAAGTGCGAATACACTTTGTTTGTTCTTGTGCATTTTTAATTTTTTGATTCACCCGGTATCTCTATCCTACATTTTTCAGTCATAAAACAAAGATCATGTTTCATATATTCACATTATAGTTGCAATTTAAGTCATATTTTAGTGCTAAATATATGTAGCCACAGGCTTATTTTATTTTTTATTCCTATACTCTACATTTGAAAAATAAGTAGAGAAATATAAGTAGAGTACAACCTCGTTTATCCAGGACTAACTGGGACCAAAGGCAATCCGGAAAATCGAAAATCCGGATAATCGGGTAATATGGATAATAAGCAAATCCTTTAACAAATCCTTAAATAAGCAGACTTACCGTTTATTACGTTAAAAAACTATGTTTTGTGGCTTCAACGCCCTGTGACTCTCTAGTAAAGCTTTCTTAAACTCGACAAAAACTATTTTATTACCATAATTTATTGTACAATCTATGCAGGAATTGTATATTTAATCAAAATAAAAAGCGAATGTTTGGTGTACTTATAGTGATGTTCTTGTTATCATAGTTAAAATTATTATCTAGGTGAACATTAAATAAAGAAAAAAAAGTCTATAAATCTGATCCGGGTTATCCGGAGATCCGGATAAACGAGGTTGTAGTGTACTGTATTCTCTAGAAAAGCAAGACTCATCAATTCAGTCAGTCTGATGTGCATGTCTCTCCCTCCCTACAACTTCTTGGGTAAATTTTCTTAAAACCTGGCATTCACATTTTAAAACAAGAGTCTATCAAACTTCTAAAAATTAAACTTTTTCCACGGGTTTCTCTGCGGAGAAATTAGACGAAGAATATACCAAAGTTCTCTAAGCATTGGAACTAAAATAATAGATTTCTATCCGTGTTTTAAGAAAAGATTATTAATCAGCTTACTAATCCTATTATTGCGTGCGCGAATTTTGATAGAATTTTGACAATGAATTTTCATAGAAATTGGTCCACAGGGAACGAAAACTATCAGGACACGAGTCTTGGAAAAGTGTCCTAATAAAAATTTAAATAGAGACAAATTACACAGAAATACTTAACAACTATTCTTGGAGCTCACAACAGTGACCTTAATATCTGCATCTGCACTTGGAGGCATGGAAGGTAAGGCCACAAGGGAGATAAGACACGAAAAGTATTTCACATGGACCCATGGTTACGTAGATAGGCCATGTGGGTATTTGTTTATTTGAAAATTGGCCAAGGATATCTTGCTTCTGAATACATTTTTAGGGAAATCATTTTACGAGTTTTAAGATTCCTTCAGAGCTAATAGGATCTTTTCACAATAGAGAAGATTCTGTTGCCACTGGAAATAAAGTCGAGAACCTTAAGATTATCACAATAATCCACAACTTATAAATTGCCTTAATTTCATTTGTATTCTTCCAACTGTCGGCAAATTCGTTTCTACAAATATTAGTAACATCTGGAGATGAAAATGTCTTATATAACTTTTCTTAGTCATGTTTCTGTAACTGAAAGAAAATCTAGAACTTTCCAGTTTCAAATGCTAACCCAGCGTTGAAGAAGAGAAAGTCTTTTAGAATTTAAGTTAACCAAATATTCGTGTATTCTTATTTAATAATGTAAACTACTTTTCTTATGTTGTATTTTAATCTAATATTATTTCTGTTATTATTTACGAAGTCAACACATTTTATGTCCTTAAATTTCATTTTACTAAAACACTTCTAAGTTTTAAATTCCAAGATAATCCTTCTTTTAATTCTATTTCTCTACACTGTTCTTGAAGGATGAAAAACCCTGTCCATAACAAAGCCTGTTTCGCTGCAGTCATTGGAATTAAAAGATCATCTTAATCTTCAGAGTTTGGACAGCAACTAATTCCTCAAACACTGCAACAAAAGATTTCACGACGTCTCCACTTGATCAATGACCTCTACCTTTCCTTTCATAGCCCTGTTGGTAAGTTTCAACAATTGCATCAGTAACAAAGCATCTGTATCCTAATTCTGCAATCCTTATACAGCCTGCTTTCATTGGAAAATGAGGTTCTGAAATCGGCCAATGTGCATGTTTGGGTTTGGAAAATAAAAAAGAATTCGTATAAAAACTCAAAATAGTGTTCAGAGTTTCATATGAAAGTCTCTGGTTGCTAAATGATGAATCATTGATAGCTTTGAAACAAGCCTTCCTTCCATAAACTCAAAGAACGTTTCTATTTAATGCACTGCTAGTTAAGAATATTAGTCTGTAGGACTCTTATGGGCGATTACAGCAATTGCCATTGAGACTTACTAGTCCATTCATTGGTATTTGTTAACAGTGGAATTTCCAACAGTAATAGATCAGTTCTTGTTGAAATTGAAGGAAAAGGTATTTCAAGTCATCTCCTAACGAAACGTCGATCTGAGAAATCCTGTTAATGAAGAAAGGACACGGTTCCCATAAGACCTTTCGAATTCTGAGCACCAGTATTTGATTAGTAAAAATCACAATAGTAAAGGTATCCTACGTCAAGTTGTCTAACAACGACTTGTTGTAGTATTATATTATATTAAACCTTTCAAAATCATAATGTCCCATCTTCATTTCTTTACTGTTTTGATTAGGTGCCCTTCCTCTTAGATTGATATCGTTTGTTGATAGAATCATTCAAACTCTCTTTCTCTTGTCTATCACACTAGTTCCTACATTGAAAGATCTTTTATTTCCCTTCCTTTATTTTTCTCTCAAGCTTGGAATATTTATTTAGAACACATTAAAGTAAGACAACTTCTCAGCTGTGTCTAAACAGAGTTAATTTGCTCAATGTATTACATGTGTCGTCAAACTACTTTCATCTAAATACGAAGAATATTTAGTGAATTTGTAGAGAATATCGAAGCTCTCTCCTGCTTTGCAAAGTAAACTATGTAACTACGAACCTTTGGATTAAACCTTCTCTAGTATCCTCTTTGGAAAGGAGGCAGAGCAGGAGACTGAGATCATCATCTCATTGAAATCCGTACCATGCGCATCTTCTGTAACTCGCTCTATCTTTTACAGAGGGGCTGAATGAACACTGAGACCTCAAATTCTGATCCCCGATGGGAAGTGACCCTGACTATCCCTGCCCTTAGGTAAACGCCTTATCACGTGATCTAACGGTTCAAAGAATCATAGAAATTGTATCAACATTCGGTAATATTCCAATGTAGGCCGTTATTCTTACTTACAATTGGAAGCATTACATTTCTATAATTACCGAAAACCAAGCAAGATAGAGAACTTACAGTCCAGGACTTGTGGCTTATTCATCTGATAAATTTAATTTCGTAGTTCGGAAGGATTTCTTTTAATGAGTCAGTATCAGTGCTCATCAGCTTCTTTTTTCGTAGTCTTATATAAAGACAATCTAAGGTCCTGTCTCTTGACCTTTGACACAAATGTCTGTTTGTGAATTCATTCCACTTTTTGAACAACATCCTTTCCTTCTCTGGTCACAAGAGTTCACCACTTTAATACCTGTGTAATTGCACTCACCACTCCAGCCCATTTTTTGAGTGACTGCCAATGAGAATCGTTAATTAAGTTGGTTTGACGCTCAGCAGCCACGCTTCAAAAGCTCTATAGCGCTACCATCAACACCAGATGCTTTTCCTATTTCTTCATTAGACTTCGTAGTTGTAGAACCTTCCAAACTTCCAACTCAAGTCTTTCTTATTCTCCTCTTTGAATTCGCATCTTTCCTTCTTTAAACGACCTAGTCTCCTGCTAATTCATTTCCTTCTGCTTCTTGCCTTTATTTTCGTCCTCTTTCGTCTTCTTCTACGTCTTCCATTTCTTCTTTCTCTTTTTTAACTTTTCAATCAACTTTCTTCATAATCTTTCAGTTTTCCCCTGACTTCTGCAGACAGCCACTTTTCATCGTCTTGGGCAGTTAATAGGAAATTGATTAATAATTATACATAAAGGGAGGAGAAGAAGAAAATGGTTGCTCTTTAAGTTGTATCCTTCTTTTATGAATCCTTTTTTACTGGACTCTCAATATGACATCTGCATCCATCTTTTCTTCTCTGAGCTCTTTAAGCTCTGTGTTTTTTTTTTTATCCTCTGTCCTCGAAAATGTTAAGACATTCTTAACCGAACGTCTGGTAACATTTCCCGTCCCTATTTCGTACATCCTTTTCTTGACACTTTTGTTCTCATTCTTTCCTAGTATTTTCCAGGCACGTTGAGAGTTCTGTCAACAGACTTCTTTGTTTAGATATTCTTATATCTATTCCTTTCGTACATCATTCTAGTCACACTCTCTCTCTCAGAAGGCTTATAAAGAATTCCAAGAATTGCAAGTCTTATTTTCTCACAAAATCATGAAAATATAAATTACCTTAAACTAAATTTCGGTAATTGTGGATAAAATCTCACCTGTGGAATTAGGGTCAGTTTTTGTTTTTTTGGAACGATTTGTAAATACTTTTTAGGTTTTCTTTTGTATTTTTTAAGAAAATTATAAATTTAAGTGGGACCTTTGCGGAAGCACCCCTTCAAAATAAGGAAAATCGAGGTTCCTACCGAAACCGAAAGTCTGTTTTTTTCTCATGTTTTTCCAAACGAAACATCCTGGAAACTATCATACCTCACTTAACCTAACCTACAGCTAATTCAAAGGAAAATGTTTACTTTTTTGCGTTTTATTTACAAACGAAAAATCGTAGAAGGTATTTTATGAATTCCCCGCCAGGTATTTTCTTGATGGATTCTTAAAGATGCTTCAACTTCTTGCTTTGAAAATATCGACATCCGCCGCCCGCTAAAGATTTGCACGAAAATCTCGAACTTTCTTAAAAAGTAAAAAAAAAAAACAAATCCATAGTTTTCCATTAATTTCATTCCTACTAGGTATTTACGAATCGTTTCGTTCAAAAAAAAAAAAAACCCTACTTTTACAGGTGAGATTTCATCCACAACGACCTAAAGTTCTATTTCGTAATTCAGACTTCATTTTATTAGATATGAATTATTGTGGTTGGTCTAAATTTCCTGCGCCCATGTTTATCCATCTGCCTTCCTTAGCGTCGTAGATTCTCGGTGGTCTGATCTAACCTTTACGAGCGGTTACAGCTCTATCCGCTGTATGTAAAGTTAGTTGATTTCAAATTTCAAATAAAAAAAATCCGCTCATACATGGTTAAAACTATTTGTTAACATAGTGGGGATACAGAGCATTCTTTATCATCTGAGTGAGTAGGACAAGTGAATGAGTTCTTTTTATTACACACCTTTCTCCTAACCCCTATTTTGATGAAATCGAAGGAGACCTGACGCATGCGCAAAAGCGCTGAAGGTTCTCGTAAACATAAACGGACAGTAGCACTTCGAGATTCACTTAAGATATGTTGACATCCAGCTCTAATCAATCATCACAGCCAAGGCAATACCATAATAATTCGCATTATTTTTGCATTCATTCACGAACAGCCTACAATAGTTCAGCTTCTCAACAACAGATGTCACTAAGATACCTGGAATGATTAATCATTTGCTAAAAACCAAGTCCCTTTTACAAACTTTCGTGAAATCAATCTTAAGCAACTTCCTTTACAATCAAAAAGTGAAACTATCTATAAACGAGTTAAATCGGTGGTTCGCTGCCAAGAAAAAGAAAGAAAATCTGAAATTATTTGTTACACCCATTATTTTGGAAAGACGACAAAAAGAGAAGTAACTGCAAAGTGACCCTGACTTCCATCAGAAGAGAGAGATAGAACAAAAGGATAAGAAGGAAAAAAGTGAATGACAGAGTGAGGATGCACTACATAGGTCACTGCAACCAAAACTATTGTAAGCAGATTCTTGAACTATTCAAAAGTAAGGAATTCCTCAACAATCCTGAAGCATATTTTCTTCAGAATGTTCTTCTTTTTATTAGCATATTTTCTTCATAAATGCTAACAGTAATTTACCAAACTTATAACTTACCAAACAAGAACTCGAAGAATTTAAAACCTACGTTCTACAAAATGTTATTATTGTTTTTCGTTTAAATAAAAAACGACAAAAACAAAAGACTACGTTCATTTTCAAATTCTGATGAATACAAACAAACAAATTTTCCATTTCCATGAATTAAACGCCGCCTTATTTACTTTAAAGTTCTAGAAATCGGATTAACTTAATCCTACCAAACCGTGTGCTGATTAATGGATAACCTAAAAGGGGATTAATGCTCATAGTTTGAAACAACGAAGTATTAATAGAAACAAGGCAGAAATTCACTGTTTTGATTCCAATGCTTTTCTATGGGAATTTGTTTGGGCTATTTTCTCTTAAGAACCCATTTAGAAAAGATTTCAAAGATCGTCCTTAGCCTAAACAGTCAAAGTTTCAAGAGGATCCATGTTGCGGTTTAAAAGTTATTAGGATAGAGGAAAAGTGAGGATAATAAACCTCTCTTTTCTAATTAAAAATACGAACAAAATATGACCTAAAGAGCACAAAGATCCAGCCAAAAGAAAAAGGGTTCACGCAGTATTTAAGGTCAGGAGATTCCTTAATATTGTAACCAAAATAAAAGTCCCTAAATCTGCAAATGACATGCTCCAAGTGGGCCCTATCCCTGACAATACAGAGTTCGTAGCGACTCACTGAATTTTGTAGCATAACCCGAAATAGTGGCTACTGCATTTCGTGGAAGACATGAAGAACTTCCTCTGTCAGTTCGGCAGTATCAGGGGAATGTGCACGGAAGACACGTTCCTTAAGCATTCCCAAATCTACGCATCGGGAGGAGTAAGGTCTGGCGAATGTGACGAGTACGGAAAGTCCGTGGTTCGAGAAATGACATTTCCATGAAAGGTATTGATGAGAAAGTCTCTGCACATCCCGTGTTGTGTGGCAGGTTGCACCGTCTTGTTGGAATCATTGATCTGCAAAGCGAATATTCCTCCCTCGGTAGAAGGCACGAAGGTCATTGACGAACGGAAGTAGGCATGTGTTCATGTTGCGATGTTAGTTTTGTGTCACCTCAACCCCATCTTCCAGAATGAAGTAGGGACCAATGACACTGTATCTGATACCGCACACCAAATGGTTATTTTCTCTAAATGCAGTGGACATTCTTCAGCTTTATCGGGACGGGCAAAGCCTATGAACCGGTTCGATCGTCGATTAACATGAATATGCGCCTCATCAGAGAACCAAATATTATTTATGAACTCCGGAATTTCATAGGTTTTGGCGAGAACTCGGGCATAGTAGTTTCCGAGCCTCCTTACCGACCTCCCTGAGCCAATGTGCAGTCTGGATAGTGTAGGAGAACGCTGTTGCTAGATGCAGGTTTGCGGAACTGCTGCGCAAGCAACACCTTCACTCTCTGTGTACTAGGACCATTATTACGGCCTAATCCATACGAGCGATTATATTGCTCCACAATAAACACCTTTTCCTCTGTTGTCAGCACCATTATCACATGTCCAGTAACAGCAACCGCAATGAAATATTTCACAGCATATTGTGTTAGCGCAGAGTCATGACGCATTCCGCTCGATGGCTACGACACCATGTTTCAGTACTGTTTGTTTTGAGCCATACTGTACAATCAGCATATTTTGTGTTTGTATATTTGTGTTCCATAATAACATTCTTCTTTCCATAAGAAGAATAAATCTTCTTGAAACTTGACATGATATTTATAGACAGAGACGATGCAATTATTTTTATTGAAAATTTGTCCGTGTTGCTGCTTATCAAGAAAGCAGAATGGGCAGATCCGCCCCATCACTATATAGCAATAAGATATATAGGTAAGGAAAGATCTCCATCAATAGAACATTTTTTATTATTACGACTTGTCTCAATTATGAGTCCGTTCGAAGTTATATAAGTCTAGATATGGCTTATGTTATGTTATGTTATGTGGTGAGTGTGGGTTGCAGGGAAGCCGCGCACCGCGACCATTGATATGACTTATCTAGTTGTCATCTTACTTCCCGGATGTATTCATTAATTATCATTTAATAATTATTTTCAGCATTATTACATTAATAAATAGCACCAAAAAATTAATCTTTAATACAGTTATTGAAAGCATTTTACTTTATGGGTCAGAAACGTGGACAGTGAGTAAGGTAAATGAAAAAAAATTGTTAGCAACTGAAATGGATTACTGGAGAAGATCGGCCAGAACATCGAGATTGGAGAGAAAAACGAATATCGAGATAAGAAATCAGTTAAATATCAGAACAGACATTATAAAAAGATAGATGAGAGAAGACTAAGATGGTTCGGACACGTGACAAGAATGGGAGACAACAGATTACCTAGGGCACTGATGGACTGGCAACCAGAAGGTAGAAACAGAAGGGGAAGACCGAAAAAGCGTTGGAGAGATAACTTGAGGGAAAACCTGGAAAGATTGACAACAGCGGATGCAGAGGACAGAAACAAATGGCGAGACATTATGAGGACGACTTTCAGTTGAGGAAAACCTCAGAAATGGGTAAAATCCTATAAAGAAGAAAGTAGAGAAGATTTATTACATTTAAATAACTATCATTTACTTGAAATAAATCATAATATTAAATAATAATTACATAATAATTATTAAAAATTATTAATTAAATAATATTAATTAATTAATAATGAAATAATAACTTCAAGAATTATATAACTCCGAACGGACTAATAATTGAGACGAGTCATAATAATAAAATATATTCTATTTAAGGAGATCTTTCTGTATCTTATCACTATACAGGGAACTTCCCATAGAGTTTTGCCCATTATCCTTTCCGCGTGAAGTCACAAAAATCCCATAGAAAACAAAACACTGATCTCTAAAGATCATTAACAATACGATGTAATTAATATCTGTCATTTGCGCAAAGTTTGATTTTAAAAATAACTGGATTCAGAAATTTACGTAATACAATAAATTTGAAGATACGGTCTCTATTTAATAGATATTAAATTTCTCAATACGAGGAGTTGTAATCTTAATCATGGCTTTAAAAAAAACAGTCAACGCAACATCATTAGGAAAGTAGGCTTTAAGTTCTTAACTAGCTTCGCTTCTTTAATTTTAAATTATGAAATAAGATTCTCCAATTGTTTTCGATCTAATTGTAAAAGATCCACTGATATATCGAGGTTTCCTAAGACCATTCGCTCAAACATAAACACTCAGACATAGTGATTTCATGAATATATCTCCCTTCAAGAAGATGCAAAGCAACATTGAAGAGTATTTAACACAGTTCTTCACTTTAAAGTGTGGAAACGATTTCAATAAAATAAATCTGCGATCTGATTTTACTACATCCAGTGACATGATGTAATAGTTAGCAGATTTTCATTTCTTTTCAAAAATGTTTGATTCCTGCTGTTTTGTGATGTGGAATTTATCTCCTACTCTTCTCTTTTCACTTTAATTTTTCGTTTTTCCTCAGCAATCTGTATCTGCATTTTCTTGAATCAACGTTTCACAATTCCCCAGTGATCTTCATCAGTGCAGGCACCTACGCCGCTCTCCTGGCAATCGCAGCCAAAGAGAAGCATGTCCTAATTATCATCTTTATTCTTTTTCTTCGTTCTAAGTTAGAGAAACTTGCTATTAACAAAATCACAAGCTAAGAAACCTTTTTTTTTTCTTTTTTCATTACATGGCTTATGTAGTTTATTCCAGTGGGTCCCAAACATTTTATTGTTTTTTTTTTTCTTTTGTTAAAGATCTTCTCCCTGACTTTATAAATGTAGTCTTTAGTCCAAGTAAGAAACACTAATTATTAGTCAAGGAAAGTTCGGTCTGTGTTCTTTCCCAAAAAAGCTTTTGAGCCATTGAACCACCTTCTTTAAACTTGGTCTGCCTATATATGAAGAAGAAACAATCTTTGGTCTTTTAATTTTTTTTCTGCATTTTTTTTAATTAAGAAATGATTGAAGATAATAAAAATTCCCATAGAAAATCATTATAAACAAAACAGTTAACTCTCACTGACTGCAAACGATGAATTATTATCCACGTTCAACAATGATCGTTTTTTAATCATTTTAAATTTGTGCTTGGTTTAACTTGAAAATTGTATTAATCCTTCGTAATTATTTGCCAGTTTATCAAATGGAAAATAGAAGGATATATTGTTTGTAGATATTATAATGTAAAAAGTACGGAAATTTTTGTTTTGTATTGTTTCATAATTTAAAAAAAAAAAAAGCATAAATAAAATAAAACGTAACTTTTTAAAGTAGTTTAAATTGACTTGAAATTTGGTTCAATGTTTTCTGTTTATTTTACGTCACTTATCTTTGTTTTTTTCTTTCTCTTACGATATCTTAAATACTGTATCCTTAATACAATTTGTTATGTGAAATTTAGACTATATTTATAGGTTTACTTATTTTATGATAATTTATATTTTTTTCTATTACTGCCATCTTTAATATTGTACGTTACGTTATAATTACTTAAAACGCACATTCTTTTTTAAAATCTATTAGAAATCGTGGATTATACAAATTCGTTATCTCTGTTTAGCTAATTATTCTTTCTGGATTTTTTCTAGTCTAATCGAAGCTTCCATATACTGTTTTCTGTACTTTTTTGGCTACTTTCCATTAGGGAAGTGAGTCTTATGAAATCAGTAAGTCTGTGTCAGCGTATGTTTTCCTAATAACTTAAGGTTTTCTATGGCAAAGAAGAATTCGCCAGAAAAGCTGAAGGGTATAAAACTATTAAAATAAATGTAGGATGAATAAAATCTAAACGAGCATGTGGGGAAAGCGGTTGATTTTAGTACAGATGACCGCTGGGTCTAGGCGTCAGTTCACCCCAAGAAATTTACAGGATCAAAACCTAAGACTAATAATAAAACTGAATAATAATAAATAATAAAAGTAGGAATAAACGAAGTCTAAACTAATGTCACTTAGTGGCTGAAACAGAGCAGTAGAATCGCAACAGTGATAAAACAGAGAGTAGATAAATGACACATAAAACAACACAATTCAACTGGACACATTTCATAATAATATGGAAGTGAAATGTATCCAGTTGACAACATCATTTGATCAAACATCAATTTGATTTGTCGATCTCAAATGGTTGAGAAGAAATGAAAAAATGAAAGTAAAGATATTCACACTCATTTATACACTTAAAAAAATTTATCTGATGAAAAATAAAAAGATAAAAAAAAACCACTGCAGCAAATTAAGGTGAAAATCTATTAAAACTATAAGCATGCAATCTATTGGAATGTGCATTTAATTCATGAAGATCTAGAATACTATAATATTTTTTTATTGCAACGAGAAGAACATTAATTAAAAACGAGAAGAACATAAAAATGGCAAGATATTTATCATCTTTTAGATCAAATAAACTAAACAAAAGGTCCTCAGAGTGCGAAGACTCTGTCTAAACTGAATGGTACTTAACATAATTAAGTGATAATCGAAAACTGATAGGAAATTTAATCTTGAATCTTTTCTAAAGTTCATTCTCTATAAGTTCTAGAAAAACCTAGAATCATCTCTGACTGATGGGGGTTTCACGAGAAGTCTGAGAGGGAAGAGGTCTGCAATTAATTTCTAACAGTAGTTACAGATCCCTAGGCGTGCTTTCTCCGGAGATTGGGTGTACAAGATTGGCTTAGAGCACCCGTCCCAAAACTCTCTACAATGCACAATGAAATTCGGCGCCAAATTCAAATCCGACTCATGAATGTTCCATTCCATTAGCCATTCGACAGAGTTCAATAATGATGGTAGACCAGAGGAACACCCGTCTCAAAAGATTGTGCGGACATAGGCTTTCGGTTAGTCCGGAGATTGATACTGTTTGGCGGTAGCTGACTAGTTGTCCCATGTGATTACCTTTGAAAGTATTGACTTTACTCGGTCTATCATTGCAGGTTTTCATTTCAACCACTCCTCCATTCCGATCACAACAACTCGATTTCTCTCTGTCGTCTCACAAGTAGCTACCATTAGGAGGGAGCAGGTAATGATCACATGAATATGAATTTGTTCTCGTAGGAATTAACAAAGTGTCGAAGAACAAAAGAAGACATAGGCTTAGCTCGGAGAGATCAGAGAACATCAAAAAGACGACGAAACGCAGAAATTCTTAACTAAGCGCCAAACTGAATAGAAACTTTAGAATGAAAAATCAACGATTCCCAATTTTTTGTTTGTTTGGAGGAACCTTTGAAATATTTCGTAAAAGCTCCGTGAACCCTTACCTGGCTGACACACATTAGGTTCGGCAGGAATAAAACCAAGTCCAGGGTGAAACTTTTGAAAGAGATACTACAATACTGAAATGCGCTGAAGAAAATGAAGTAGAGGAAATGATGGTGTCAGAGAAGATATGATCAAGGCCTCAAATCACTATAGTTCATTGGCTGTACAGGGTTTTTAGAAGTATCTGTATATGGACGGAAAAGAAAATTCCAGAAGACTGGAAAAGAGATGTAATAAAACCACTGTTCAAGAAAGATGATAGATAAGAGTGTAGCAATTATAGAGTACGAGAGTGCCCTTATGGCGCACACTGTAAAAATTTTTGAAAGAATCTTGGATGAAAGAATAAGAAACAAAACAGAAAAATCTCTTCAGGTGGTACAAAATGTATTTAAAAGAGAGAGATCGACATTGGACCTTAGCTTCACAATAAGACAGGAGATGGAAAAATGGGAGTGATAGAATGGGAAAATGCCTTGAACATTGATACCGAAAGGGCTTATGTACTGAGAAGAAATGTTCTGTGAGCTTTGCATAATAAGAAACTTAGCAACGAATTAACTTATTCTCATTTACGTTATGTATTATAATGTATGAAGACAGAATGGGAATGACATTCTTATTATGGTCGATTCAGATCGTGGACAAGGGAGTATTGCCTCCGTTGATCTTTATTCTGGTATTGGGTGAAACAATGCTAAAAGTAAAAACAAGATTAATTAGAATGGTAGAAAATGTTTGCAGATGATGTAGTCATTTGAAGTAATGAGGAGGAATTCCAAAACAAATCAAAGAGATTCAGAAAACTATAATTGAAATTAAGCAAAGAAAAAAGCAAAGTTACAGTAATGACAAGACAATCAAAAAAGTGGAAAGAAATACCTAAAGAAATAGAAATGGAAGTAGTTGAAAGTTTTAGATACCTAGGTTAGATAGTGACCCATGATAATAGAATTGATGATGAAGCTAGTGCAGCAAGAGGAAGCATCTGTCAAAGTGACATCTATTGTAGAATGAAAAAGTTCCAAGAAAATGTAAAGAAGTTATTGTATGTGATCCCAATAATACTTATGTATCAAGTACATGGACTTTTTATCAAGAAGAGAGGAAAGCAATGGAAATGAAGTTTGTTAGAGCCATCACACATAAATCACGCAAAGATAAAATAAGAAAGATTAAGAGAAAGTGTTGGATTAGGAAAGCTGTAAGACCCAATTGAAAGGACAAGACTAAATGGTTTGGACACTTGAAAACAATGGCCGAAGACCGACTTCCAAGACTGAAAAGAAGATGGTGGGGATCCGACCAAGAGGGCGCCCAAGAAAGAGGTGGGAAGATATGATAAGAATTGATCTTTCAAAGAGAGGTGCTGATCCGGAGGTGGTGTGGAAGGAGAGATGGTGAGAAGAAAGAACAAGATGGAGGTCGCTAATCCATGCTCCTCCTACGCAGACTTACTGAATGAAGAAGAAGAAGACGAAGACGTGTAAAGCCATAGGTTAATAAGTAACCATTAACTCTTACTTTTGAATAAGATATTACAAGAGCCTGTTTCTATTTAGTAATTACTGTTAATTAAGAAATAACAAATATTTTCACTTATATCTGATTACTGCTTACAAAGCAAACGTGATTTATATATTTTATAATGATTTCATGTTAATATAATTGTTTTTGAAATTGTTTATGGAAAACAAGTTACATGTTCTTGTATTATAATATATTTACAATTGATAATAATACAAGTTTCCAATACTGATTCTAATTGTCTCGTAATTTAATGTATTGATAAAATTTTGGTTTGATTTTTTTTGAAAATAACAACTTAATCCGCGGTTGCATCTTCGAAAGGCTAACATGAATTTTATTCTTGTGTTATTAATAGATCCTGTTAAAAACTTTAGTTTTTTACTCAATTACGAAAAAAAAAGTTAAATAATGCTGGCCTAAATAATTTAAAATCTAAAGATTTAAAACAAAGCATATCAATACCAACATCATTTGTAGAACAAAGATTTGAAATTGCAAATGTGTAACTTAAAGGAGAAGAACTTATAAATATAGTTGACTTAATACAATAATTTAACTTATTTATTTATATGAAAAAAAAAACTGAACATTGTTTATAAATAAGAAACAACATTTTTTTAAAAAGTGGGTGAAATGTGTGCCAAGCTAAAGGTATCGCAATGAAAACAAAAATTAAAGAAATAATAATTAATAAAAAAAATCTGTGACAAACTAATGAGATATATTCAGAAAAAAATTGTAGAGCGTCACCGAATTAATAAGAAATGACATTTTATTGAAAAAGCATCTGCAAATAGAAGGCGATAGACGTCGCGAGAATACGTCTTTATGTCTCGTATGCAAATGATGGTTGTATCCTGCAAATAAAACTCATGCCTTGCAGTCTACAAAGAATCATTGACTATCGAATAGTCCGTTAATGACTACATAGTATCTTGTAAACAAAAGATCATAGCAGTTTATTCGAATGACGAGTATTGTGAGATGGTTCTGCTGTACAGTGAAGTCGACCAGAACGCTTGGGGCCGCTTTTGCTTAAATGAAAACTTATCGTCTCCCGCCCTCTATTTGCATGATTCTTTTCTGTAAAATGTCATTTCCTACTAATTCGGTGATGATCTACAACTTTCTCATTTATTTATTTTTTTTTTCCATTTCTCTCATAGTTTCCGAGATAGGGTTACTAATTTCCATATTTTGCCGCTAAGGGCGTTGCCGTCTCATCCGACACCGCAAGGTCGCTTTCCTATACCAATACCTAACTTCCGTAACTCTAGCTATCTTCGTTCAAAAGTTATTTGGGTGTCTTAGAGAGATGTGTATCCTATGATGAACTGAAGAGAAGAGTCGAAGATCGCGAGAGTTGGAGAGTTGGGGGCGAACTGGTCGTAAGACTAAAACACTGAGAAAGAGAGAGAGAACTTCCCCGTGCGCCCTATATATATATATATATATATATATATATATATATATATATATATATAAAGCTATATATGGCTATATATATATAGCCAAGCCGGACAGCTATCTGAAACTTAAAATCCCAATACAAATTTCAGAAAACTGTTTCTGTGAATGTACGGCTTCTAATTACATTCACTTCATCAGCGGCATCTGGTGTTAAATTTTGAAACTAAACTAAAATTTGGAAATCACTAAAACGCATTATTTAGAGAAATTTGCTCTTTCTTATTGTAAATTTAATGTAAATAAAAAAGAGCAATTTTCCCAATATTGAGTTTAAGTATATAAAATTATAAATAAATTATATAAATACCTTAAAATTAGAAGCAATAGGATATATATACTTCAAAAATAGGCTTAATATTGGATGGCCAAACGCGAATGATGCATAATTTCGAGTTTAGCGATGCAAAGATTTCAATTAATCATTTGTAATTTAGAAAATTTGTATTGGGATTTTAAGTTTCAGATAGCTGTCCGGCTTGGCTATATGTTTAGTAATACAAGTTAATTTTATTCTTATATTCTTTACGCTCTAAATTTCTAAATTGCAAATGATTAATTGAAATCTTTGCATCGCTAAACTCGAAATTATGCATCATTCGAGTTTGGCCATCCAATATATATATATATATATATATATATATCTGCTGAACACAAACAGTAGAAATTGTTATATAAATAGAAGACTTTTTCGATTGTTTTCACGTCTTAAAAAAAAACAGAAAGAAAAGAAAAAGGAAAAGAAAAAAAAATGCTTTTAAAGAAAGGAAATTTCAGGTATTTTCAGATACTTCTTATTTGTTATTTAAAATTAAGATGTGAACTCATGATTTGAACAGTACTAAATATTAAAATAAAAAGTATTCTTTATTTTTTAAGGCAAAATATTGGAATTACCCTGCTCTATATCCCGAGCAACGCCGGGTAACCCATCCTAGTTGTTGTAATATAACAGAAACTAACATACTCTTAGAAAGCCAACAAATATGAAACACACTTGTGTTTTTTATTAATATTGTTCTAAAATAAAAGCTTTTTAGAACTTACTAGAATAAAAACAGTTTTCACCGATAACAATCTATGGTTTTTTTTTTAATCTTTTCTTTTTATTGTTATTCATTTTTCGTGTTCAGCTGTCTTTGAAAAACTAAAAATAAAAATGTAACCTACATTTATTGGCAATAAATATCTCAATAATCTTCCCAAAATAAACCTGAACTTGGTTCGTTCCTAAGAGTCAATGCACGCAATAATGTTTATTAGAGATTTGATATCCAAAGAAATTAAAGGCCTGTTCTCTAATGAAAAAGGTCAGAGGAAGTCATTTCCTTCTCCGTTCTCGCTATTTTAGATCAACTTAACATTCATAAACAAGATAGTGTTGGCGTGCCAACGTTCGAGTACCCGCATTTACCATTTAGGCATATTTTGATCCGTAGCTCCTTCCCTATTGGTCCGATTTTCACAAAACTCAATAGGAATGCTTCTTGTACAATCATATAACTGTCTATGAAGTTTCAGCTTATTTTGCTACGTAGTTTTTGAATTACAGCGATTGTTAAGAATAAAGTCACTATAACCTCGTCTATCCGGCCTTCGTTGATCCGGATCTCCGGATAATCCGGATCAGATTTGAGACATTTTTTTTCTTATTTAATGTTCACATAAATAATAATTTTAACTATGGTAACAAGAACGTAAATACGTCAAACACTCGCTTTTTATTTTGATTAAATGTACAGTTCCTGCATAGATTGTACAATAAATTATGGTAATAAAATGCTTTTTGTCGAGTTTAAGAAAGCTCTACTAGAGTATCACAGGGCATTGAAGCTACAAAACATAGTTTTTTATCGTAATAAATGGTAAGTCTGTTTATTTAAGGATTTGTTTTGCTTATTACCCATATTACCCGGATTATCCGGATTTTCGATGTTGGTCCCAGTTAGTCCGGATAAACGAGGTTGTAGTGTACTTTGGCAGTTCTTTGTCCCTAGCTGCTTAACTATTAATCCGATGTTTACCCAATTTAAGAGAGTTTTCTTACAATTATAATTTTTTTTTAATTACAGCTACAATTTAGGTCAGATTTTCATATAGGATATTTAGTTTTTGAATTATGGTGATCACAGACAGACGGACAATGAACGAACATGCGTATTTCGAATTATAAAACTGTTACGTTCTAACCCTTATTCCTCTCCGATGTCTTTTTTTTATTATAAAATTTTTTTTTAAATTTTGATATCTACCAGGCGAATATAAATACTTATTCGTAAAACACTTGGGAAATGTAGAGCTTTTTTACCATCTTTCCTAGGATCTCTCAATGTGTGAGTGATTGTCCGTTCCCTGAATCACTTTCGAAGCGATGGAGGATCTTTTGAAATTATTCAAAACGTAATTAAAGTTAAGAAACTGAAACCAGCATTTTTAGTTATAAAAAAACAAAAAACAAATTACATCAACTAAACTATAAAGTAAAACTTACATCTAAAAGGAAAAATAATTTAAAGTTAAATAGGCCATTTGTGTTCCAGCACGACAATGCGCCGTGCCATAAGGCCCATGTTGTCAGCGCCTGGTTTCCGGAGAATAATGTTCAGGAACTTCAGTGGACTACCCAGAGTCCGGACCTCAACCCTATTGAACATCTGTGGGATGAATTGGAGCGACGGATTCGTGCGCCTCCGATGCGACCGCAAACATGCATCCAACCTGCGCAGGTTTCGAAGGAGGAGTGGACAAAAATCCGGTTGCTTGCTATCAGAAACTGGTGGAGAGCATGCCACGGCGTGTGGATGCTGTGCTTACGGCAAAAGGCCACAGTACGCGCTATTAGACACGCTGTAAATAAAGCATCTGTTCCATTCCACAGGTGTCCACTTTTAATTGAGCAGGCAGTGTAACTGAAATTGCAGTTAAAAAACAATTTCTAAATCTATTTGTTCATTGATGATGTATTTCTCCTCAGCGGCACAATTATCTTTAAATTTATAGACATCAATTCGTATTTTAAAGTTTGCTTATGAATTTAAAATGTAAAGATATACAACTTAAATTATTGTTGTCTAAATATATTTCTTAAATATAATTCTTAGGAATTTATTTTTTTTATTATATCATTACATTATATATTGAATGATTAAATGTTTTTAAATAAGAAATTTTTAAATTATCCTAATTATATAAAGTTGAAGAGAGTAAGTAAAAATTAGAATAATATCAAATCTTTAAAATTTAGTTGATGTATATTTATATATTAAAACAAGGTAGGATAGCGATTAATAAACCAATCACAGTGCTTCGCAACGGCTTCTGAGTCACCTTTACTTTAGAATAGATTGCACCAGGTGGTCTAGAAAATGCTCGCGCGAGTCTGTTTGCGACCCCATACTATCTTACCCACCCCTATTTATATGGAATAATCGTCAACTCAAACCTTGTTAATACACTGAATTCCTAATAATGATTCTAAAAAAAAAAAACTTAAATTGAGAAATTATGAAAAGATTTAAAATGGGGAGAAAAAAATGAAGAATAAGAATTGCCCATGAAGGGATCGAATCCACGACCTTCGCGTTATTAGCACGACGCTCTAACCAACTGAGCTAACAGAAGCCGATGCGAAGCATTGTGGGATATGTGTCCACAGACAGACAGACAAACCTTTCAGAAGCCTAACACGCATAAGCAAGATTATTTTGATTTCGAACTCCCCCCCGTCTTCAAAAATAACCCACAAAGCATTGAAAGCTCAACATGACGGTGGATAGTTGAGTGTATATCTAATATACATATATATATATACATAATAATCAATCAATTAATTAATAACCTGAAAGCCTCAAAAAAAATGAACCGAGGTTTCAGTACAAAAGGTAAAATATGTTATTGGGATCAACTATTACTTGAGTTTTCAGAACAGGAAAAAACCTTATCAGTTGAGTCCCCAAGATAAAGAGGAAATTATCAGTTGCCATAGTAACCACGATGTTCCCTGTAAATAAGCGTTTCATATTTAACATATTTAATTTATGAAAGTAGGGAGCATCAATGCACAATCATTTCATTAATATAAAAAGAATAATATACCTTCAATATAATATCCTACGTGAGCCTGCTTTTTTAGGTGCATAACACTGAAACGGCAGGACCGAGTTCTTAAAATTTGGTACTTCGTTTATTGAAGGTCCAATTTAAACTTGTTAACTTAAAATATGATTAGGGTTACTTTGGTATTCAGCCCTCCTAATTGACATTGCCATCGCTGCCTGCTCAGACCAGACAATGTGATGGACATCTGAGCATTTATTGTTATGACCATTATTTAGATATAGATATTTTGTAGAAGAAATATCAAGGTAAAGAAAGAGATCAGTAAGATACTTCATAATTCCTATAATATTTCTAAAATATTTAATATATATACACATTCAATCGACACTACTTCACTTATTATCTTCTTTAAAACAATACCATATTTCCTTTCCTTATACAAGAAATTACTTCAGGGAAAGTGAGAACAGGAAACTCATTTCAGTAAAATAATAAAAAGATAAAAGTTTAATTATTAATTGTTATATTTACTTAGATTTATGTCTATTAAGGAATAGTTGTATATTGCTACATTTAATTGTTTTGTAAAAAAGATGTAATATGTATGATATATTGTTTAATTAAAATTGACTGTGTAGATTATTAACGAATTCTGAGAAGAACAACAGTATGTTTGTATCTTTGAAGGGTTGTCCTTCGATCAGTAACCTAAGAAATAAAGAGAAGACGATATCTAATTGTCTTTCGTTATCTGCGATGGAGGCGTATTTTCAAATGAATAAAACACGTATTAATGAGCACTCGTTATATAATGAAACATTAAGAAAACATCAAAATATAAGAAAACTTTAATTTACAGATTTCTTTTTTTTTATCTAAAACATGTGTGTGTGTGTGTGTGTGTGTGTGTGTGTCTCAAAATCTTAAAAAGCATTATCCAAGTGAGATGACTAGTTCTGTTGCGAATGTGACTCATGTATTTTCCCTGTTTCATTTTTCTTTATTATTATAATTTTAACCCTTGTTAGCTTATCCCAATCGTTTTGGTTTTCTCTTATAAATCTGAATCTCAGTAATTACTTTTTTTATTCGATCCTAATAACTACAATACGCAATATTCAAATATAAAAAAAAAAAAATATTTAAAACATCTCTCTCTATAAAACTTAATGTCCTTCGTCGTAAAGATACTTTTATTAGAATAACTTTAAGATATTGTTTTTTTAAATTAAAGCAGTGGGATCTTTTCGGGTTTGATGATTTGTAGGTTTTGCTTTAAATTTAAAATTCTAACTCGATAAATATTACTGTAAATATTTATCATATATACAAAATCTCCTTGTAGATGTCAGTCATCATCATCTTATTAGTCTGCTTTCCTAAGGAACCGAGGCTTATCAAAACAATCAGTCTGTCTGTATGTACACAACTGCTACAACTTTTGAACTGCTGTATGGACCTTCTTGAAACTTGATAGGCATATTTATGGAGTACAGATGATCTAACTTAAAAGTTACATACAAATCTTTTATATTTGAATGGGTCGAGATATAAGCGATATATAAATTCCCATACAACCTAATATAGGGGAGTTTAACGTGCAATAAAATTGAAACGTGAGAAAAAGGCACGTCAAGAAAATGAACATTTTAATTGAGTTTTTTAATTCCCGTCAAACGGGAATCTGGGACAGCTGTTTCGTCCTTATTAAGACTCGTCAGTCAGATTTACCCACATCGACGGTCAACTTTCACGCTTTCGACTTGATCGTCAATTGGGGTAAATCTGGCTGATGAGTTCTAATAAGGACGATTCCCAGATTCCCGTTTCACGAAAACTCAAAAATGGGAATTGAAATATGTATTTTATTTACTCTCATATTAGAGCCTAAGCATTCGATATCTTATATAATGACTATTAATACTTTTAATTAATCCATTAATGTGCGCGTGGTTTGATATGATGTAAGTAACTAATAATTAAAAATTAATTTTTTTTTTTCAAATAACATACAAATAATATTCAGTACGTAGTATAATTTCAAAATAAAAGTAGGTTTTAGTCGTTTTTCGACCTTAAAAAGAATATTTTGAGCTCTTACAGTAAAGTCTTGTTTATTCAGTAAATTTAGAAAACGCTATCGTTATTTGCATCTTCCGAATTTTGTTTTTTTTTACTGATCTTTCTTTTCCCTTTTTTCCCTCAAAGATCGTAAACGAAATCAGATGTTTTTCTTGTAACTCACTCGAAATCAATTTCTAAAATTTCTTCTTTCCGTTATGTAATACTGTTTTGAGGATTTCTTTTGCATTTCAGTTTATCAATTATCAGGGAGATAGAGTCAATATTGATTGAATAAAACTGGAGTTCAATAAATAAGTCAATTTAAAATCTCCCTTCGCATCACGGACTCGTAGCGTCGTGACACACAAGACAAAAGAACAACGAATAATGAAGATTGAACAATGCTGCTTTTGATAAACCCGAAAGTAAAATAGCATTTGCCGATTCCTATTGGAAAAGGAAAACAAGCAATTCAGAAGAACTTAAAGATATTTTCCTTAAAGCGTTATTTCTTAATTTTTTTTTTTTTTGTTTGTTTTAAAGTCGTCAAATTTTGTTTTGTTTTTGCTTTGTTGAATATCGAGGCAAAAAAGGCTTAGATAGAAAGTTTCCGGATATTATGTCACAACAATACAGTAGGATCGCTGTATCCGCGAGGAGGATAGGTTCCAATACCCACCGCGGTTAAGGGAAAGCGCGGATACTGAACTCTATTTATAATGTATATGAATACGGTAAATTTTAATTGATAAATTACGCACAGTAAGACATTACCAACATTAAATAAAGTAATACTAAAGTGGGTTTTTTTTTTCTTTCTATTTCAATCATATCCAGAATTTTCACGTTTTCACTATGAAAAGGACATCACTGCTTCTCTTAGGCTTAGGTGCACTACCAGCCTCACTACTATGCTTTGGGGCCATTACTACGGTAAATAAGAGGTTTCCGAACAAAACACTACGATAACGCGATCGTAGAAGGCAACTAATGCGATCAGCGAGAACGCTAGAAGCAGAATGGAGGCAAGTTCTGCGGGAAAACGCGTGTACGAGGACAAAGGAAGAGGAGTAACGCATTTGGGCTACTGGATTTCACGATGGTTCTCGCTTGGCGCTAGTTTTGAAACTTATGAACCGTTTATTGCTTTAATTTTCCAATTTGTTTTTTTTTGGGCCGCGGTAAACCGCATATAACTGAATCGTATAACTGATTCGTATAACTGAATCAGCAGGTACGAGGGTCTTACTATAGAAGAAGGCGGTTAAGATGGAAACAAATCAAATTGTGATATTATTACATCTCGAGTGAAGAAAGGGATTGAACTACCTGAAATTTACAGAAGATTGTTAGAGTAATTTGTTGGAGTTTGGGTATTTGTTATTAATTACACAGAATAATTCAAAGACAGTCGTTATTAGGACAGATAAGATCGTCTTAATAATGTGCGGTGCCGTTCGGCGGAGGTAATAACATATTATCCTCTTTTCCATTCCCTCTAGTCCCTTGATTTAGCGCCAACTGATTGTCACTTATTGAACTGTCTGTGATGAACTAAATGTTTGTGATGAATCCTGTTATTCGAGAACCTCAAACTAACAGCTTAATCCATATTTCTTTAATGATAGAATAACTATTTGAATGAGGCTGAAATTAGTTGCACTTTGAACTCACCTAACTGCTGCTGTATTCCTTATAACAAAAATAAAATAGTCGAACCCTACTAGAAAAACTCCTTTCAAAAGTAAGACTGTACACGTACAGTCAATACTTTCATTTCCAATTGAAAATGACAACATTACAGTACAGTAAACTTCCGAAATAAAAATAAATAAATAATTTAAAATAAAATAATTGTTTATAATGTATGGACTGTAACTGTATGTATTGCCATTTTAATTTAAATAAAACATGTTAATGCATTTTTGTATTGATTTTCGTCCTTTTTCGTCCTATTTCGGATTATCCGCGGAATTCGCTTATCCGTGGTTGCTGCGCCATCCAATTCCGCGGATAATCGGGAGATTACTGTATTTCAAAATTCAAGCTCTTTTTATAAAAAAAAAATTAATAATTTATGGAGAATTAAAGGCTATATTGAATTTTCTAAACTATATTTTCTTTCTGAAGAATGTCAATTAGAAGAATTTTATAAATGATCAACAAATGACATTTTTAATGACAATCTCATTATATATCAACTCCGATGCAGTAATTGATATTCTGTATTTGTTACAGATAAATCTAGATTATTAAAAAAACAGTTTGTGTGTTTACGTTTGCAACAATTGAAGTTCAGGCACGCGCGTTGCCAGGCAACGGGAGTGTTGTGGCATGATCAACTCAACTGCACAAATTTCCGACCGTTACAAATGTATTTTAATATTATATTGCATGTATTGTTCCGAATTTAAACTTTAATTTATTTTTAGTTTTAGTTTTAAATTTTCTTGATGTAATTGCTTTTTTTTTGTTTTGTTTTTTTTGAATAAATGAAATATTAAAATAACCAAATCCTCACACCAATAAAATATTTTCAAAAAATACATTTATTCATTATATTTAATAATAGCAAATTTTCGGAAAGAATATGGTCTTTCCTTTTTCAAACTTAATCAAAAACCAAACGATTTCTGGTGGGAACAAATCATTAGACATGAACATGAATATATTTTACAACATATAACATTGTTAAAATTTAACAATCTTAAATGTCAAATCATTATTGATACACAAACAACCCAATAATAGCGAAAACTGAATAGTTCAATTCTTCAAATCTTACAGTTTTTTCGTTATTATTGGGTTGTTTGTGTGTCAATAATGATTTAACCTTCAAGATTGTTAAATTTAACAATATTACATGTTGTAAAGTATATTCATGTTCATGTCCAATGATTTGCTATTGCCAGAAATTGTTTAGTTTTTGAAAAATAGACTTGTTATTATTGTTATTATTTTGCTATTGCTATTGCTATTATTTGCTATTATTAAATATATTGAATAAATGCATTTTGTTGAATATATTTTATTGGAGTGAAGATGTGGTGCTTTTAATGTTATGACGAATAGAAGAGAGAAGTTTACAAAGAAATATGGACTTAATACTTATAAATATAATGTTGTTTTCTTGTACATAAGCGGAGCTTCGGAAGTGAAGCGACGGGTAGCCGTCTAGTAATATATTAATTTATAAAACGATGAGTAACTGATTAATTTGCAAATTTCGCGTGAATTCCAGAAATCGTGTATTTCGTTGTCGTTTTTAGTTAAAGGTGTAAATCGCATTAGTTAAGAAGACGACGTTCTCTTTTTATAGCGTCTTAATGAGCTTTTAGAAGAACAACGATACTGTTTGGATTTAGACGTGATTCCATAAACTGATTTGCCTAACTAAATAAGACTAATGCGATCAAAGAAATGGAGATAAAAAAAAAAAAAGACACATCATAGAAGCAGAAATCGGATTCCGTTAGTAGGGAGCTATCAACGTAAACACAATCGCTTTCACCTTCTGAAACTGATTCAACAATAAATCGCGTGATTCTTCGCGCCGTAAAGGAAAAGAAAACATACTGACAATTGCTTGTCCATACAGAACACCGCCATCTACATCAGAACAGCGTAAATGTTTTATTTGTAATATCTGTATAATTTTTGGTACTTACTTGAGTGTCAAACGTTTCCGTTTTTTCCTTCTCTGAATTGTAGAGCGACGATAGAAAACAACTGCTAACACTGCAAATGTGTGTTTTCAAATGAGACGTTGCACTTCAGGCCTAATTGATCGACCCGATCACCTCCAAATAAGGCATACCTTTATTTAAAGCTCCAATCGTTATCTTAAAAAAAAAAACAATAAATATAATTAGGGGAAGGTGGTGTACCTTGGACATAAGTGTACCTTGAACCTATGCCGATTTTAGCACCATCTGTATAGATGTACAGAAAGCGCTATATTTTTTTGGGCACACTTGCCACCAGAGGTCCTAGTGAACCTGAACTTATTTGTCAAGCTGCTGATTTGAATGAATAAATCCTGAAAAAGGAAATTGACCCATCAAAAGTAATTTTTTTCTGTTGAATTTGGTGTTAATAGTTCCTAAACATACATAGTTTACTTTATAGTAAAAAGCATAACTTATAAAGCATAACTTTATAGTAAAAAGCACAGTTTTAGCTATAATAACATGAGTTAGAAATTATGTTAAGCCTCATCTCAACGTGGGGGTCAGCCATTTTTCATGAAATGGCCAAGTGGTGTACCTTGGTGCATGGTCCAAGGTACACCATTTAACTGACAAACCTGAAAAAAAACCATCGAGGCAGAAAAGGCTGAAAGGATGTTGAAGAAATCAAAAACTATTCTTAAGTCAACTAGAAAAACCGTCTCTTATAGCTCATAGTCAGAAACTGAAGACATTGATAACTTGTGTGAAGAATCTGGTCTTTCTGAAGAAGATATTGCTGAACTAGAAGATCCTGATGATAGACTTATCGATATTGGAAGTTTTGTTCTGGTGAAATTTGCTGGGAAGAAAACCATAAAGTACTTCGTTGCTGAGGTTATGTCTTTAAGTGACACTACATATGAAGTAAAATACCTTAAGAAAGATCTAAACTCACAGAAATTTACAAGACAGGATTCTACCATTTACGTTGTGGAAAAATGTGATTTAATGTGGAAGTTACCACAGCCCATGTTGACCTGGAGGATCTGAAAGGCAACTTCAGAAATTAACATTTGGAATTGACCGTCTAATTAGTGTTGGTTAAGCCTACCCATGGGAATGAAATGTTGCTTTAATAATTTTATATTAGGTCTAATCTAAGACCTCATTAAGTAAAAGTGCCTATTAACATTTTTCTGTAGCTAAATACCAATAAATGTTTATGTTCAAACTATTCGGTTAGATTTTTTTTCATCTAGAAATAGCTGATCCAAGGTACACTATACCGAGGACCAAGGTACACTACCCATGGTGTACCTTGGTCCTATTTGCACTTTTTTTTAAATTGTAAATAATGCACTGAAATACTTTTTAAAAAAATCTACAAAAAATATATGTTGTGTATAAAGGCCTAAAATATGAAAAAAAAGTGTTTTATTAACTTTCTTTTAGTAATTATCCAATTAAAAATTAAAAAGTAAAAATAGGACCTAGGTACACCACCTTCCCCTCCTTAAGCAAATGTACTGAAGTACAGACATGGTACAGTAAATCCATCCCTTTTCGGGCGAAATGATAGAAAGGTTTTAAGTGTTCAGGAATCTAAACAATGAGTTACTGAATAACCTGAAAAATCCACTTTATTTTTAGGTAGATACGGTAGGCTTAGGACAAGGATCCCTAAAGAATTTGGTACAAATCTGATTATGAGGAAAGAAGATAGAACTGGAATAGAACTGGAAAAAAATTCATGCCCAGGAATCAGGATAACTCAAACAGCTTCTGAAGATTCAAACTAAAGATAACTGATAAATAAATATAACCAAGTATTGGGATTTGCCAGAGCCGTCGCTTGGGCGGGGCGACCGAAACGATCGCCCTGGGCGCTGGGGCCAGGGGGGCGCCGCGGCACCGGCAAAAATAAAAAAAATTTGGAAATTCCGTTTTTTTTTTTTGGTTGTTCAATTGAAAATTCCGTTTTGTTTTTTTTTGGTTGTTCAATTGAAAATTCCGTTTTTGTTTTTGTTTTGTTTTGTTTTTTTTGTTTTTTGGTTGTTCAATTGAAAATTCCGTTTTTGTTTTTGTTTTGTTTTGTTTTTTTTTTTT
>JAFIDM010000001.1:10786890-10816535 GCA_023159025.1 Thereuonema tuberculata
TTTTTTTTTTTTGGTTGTTCAATTGGAAATTCCGTTTTTGTTTTTGTTTTGTTTTTTTGGTTGTTGAATTGAAAATTTCTGGGCGCCGCGGCACGGCAAAAATAAAAAAAAAAATTTGGAAATTCCGGTTTTTTTTTTTTTTTTGGATTTTTGGGATGGGGGGGGGGGGCGCAAATATTAAGTATAGGGCGTCTGACGAAATCTTGCCCCGGGCGCCAACAAACCACGCGACGGCCCTAATTTGCCTTTGATTTTGGGCCTACTGCAATCCAAGCCTGCCAAAATTCGAGTCTTTGTTAGAGCTGTTACCTTATAAATACAGTAGAACCTCATTATAACGGACCCTATTATAACGGACGTCGCTTATAATGGACAGTTTTAAAAAATTTAATAATAATAATAAAGGATGCTAAATTTTATCTGACGAGTTTTACATTTCCAAACAAGCGATTAAACATCGATCGAAGAAACCCAGCAGAAAATAAATTATGTTTTCAAACCAATGAATGTAAGAATCAACATGAACCAGGACCTTCTTATTCTAAAGATTAATGCAGTGTAAATGTACACATCTTTTTCAATTTAACCTATTATGGTGAAGGCTGTTTTTTATTTGATATACAATAAACATTTTTTATAGCTAACTATTTTACTTTCATTGATGTACACCCTGCTGCATTACACCCCTATAAGAATATTATTTATAAACCGGACTTTCATTAAAACGGACAACCTTCAGCCCCTATTAGTCCGTTATAATGAGGTTCTACTGTAACAAGGACGTTTACTGATAATTTAAGATTGTTATCGAGCACTGTTTAAACTTATCAAATACTGTAATTGAAAGTTAGCAGTTAGTCTTTTTTTTTTTCATGGAAACTTTTAATGGAATAATTAGGAATTCGTTGTTGTTCCAAATGTTAATCAAATTGAATTATGATGTAATTTCAGAAAGCGTCCATTTGAAGAATTGTATTTATGAATGGTTCTTTTAAAATCAAATTATGGATGAACACAAAAAAGTTGGTATAGGTTTGTCAGTATTGTTCTGACGCTATTATGCTGAGGGATTTAAAATCAAACAAGTTTTTCTCTCCAAGATTATATCCCAAAAAACAGCAACAATACCTTCTGGGCGAAGAGCAGTGTAGGAGGCAATAGTAATTTCTTTATTTGCTTGACAGCAACGAGAACTTCTAATTCCCAACAATTCGAATGATTAGTGCGTTGAACGCGGAATTATTTAGGCTTAATTTCGCATCACATCAACAGTGAAAAATGCAACGCAAACACCGCTTCCCTGCTAATCCTTATTTGCATAAACTTTGACTTCTCTTTTTTTTTATCGCCTTTTTTGATTAAATTTCAATTTAATCAAATTTCGGGAACTTTGACTGGAGTTTGTGTTAAGTTTTTTTTTTTCCCCAAGTTGGAAAAAATAAAGAAGCATTATATAACAAAGAAGCCTTTGAGACCGAATTGGTGAAGTTGCTTCTAAATATAGGCCTACAGATATCATTGGCGCAAATACAACGTTAGAAGGAAAGTCAATTTTGAGGATTGGGGTGAAGGCTAAAACAATCGTACTCATAGTGTAAGTAAATAAGCAATATTCTTCAAATATCAAATTTAAAGAAATCACTCTAAAAGAGACATCGAGGGTTATTTTGGAAAAACTGGATGAATGAAGTCAAAATAAACATATTGTGTTTGAAGTTGAATCCTAAATTATTAAATTTCAATAGTCCAGCAATTTTAGCGTGAGATGCAAAGAAACCGACAAAGGAGAAACATCTTCTAGAGAATAATAATAAGATATCTGAAGGTCGGTCAACAGATGAAGTTGGCGTACCAATGTTCGAATGTTTCCAGAAGATTTAAAACAGTGGTTCCCAAAGTGTGGGTCGCGACCTCCTGGGGGGGGGGGGGGGGGCGCGAGAGGATTTACAAAAAAAAAAAAAAAAACTTATTTTGTATTTAGAAACATAAACATGAAATCGTTGAACAGAAAAAACAAAAAATGTTTCATTAGGTACAAAAAAACAAAATTAATGAGATAAATGGACCTGTTTTTCAGAAACTAACTTCTCAACTCTGGGTTCTTATTCTTACAGATTCTTAATATTAAGATTACCTTATTCTTCTTTATAAATCTTTATTTATCTTATTTTAATAGGATTATCTATTAATTAAACTTTATTTTAATAAAATAAAGAATAAATCCCTATTTTATTCTTAATAAATCTTCAATTTAATAAAATAAATTAAAGATTTAATAGATCTTTATAATCTTAATAAATCTTTATTTTAATTAATAATAAATAAATCTTTATTTAATAAATCTTTATTCAATTAAATCTTAATAAATCTTTATTTTAATAAAATAAAATATTGTTTATCTGTGGATTAAAAACTCAAAAACTCAAGCGTATGTTCATGTATTGAACATGTAAGTATTGTATTGTCAATACAATACAATGTATTGTATATATTGTATGCATCACCAATACATACATGTATCGTATTCATGTATTGTATTATCACCATTCAAAAACAAAATGATTCTACAGAAAAATTAAAGTATTTTTTATTATCCTAATGTGATTCTGTAATTACTTGTATTTAAATTTATTCTTTATTTAATTTTTGTGTAATTTTGGAATTTGTGTATGTAGATATTTAATATAAATAAGGGAGTTATCTGCGAGAAAATATCTTTTACAAATAAAGATGGGTGATGAAATAAATCTGAAAAGAATAAGTGTCATTTGTGCCTAAAGTAAATTGCAAAAATGAAACAGTAATCAACTGCTGAAGCATTGTTCAAAGCGACATGTTGTAACATCAACATAGTTTTTTTTTAAATAACAATAAACAAAAATATATTACTTGGAAGAAAAACAGATTACGTCAAGTCTAGACACGTGTAGAAGAAACTGTTTTCTCCAATACGGACAAATAGGTATCGAAACAATGGTTCGTATACAGATGTTTATAACCATTTAAAACACCTGTAAAGGAGAAGACATCGTTCTTTCATTCAAAGTTTGGATAAATACATTCGTTTGGACATCGTAATGAAGTAAGTAGGCATAAAGTATTCCAGAACGAATGTAGGACATTTTCCGTGATGGAAAAGGGTCGAATATAATTTACAGACGCCAGAGAATCAGCTACAGTGAGTTTATCAACCTTTTAAATGTTAATATATTAAGTATTTCTTATAAAATTTGCCAACAGATTAAAAGCAGATATATAAACTTTATCCAGCACATAAACTTTATACTAATTATTTCTTATTTGAGAAAACATATTCAAAGATAAGAAGAGAATGCAGAAGACGACAATTGAATTGTTTAATGTTAAAGTTAAAAGTAATCAGTTAACGCAGAATTCTAAGCATTACATGAAATAATACTAATCTTCTCAAATTAAAGTTTATATTGTATGAAAGTTATTTGAAGAACGAACTGTATATTTTCTTCTAGAATATATTTAGAATTATTTTTTATCAACGTTAGATTTCAAATGTGATTGTTTCATCGTTTCTTATTTAACTTTTATTTATTTTAATTCCTATACTGTTCAAGTAATATTATCACTTCATTGAAAGGGAAAATATCTTTTATCGAATATTATTCCCCCTACTAAAAAAATTCAATTGTTTTACAGTAAGACTTCAGAGAGAATGAGATAAAGTTTCTTCGATGGACTCAAATTCGTTAAGCCTTACCACTGTTTAGGCTTAATTTTAAATCAATGCTTACCATAATCCTATAACTTGTGTTATCATGATGGAAAGGAAAAAGCGAACCCTAAATAACAATGAAATGCAGTCACTTAGCCCAATAAGAATTTCTTTGTCCATTATCTTATCTTATATCATATGCTAATAAGCTGAAGAGTTATATAATAAGCTGAAGAGTTTGTGTGTTTGAACGCGCTAATCTCAAGAACTATCAGTCCGATTGGAAAAATTCTTTTTGCATTAGATAGCACGTTTATTGTGGAAGGTTAAAGGCTATAAAACATCACGCTACGACTAATAGAAGCGGAGCAGTAAACATAAACGTCAACCAACGGGTGCGGCGGCGGGGCGGCTTGGCCGCACGACGAGAACTGAACATTACCGAGAAGGGCCGAATTTAACGCGGGTGACACCGCGGGGCAAAGCTCGTAATAAATAACTTTTAGAGTTGTAACGGATTCGCCATGCACATTGAATTAGTTTTCCGCAATAGCTGTGGTTAAGGAAAAACATTTATTATTATAATTTAAGGAAGAATAGACTGTAATTGATCATTTTTTTATGAAACATCAAACCATTTTTAGAAACTGTAAAGTCACGTTAAACAACTCTTTTATATGCCACGAAGTAAGGGTCTATTTCTTTTGGCGGTGGATTACAGCGCTGTGATCTTTTCAAGAAACAAAGAGGGGGAGGACACAGTATAAATATTTTCGTTCCTAATGAGATTAAAAGAGATTGATATTAATTTTGATAAAAGTGAATTTGCCGATACTGCTAATAACTAAGTAAATAAACACTTGATTAGGAGCCTATCTGAAGGTCTCCCATCATTGAAAGGGGTCGTAGGTTAGGGTTAAGGGCTATAAAGATCAAATACGCTTTGTAATTCTGTTACATAATTAAACTTAGCCTCACTAGGAAAGCGAAGCTAATCATATCAGTTAGTCAGTCTGTGTGTGTGTGTTTTATTTTCATCTAGTAATTTTTAAATCTGCGAACGGGTTTTCTTGAATCTTGTAATGCACATTGACGAACAAGAGAGGATCTAATTTTTGTATTTTATAAATTTTTCTTTATAGATCCCTGAAGGGAAATTAAAATGTGAAGATAACACAAATCCCCATAGAAACCCATTAAAAAAGAAACAATGGCTTTCTACCGATGACTAACTATGGTACCGTTTAGTAATACATTTATATTACCTCGTACTATCATAAAACGGAAACTAATTGTATTGAGGCGCCTTAAGTATTTGCAGATTGTAATTATTATTTTCAGAATATAGAAAACTTAGATACTGTATTTATTCAGGAGTCATTAAATTTACAAATGCACATAGTTTTCTACGAGAATATACAAATTCACTGTTTTCGCGGCTTTAAAAAACTACAAAAGAAAAAAATAAATTCAATGTTTTTAAGGAAATAATAATTTAAAGAATTTAAATAACTTTTCTTTCTAAAAAAAGGCCGCGAACAAAAGAAAAACATAATGATACGAATTTATATTTATCGTTGTGGCATCATGACTTGTCTATTATATTTTATATTTACCATAAAAGTTATAACTTTTTTTTGGTAAGTCTGGGCAAGTGGCAACGAACTTCCACCAGGGCCAATAAAACTTAATTTTCATAGGAATCAGGAGTGTCCTGACACACATCCAAGAAAAATAACTTCCAACTCGACGGGAAGCTGCACTTCCTGTGACACGGAATCTGACAGAGAAAAAAGCTTTTGGCTTGATAATGTCGGCAAATTTAGTGTCACAAGTTTTCTTTTTTTCTTTCACGAAAATATAAAGAAGAAAGACAGAGTTGTGTTTTAACCTTGAGTTTTCACTGCTCAGCGGTCAGACAGTCTGAGGGAACCAGGCGAGAACGAAAAAAATAAAAAGAATTCAGCGGCAATTTTGGCAGAAATGAAATAGTTTCGTCCTTGTACAAGAGAGGGCAGGCTCCTAATGCAACATTACACTTAAAACTAAACAGCAAAACGACAACCAGTAAAAGCAGAAACAACACAGCGCAACAATGCTATTGAATTTCATGACTCAATTGATCGAAAAATAAAAACAAAAAATGTCGTCTTTAGCTGTAAATTCTCAATTGTAACCTGCTCGGAACCGCTTTAAAACAACATCATACGGCATCATATTAAAGAAAGATATTCGACAATAAAAGGAAAGGGACGAATTTATAGTAAATTTTTCATTCACTTTTCACATTCGACCACAATTTTGATATAACTATTAAAAAAACAAAAGGCAATCTGTGCATGCGCTGTAATGGTAATACGACTTATCCACGAATCCACAAAGCCGGGTTTGTCCTTCAGCATAATAGATAGTTTCATGCAATTTTGACACTAGCATGGCTGGGAGGGGGTTGGCGGTTGAAGTAACCCTCCCATTGCATTAAAAGTTAAAGTGTCCCTCTACAGGCCTGGCCAGGCCTTTGGAGCGTGGGAGGTTAGGCTCCCAGCGTTTCATGACTAATGGGACGAAGTTGAGGTCGGGTGGTCAGCCCGACGCCTTTAACTCCCGGGAAAGAAACCCGGTACCCATTCCACAGAGGGATGGGTAGACCCTAGGACCCGTTTGGATTTGAAAGGAGCATGGAAAAATCCTGCTCTCCGTCGAGGCCGGGAATCGAACCCTCTACCTCCAACCCGCAGCCAAGCGCACTCGACTACCGGTCCACATTACAAAAAAAAAAAAAAGAAAGAAAGAAATAATGGGTTTTTTAATTATTTTTGTTGGAGGATTTTTGATATTTCCCCAAATAATCTCCCCTTGCCCCATTTAGTTCCAGGACAGGCTACAGAAAGAAAGATTTTTAGGAAGGTTTGATTATTATTAACACCAATTACAACAATTTTCGTTGAATAAAGGACTGAATCTTCTCCCGGTCTTTTTAATAGTTAGGGAAGGAGTTAATTAACTACTGAGTTTCTATCCCAAGCATTGAATCGAACTTATTTTGCACCATCCTTGTCTTGTTCGTAGGAAGACACGGATAGTTCAGTGCTTCCAATTCATAAATCCGACTGTCTGTCTCTCTTTGAGAATATGACTGCCCAGCATGCATTTCTCCATTGCTGAAAAGCCTTTCTGTGGCGGGGCTTTTAACAATGGATTTAAAATGGATATCTTCCCCTCAAGATAAACTTTCCCAGGGACCTACGTTTTATATCATGTGACCAAGAATCTACCATGTATCCAGTACATTCACAAATTGCAAGAATACATTTAAAGGCTCTAAGATCTAAAAATTCTATAGAAAATAGCTATTATCGCTAGGAGGACGCAAGATCAGCAATGGGACTAGAACAGAGCTAGAATTTTTACTTTTAAGGCCATTTCTGTAATACATAACCAGTAGATTAACTTAAAGGTCGGTTTAAAGCCATTGTTTTAACGAATTCTGTTTAAAAGTTTCTGAAAACCCGCTGTTCTTAATACTGTATGTTCTAATTTCTTACATGTGGGCTTTGAACAATAAACTATTAGAAATTAATAGTTAATACGCATGGTAAAGAAAGAATTAGTTCAAATTATTTAATTACAAAGCCACAAAACGTTATCCTAGCATTTAATAAATTAAAATATACATCATTTTAACTTTATCTTCGTTTGGATATATTTAGAGAAAAAAAATCGCTAATATTGTAAAATTTGAGAAATAATTATTTTTGAATAAAAAATATTATACGAGAGCATTACCGAAGACCTGCCAATCACAGTGCGATAAAATCAAATGGCCGGTTGCTAAGCAACCGATGAGTGATAGGTTCGACGATCAGAAAGAACAGCAGAACTCGCCTAACACAACGAAGTGGTAAGAAAAGTTTCAATATTTTTATTTCGAGTCTGCGTATATATTTTACAGACAATAAATTTAATTATTATTGCGGGATTCTGAAATTCTAGTTTTAAAATATTCGTCATTGAAAATTTAAACATTATGGAAGGGAAAGCAAGGTAGGAATATTTTAAATATTTTTTATATCCCGATTTTTTATAAGTGGAAGGGAGAGGAAGATATTTATTTTTGAATATAAAATTTAGAAATAAGTTTGCAGATGTAAATCTGTTTTATTTAATTGATTATATTTTATGCACACATAAAATGCCACAAGATATATTATAGATGTAGTTGACGTGCCATCTTCGAATACCCTCATTGTAAGATATAAGTAGTTACAGCAAAGCCAATGATAGTAATTTGAAACATTTCTATATACATACCGCAGTAACGTGTGCAATGATTCCAGAGCAAGTACGAAAACCGTAAGTGTACTGAAAGTGAAACGCTATCCTTCTACTTCGCATACCGATGCATGTGCAGGGCTGTCATGTATTTTTGTGGATTTCAAATATCATTTTTCTGATCCTGCAATAGCCTTTTAGTCCCGTAAAACTATCGATCGCAGAATACTTTTCCTCCTTTCGTGCCATCTTCATTTGAGAATATGACGTGATCTCTACCAGTGTAGTTTTTACAGTCATGTAGAATCTTTGAAAAATCCCTTTGCCTGTCACAGGATGCTGTACTGATCTCTGTGATGTTCTGGACACGGTAGCAAATGTAGCTTACTAAAAGCTTACTAAAATAGTTCAAGTTATTACTGTGCTAATCTTCATATTGAGGCTCGCCTAGAGATTGGACGTACCCCGGGATTCCAATTTAAAGTCTACTTTGCAAGTATTTTTTGGAATATAATCTATACTTCAAATTGAAGTGAATTTTACAATAAGTTTTAAAAATAATATGTAATATAATAGGTTTGTAATTCATCCTGGTATCAGACAGTTTATAATGTCCTGCATATTGAACATATTGTCTGCTGTCAATAATGCCAAGTATTTTTCTGTAGTGCTTGGGTCTGGTGTAGTGTAGTGCTTGTAGTACACAAGATGTTGCTCATGTGGAGCAAATGACAATCATTGTCCGCTTTGTCTCAACGACAAAAGAGAAGAAGAGCTGTGATATCAGGGAACATTTTTTTGGGTTTATTCCTGTTTCAGACACAACTGGGGCTGGTTTGACTGAAGCCGTACTTGCAAAGTTGACTTATCACTGCCAGTAGAAAATTTACGTGGACAAGGTTATGACAACGGCAGTAACATGAAAGGGAAAAACGTAGGTCTTCAACGATGTATTTTAGGTATGAACCCAAGAGCATTTTACGTACCATGCAGCTCCCACTCGTTAAATTTAGTGGTAAATGATGCTGCTAAGTGCTGTTTAGGTTCTACTACTTTCTTTTGCTTAGTGCAACATCTATACGTTTTTTTCTCCGCATCAACTGAACGTTGGGAAGTACTCCTGCGCCATTTGCCATCCCTAACGCTCAAGCCTCTAAGTGATACAAGATGGAAGAGCAGAGTTGATGCATTGCTGCCGCTTCGTTACCAACTAAGTGAAGTACATGACGCTCTTATGGATATTCTCGAAAACAGTGAGTTATCAAGAAATGTTGACAATGTTTCAAGAGTTGAAGCTGACTTGTGAGGGACTCGCCAAACAAATTGGAAAATTTGAGTTTGTAGCATCTCTAGTGGTGTGGTACAATATTTTGTACGAAATTAATTTGACCAGCAAGCTACTTCAGACAAAGACCTTTGACTTATCTGCAGCAACAAAACAGCTGAACAAAACTAGAGAATTTCTCGAAAAATCCAGAAGCGACGATGGCTTTGAGAAGATGTTAGTAGATGCTAGGGAAATTGCAGAAGATTTTGACATTCCGATGACTTTTGAACAAGATTCCACAGCAAAATGTTTGAAGAAAAAGAAGAGACAATTTTCTTATAAAGAAAACGATAACCCAATACAAGAACCAAAGCAAAAATTCAAGGTGAACTTTTATGTTGCAATCCTGGACACTGCCATCAGCTCAGTTACAGAGCGATTTAATCAGCTGCAAGAAATTAATTCAAAATTTGGGTTCTTGTACCATATTGATGAACTAGAAGAGAAACTAACACGGTTGATTCTAGATCACTGTGTAAAGCTTGAAAAAGCGTTGACCCATAATCAGTCTAAGGATATTGACGCAATAGAGTTGTAATGGCGAGCTTCAAGCTCTTTCTAAAAGAATTACCAAACAGTCAACCCCAAAGGACGTTCTTGATTTTATTTTTGAATTTGACTTGGACGAAAATGTACCTAATTTGTATGTGGCTTTGCGGATTCTCCTAACGCTACCAGTAACCGTAGCATCAGGAGAAAGAAGCCTCTCAAAGCTGAAGCTTATAAAAACGTACCTCCCGTCATCCACGACCCAAGAGAGATTGGTTGGACTGGCAACCATTTCCATTGAACAAGAGCTGGTACAAGGAATCGACGTTAATGGTTAGTTGGAACATTTGCAAAACAAAAAGCCAGAAAACATAAAATGTAAACTTTGTTGTAATCACCCTCTGAAAATGTTAATAGTTTGAATTATTATCTAACAATAAATAGCAAATTCATAATATAATTTGTTTTTATCATGCTTTAAATTTCCTATAGTTTTGTGGCAGAATTACTCGGGGGGGGGGGGGACCTAGCAATACACTCGCCTAGGGCGCCAAAAACTCTTGAGCCTATCCTAATTGAGACGAGTCGAAATAATAACATATGTTGTATGTAAGGAGATCTTTCTATAGATATATATCTTATCACTATACAGGGTGGGGCAATTTCCCATAGAGTTTGCCCATTTTCCTTTATTTATATCTTCTATAACAGGAAATTCGAAAGAAAGCTTCCTTTCGTTAAAATGGGATTTCTTAATTTTGTGTGTGTGTGTGTTTTTTTAATTGGTGAAAATAAAAAGCCTGCATTCATATTCAAATTATAATATCTATAATAATAAATAAAATACAAAATAAATACAAAAATAAATACTTAAATACGATTAATTTTAATCATATCAAATAATGCATAAGAAAGGATTAATTCCTATTTTCTAAGATAATGACTTATTAATAGAAATAGGATAGAAATCCAGTGTTTAAATTCCAATGCTTTTCTATGGAAAATTCTATCACTTTTCGCGCTAAGGTTTCGACAACAACCCACTAGAAAAAGATTTCCATTATACAAAAGAGATCATCCCTAGTCCTCGAATGTGCACGTCGAGTTTCAAGAAAACCCTTCCAATAGTTCAAAAATAGTAAAGGCACACACATACAGACAGGCTGACTGATTTAATAAGCCACACTTCTTTTTTTATTGACAATTAGACCGATAAATAAAAAGGCAAAAGACATTTATTTATTAATTTCCGATTTTATTTATTAAAACGAAACACACTAAGTAAACTATTAAGTGTTATTGTTGTTGTTCTAATCGAAGTCAAAGCGAATTTTGAATAATGGATCCACGAGTTGGAAAAAAGAAATAAATAAACACGATTCTCAATTGAATTAAAGGAAAGAGATAGACTACGATAACTTTGTTGTCTGTTTCGCTGTGTAGTGAGTGAATGCGACTGTCCCCAAATGGTAAAGTTCACTACTATTTCGTGTTCTGGGAACGTGAATGCAGAGTTATTACAAATCATGGTGAAATGGATTAGAGTAGATTAGGAACAAAACACGTTAAAAAAACAAATAAACAAAGAACTTACAGCCTACTTTCATTAAATGTTATTTCTTAAAAGGTTTTTATTTTTATTTATTATTAAAGTCGTGAAAACAACAAAAACGAAAAACGTACATTTATATTCAAAATATAAATCTACCGAATATAATGTAAATATTTTCCGTTTTTGGAAACGAAAAAAATAAATGAATTAGATCCACAATATTTTCCTTCAATAGCATAAATCTGATCCAATCACATGCATATTTCATATTCATTGTTTTGGACAACGATATATTAGCAAAAAATAACAGAAAAATATATTGCTTCTAAAAAAGCATTTTCTTTGGGAATTTTTTATCATCTACTTTCTCTACAGACTCTCATTTGGAAAAGAATTTATATATAAAAGTAAGATCATCCCTAGTTCTCGAATCTGTTCCTTAAAATCTACCTTAAAAGATTAATCTTAAATATATTTAAATAAATCACCATACATAAGTTAAAATTACTGCATTGAAAAACGACAGGTTTCACGTGTTCCTGTTTGTACGCTTCGTCAGGTTGTTTAATTAATTTTAAATTATTTTTCTTTTTAAGTCATGAAAATGACAAAAACGAAAACTAAATTTATTTTCAAATTTTAATTACTGATCGTTTTCAAAAGCGAGATCCACAACTCGCGGACGATTCTACTCCGCAAAGGGGTGATCGCTGAGATGAGCAGTTTCCTAAGACCTATTTTTCTTTTAGTACCTGTTAATTTTGCAATAGTATTTATTCTTAGTAGAATTCTTTCCCGAAAAGCGCAAATAGAACGCAGCTACTAGTAAACTAACACTGATAAAAAGTAAACATCCCCTCTTTATTTCTCCTCACACCTATTTTGATAAAATCGAAGGAGACCTGACGCATGCGCAAAAGCGCTGAAGGTCCTCGAAAAGAAAAACAGACAATACCTCTGAGTGAAAATAGAAAATATTTTCCTTTTCTTAAGAAAAGAAAATAAATGAAATAAATGAAATAAATAAATAAATAAATAAATGAAATAAATAAATAAATAAATAAATAAATAAATAAATAAATAAATAAATAAAGTTGAATTCGTATTATTTCTTAATTGTCTAAATCGCATAAATTTTAATCCTGATGAGATTAAAGTTGCAAAACAAAATATGAGCAAAAAGAAGAATAAAAGATAAAGAGGTGTAAATCAAGAAATAAAAAGGGATAAAGAAAATTCAACGTTTCGGGCATCACCTGACGCTCATTATCAAGGAAAGGAAGTGACAGGCGGAGATCCCCTTTGATTTTTAACTTTAAGCAGAATAATTGCGAGAATTCCAAATTAATTATCTTAGATAACTGAAATTATAATGACAGATAAATGTTACTAATCTTATTACCTGTTTTGATTTACATAGAAACTGAATCCATAAGGACCCAATAAATGAACTATCCAATATATTTAACAGATAAATAAACACAAATTACACAGAAATTCTGGAAATTTACTTTAACTTCTTTGGTGGAACTATTTTTGGATTTGAGCATGTGTATATTCCAAAGTTGGTACACCAACTATAATTTTTTGTCAGGAATAACAATATAATAATAATAATAATAATAACAATAATAATAATAATAATAATCTTAAAGCAAAAAAAAAAAAACCCTGTCACTTGCTAAGGCCTCGCTTCTGAGTTATAAACTATGAATCAAATTAATTACCATAAATGTGAAATTAATTTACCGTACTAATTTTATTGATTTGCCGTTGTTCCATCGTCCAAAGCACGCACATTATTAATGTTTAATAATTAAAATTAATTCTCTCCGATTCGAAATCCCCATTACAAGAATATTGGAAGAGATTCAGGAAACCAAAACATTTCATCATTTCTGCTTATTCTATCAAATTTTAATAGCATTCGTTTCAATCGTGAGTTTCGTAATTGACTGAAGATTACGAACAACAAAATCTACTTCCATTCTACAGTTCTTTTTAAACGAAATAGACCCTTTTCGAAGATTGTACTTTTCACTATTGATTTTTTGAATGAACGAATGATATTATCTTATCATTTTCAATCCCTCAAGCCGTCTAACGTATAAGATCTGTTTCACGAAAAAAATTGCAGCAATTTGGAACCTTGTGTGATTCTGCAAACAAAAACAGTTGTTTGCATTTCAAAGCTCAAAATAGAGTTAAAACGACATTAAAACGATTGTCAACTTATTTTTCTTTTCTTTGAATTTTGTAATGAAATTATGAATTTATTTTTCACCAATCATAAAAGCAGGATTTTTAGAACAAAGAAGCGGAAAGATAAGTGGTGTCATTTAAGTAGCTCGCCTGAAAAAAAGAAAAGGCTATCTATTAAATAGTAATGTTCGGTAAGAACTGTTATAGCAACTGTATGAGATACATAGTTGTAACCTTCCTTTCTTAAAATTACCAATGAATTTCGAATATTCAGTATTTAAAGTAATATGAAAAGAATTGAAGCAACCATCTTCCCTGTACTAGTTCTTAATTGTTTGAAACCTACGTAGATTTTTTTTAATCAAAGAAATTTAACAAAACAACTTAAATTTGTAATATTGATATTACAAATGTAATACTGATATCTTTAGCCATTTTAATTCTACATCTCAAGGTTAATGCAGTCAAATCCTGCATTTTTCTTAACCTATTACTTTAATTAAAATATTTTTAATAAAAAAAAAAGGATAGATATATACGAAAATATAAGTACTGAAAACTATTGAGCTACGAACTCCCTCGATTACTCACCATTTTTTATAAGTTGATGAAAATGGGATTTTAAGTTGTTTCAACTGAAGAGCGGTGAAACCACTGAACAAAAGTTCAAATGCTTGAAAAATTCAAAAAAAAAATTAATGGAGTTACTTTTTTTCTTTATTCCATCAACCAATAAAATAAATAGATAAATTAATTAATTGATTCTTTTATATCTGCTTCAATTGAAGAGATATTGATATGTAATTAAAAATAATAAAAATATCCAATATATGTTAAAAAAAAAATAGGCTTTCCACAAACGTAGGCCTATTAAATAAAAAATAATAAAAAAAAAACAATGATTTTTTTTTTAAACGTCACTTCAATCTACTTTTTTCATCTTTCATACAATTCGAAAACATTAGGATATTAGGCAAAATTAAAAATAACAAAGTGTTTGTCGTTATTTAACTAACCAGAGCTAATGGCAGCCATAATCTCTCATTAGTGATGCGTAGTACATGAAATAACCACCAGAGGTCAACTGACTAGCTTCCCTGCATCATCAACGAAAACTGTTTTGCCCAGACCTTCGTGCCGTAGTTCTACGATTTAAGAATATAAATATTATTATTTACAAAATCTACAAATAACTTAGTAACAAAGAATAAATTGATTAGTTCTCGTTTCTTATGATCTAAATTTCAGACAGAACCTTAAAATGTGATGCATAAATAATACACGTAATATTTCCTTAAAAATTATCAATTTAGTATTAGCAAATATAAAATTGTAATGTATCTTACTTCAATTCATTTTTTCTAACTTAGATTTTTAATTGGAATTCAAAATATAATTTTTAGGATGCAGTAATTATTTTATATAATTCTGAAAAGTCAACCATATTTTTATCTTTTCTTTTTTTGCCTAGTGAAACTATTCTTTCTTATTTTATTATGTGATTACTGTATATCACATAATAAATGCAAATATGTGAATAAATTTACTCCGTAATTCTAAAAGCAAAACATGTTAAAAGTTCAGGAATAGTTCTCCTCATGTTTCTGTAGATCACTGTTTGGTGGCTATTGGACGTTTGCTTTGTTTTTATTAGGTCACAATGACAATTGTAATAATTAAAATCCATTGCTAAGGTGATCCCCAATATGATTTCCGTCAGTAAGAAGTAAACTTATAATCTATCCTACGAAGTTGAAATTTTAGACATAGGTATAGGTTATTATAGGGATTTACTGATTTTCGTAAACGACGGCTGGTCAGATGAAGCGTCCTAAATAAAGAAAAATCCCAGATTATTTTCTTGTTTAAACGCAATAATTGCGACAACTCAAAACCTATTAATAATAAAAAAATGCCAACTACAAATAGCACATAGAGAACAAACCTGATAAAAAATGGGAAATAACTACCTACGTTTCGAACCGCCCTTCGATAGGGGTCCTTTATCAAGTTTCCCTAAATTTATAAATTATTCCTTCTCTGTGGAAGAAAGGCGTCATACGAAAAACAAACCAGAGAATCGGATGTCCCTCTAGCGTGGAAAATAAGCGATAAAAATAAGGCGCATTATCAAAAAGATTTAAAATAAATATTGAGAAGTAAAATGATGTTATCCAATCATTGACAAAACCATGGTTCCAGTATCAAAACCTATTAGTTCCAGAAATCTGAAATGGTAAGGGAAGATAAAAGTTACCAGACGCCATTTTCCTATTGTCTTTGATAGACATTGGACTCGTGTGTGTCGATACGGAGTTATGCTCCCATGAATCCATGAAAATACTCAAGGGCAAATACTATGCAAAGGATCCAAGAACCAAGCGTAGGGTTGGGAATTAATCCTTCTCATCTTGGAATAGATACTGAGAGGACTTTTCTTTATTGAGGAAACCATTATGATATGGCTTCAAACCTTTAGAGAAAGTGAAGAAGAAGCAGACAAATACAGGAAAGGAAGTAAACATCCATGCCGGTGCAGGGATTCGAACCCAGGTTCAGACATATCAGCCTCGTGGCAGGCCATCGCCTTGACCACAAGGCTGTGTCTGAACGACATAGGACTCACGGGAATTGCTAATTAGCAATATATATTTTTTACTTTTTTTTTTTTCAAAAGTGCCGATATTATTAGGTTTATGATGATATCCTTTTTTCCCATACTAGCCATTCCGTTGCCCAAATAGTCTAAGTTCGATTCTCGGATTAGGCAGGGACGAAAGTCCTTTCTTTGCCAATGGCCAGAACAGCTGCCTATGCTGTTAACAGAAGCATACAGAACTAGTCTGTAATCAGCATTACTCTGGCTTGGGTTCAGTAGATTGTCTGGCCCAAGTGTTGGGGTAAACTCCCGGACTCCGCCACTCATCCACTCCAGGATTGAATCACGTGCGAAAAGAAGATAAACAAGGATCTATCGATCTTCATGGTTTGGTGCAATTATCTTTAAGTATTTTTTTTTTTCAAAAGAGTACTGAAAAACTACCTTTTGAAATACAATTTCTATCTTGTCTTTATTATTATTCAATAGTATCTTAAGTTCTCACTATTCGATGATGTCAAAAACGAAAATCAATACAAAAATATATATATATATAAATATTCAATACTCAATAAATACAGTAATTGCTTGTTTTTGTTTTGTGAAAATCAATCAAGTCAATTAATTTCTTTTTAAGTTTGAACAGAAATGAAAATAAACAATAATAACAAAGTATTTTTTAAAAAGAAAATAAGAGGCTGTTTAAAAAGCTCTTTAAAAAAGGAAATCGTCAAGCTTGAAATAATTTCAACCCATTACGGTTTAATTTATAGTCAATAAATAGAATTGTGTTTGCCAGTTGGAGGTAAACAGTTCCACCATTTCCTGGCTCGTGTTGAGTTCTATCTTATTGGGTCAACCGATTCTGAGCAGCAAAACACCCACGTGTCGAAGCATAATGCAACTCCTAAAGGTCAAAAGTATAACTTCAGCCTTACAACAAGAATTTTAACGTAATTAAAACAAAGAGGAATCCGCCATCTGGTGGCTTTCGATGGACTTAGAGTTTTCAATATATTCCAAAGTACCCAAAAACTCTTCCTTCACGTCGAAACCCAGCGGTAAAAAAACGGAAAAGATAGGGTCAGTGGCTCCGGACAAGCCCTCCAACTTTAAGTCTGCCAAGTATTATCGTTCTTAGTTATGAGAGGGAGGGAAGGACAGAGGCTTCCGGTCGCGTCTCCACAATTTTCGTGAATTTCTAGTCGATGCCGCGCGGCTCCGAGAATAAAAAGAGACGGACGCCGTAATTTATACACAGCTAGGAAACAATCTATACAATTTGTGCTTTTCTTGCGCCATTATTTTAGCCGGAGAGACGCGAACTTCGGGGAGGGGGGGAGTGGAGGGCAGAGGAAAGAGAGTACTGCACTAACGTCAACGCACGTCAGCACAAGCGGGGTCGAAGAATGAAGACAGAGCCAACTGCTGACGTAGGACGCAGGCTCTGCGGACGTCAGCACTCTGTGCGCACTCCGACATATATATTGGCCACATGTCCAGAACTTCCTCACCGATCATATCGGCGCAAATGAATGGCTGATGGCATCAACCGCCAAACGACTCGAACTAATTAACATTCGTAAACAAATGAAAAATTTTTGCAATTCCTGCCCCCATTTGACCCCAGCTCTTTTATTAAAGCGCACAAAAGTATTTATAAACTATAGAGCACTTAAACTTTAAAGCTATCAGCCAAGAAAATCAGTTTTATGGGAGGAATGTAATGCGCTCATTCATTCAAAGGAAGCTAAATACAGCCCCATAAATAAAAGCCAGAAAAACAATGGAAATATTACAAAGATTACAAGGAAATCAATGAAAAACTCTTCAATTTAACCAAAAAATAATTCCAAATATAAGGAACGACCATATTATTTTTCTATTGATCTATTAAAAAACAGTTGACAACAAAACTAATGACGTTATATTCTGTTTTCTTTAAAAACTTTAAAATGAACTATAAATGCTAAAAAATACTTGTTTTTATTAAAAAACTATCAAAAACGGTAAATTGTAGGTAAGAAATTAATTATTTCTAAATATAAAGAGGCCTGTTTCAAGACTTTGGAAGGAATGTTTATTAATTGAAAAATGTGTTAATGTTTTTGGTGAAACGTTGATTGATCGTCTTCAATCCTTTCAATTTGTTTTTTGCTTACAAAGGATGCTGTTTTCAAGAAATAACAAGAAAGTTCTCAAAATCAATGAGACATTTTAGACCCTCTTACTTCGTATTAAAAGGAATGAAGACTTATTATGTGATTCAGTCTGTACCTCCGCGAAAAAATCAAGTTATTAATAATAATAAAAAATTTTATTGTATGTTTCAAACCTTGGGTTTCCCCAGCAAAAACAATATGGCGGGTCAATTATTATTATTATTATTATTATTATTATCAATGCTACAAAGTAGAACTGCAAAGTTCATGAATTCCTCGATGGATCGTACAATATCTTCCGATCCTATTTAAAACTTAAGGGGGAAAAAAAAAGTATTAAAATTCCAATTTGGAGCCCATATTGTTAAAAGGCAATCTTACATTGATGAGTTATCGATAAGTCCTTACAGTACGTACAGCACAGAAGATCCTGAGATCCTTATCCTAAGAGGACGGTACCAAATAGCAATACGAGGTCAGTAAACGCTCTCCTGTATAAGTACTCCTGCATTTCTAAATAAGTTTCGCCCATAGCCAAACAATATCAGCTTAAATAATATCGATACATAAAAACAAAGGATTCATGTAGTGAGCATATCAACTATACCAATGTCTGGACAGAGTTATAAACATTATAAATATAATAACATTTCTTTTATACTGTCTTTTTACCTCTTGATCGGTTCTTAAGGGCTAAATAGATATTCTGAAAGATATCTTAAACTTGCCATCAGTATTTTGAAATACTAGAGGAAAAGGTGTAAATATGGGCACCCTTTTTTGTTTTTGACTTAAAGTTACTTTCTTTTGGAAATATTCTAGATTTTTGACCTTCATTAAAACCTATAACAAGTTTACTAAATGAGAGGAGGCAAAACAATGATTAATATCAATTATTTCAATTCGAAAATGAAGATTTACAAAAAGCTTCTAAAATAGCATTAAAAAAAATGGGGTGCAAATATGGGCCCTCTCCAAAAAAGTAAAAAAAAATAGTTTAAAATGATTTAAAACAGGATAAAAACAATACAAAACGGTACAAAGAGCAAGTTCTATATAAGAGAATTTTAAATGAACATCAAATCAAAAATTATTTACAGAAATCGCAAACATAAATGGCTCTTTCAGACCCGGCACAATCTAACTGTGCCCACATTTGGCACATAACACATTTAACCCACACTTCTCCGCGAGTGTCTTGAGAGAACTTTTCCTCACAAAAGATGCAAGCTGCATCATTCGATTCTGGTTTATCCCCATCGTTGATATCAGATCATCATCGCTGTCCACAAGGGGAGTGTCGCAGGAGTCTGATGAGTCCAATGATGAATCGTAGACTCGTTTCGTGGGTTGAATTTTCTTTTTCTGAAGGCCTTTGGTCCTCCCAACCCTGTCTCTAACCCCGGGAAAACTCAACGACCTCTTCTTGAGAGCACTTTTGTCAAGCGACTTGGTCAACTGATCCTTGTATGGCGTTCCAGTGATGAGGCTGATACTTGCTGTTTTGCGTCCCCGAGTAGTGGTTCTCTTCTTAATATTGGGGACAGGAGATATGTCGAAAGGAGAAACTGCATTTGAAGTTCCTCGGGAACATTGCGGTGTTTCAGCAGCCTCATCAATGGGCATAGCTAGTTTACGTTGTTTAAGAGAAAAGATGGTGTAATTATAAGCCCCCTTTGAATGGGGGCCCATATTTATACCAACCTCACCTAAGCAAGATGGCCACTATCATATGTAACCTAAAGGCGTGCTTCTAAAAGTAGCTTAGGATCTCCGCTTTCCGGATATCACTATGAAATTATTTTAAACTAACCACAAGGATATGAAAAGAAAACGATTTCACATATCTGTCAAAGGTTTGCAGTCTAGAAAAAACACCAATTCGCACAATAACTGACGCTGCATCCACACTACTTGAAATTAAAGGTTCCAACTGCTCTCTGCTATCTTATATCGAAAAAAGACGCCGTCTAGTCCTGGCCGCAAAACTGCAACACTTCCCATAGCCCCTAGGGGAGGGGGTGCCCGTTTTTACACCTTTTCCTCTACTTGTACCGATCATCATAATTATAAAAGACAACCGTATAGATATGCTTTTTTTTTTAATTCAATATATTATTAAATATATTACAAATCCACGGACACTCATTTTCAAAGAGAAATAAAAGTAACAGATTTTAAGAATCTAAATTTTTTGCAAATTATATTAAAGACGTTATAAATCACATTCAATCAGTTATTTATTAATGCAGTTTTTTTTTTCTGAATGCTTCTTTTTATATACAGTAAAACCCCGTTATTATGCTCGTCAAGGGACCATGAACTATAAGCGTCATAAGCGGGATAGCGCTATAGACGGGAAATGATTTATAAGGTGGGTTAAGATTTAGACACCGTTTTACAGGAAACATACTTAATTCTGCAATAGATATAGTGCAAATATGAGTTTATTTCCTATTAAAAAAAATCTTTGATTGTGGTTTCCCGTGTGTGTGTTTGCTGCTGTTATGAATTATGACATTTTCAATGGGTTCAAGTATCTACGTATTAACATGAATTGATACACCACTAGGAGCAACACTAATATATTTTCGGAGCAGATTTAGACTTCTAAAACGTTACAAATTTCACAATTTATATGAAATTTTTACTAATTTCCGATACAAAAAAAGCGCTTCAAGCGGGATTTGAAAGCGTTATAAGAGGGTAGAAGTATACAGAGTTATATAGAAAACGTCCAGGGACCGTATAAAAGGAGCGTAAAGAACGGGATAGTGCTATAAGCGGGAGCGCTATATCGAGGTTTTACTGTATTTCGATATTTTAACTTTTACTTGTTATTCATTAATTTAATTTGTTATTTTAAATCTTATTAAGAAATCAAGCTGACTTGAGAATAAATGCATAAAATCAGGAGCTAGGAGTAAGCGACTGAATAGAGCCGAGAAAGCACAGGAAGAACCAAGAACTTATACATTAATTACTTCTCTTACTACAAGTTTTATGCTTACATGATTAATTTTAGCCAATATACCGCATTTACTCGAGTAATTTTTCGTATCTTTTATGATCTATCTTAATTTTAGAGAAGATTGAAGGAATAACTTTGCTTAGTTTTCTCATCTTGATTTAGATCTTACACTAGTGGCATATTTTGACTTACCCGAAACCATGGGTTATTAGTAAAACCTGATACACGCTGCGCATTAGTGCCATGTACTAATGGTATTGTTTTTTTGTTTGTTTGTTAGTTTGTTTTTTTTGCCTTCACAAAAGAAATAAATTAAATCAACGTTTAACGTGTGCGGGTTGAAATATTTATAGACAAGGACATTGGTTAAAAATTAATGATAAAAAGATAATTAATTCATATATTAAAATCTAAAAAAAAATAAAAAAACTCATCGAGGACGGTTAGCGGATTGAAACCGTCCTCTTTGAGTATTTTATTATTTCCTATATTTTAATGTATGAATTAATCATCTTTTTATCTTGTGTACTAATTAATTTTAGTGAATGTCCTTGTCTATAAAATAAATAAATAAATAAACCAGTTTAGTTACATAAAAAGTTTATCCTTGTCTCTTTCTCAATGCAACTCTACCACGTTTTGTCATGACAGCACTGATCGTGATGATGAAACATTAATTTAGGCTTAAAAAGGCTAAACCGAAGCTCATCAAATCAGTCAGTCAGGGTTTCCTCCTTAATAACTTTTGAGCCACTAGACGGGTCTTCTTGAAGTTTGGTATGCATATTCAAGGATGATCAAACTTTTAAATTTCAAATCCTTTCCAAAGCAATCATTGTCGAGAAATTTGCACGAGAAGACAACAGAAATTCTCAAAGGAAAGATCCTTTTTCTGTTAAAATCTCATTGTATTAAACAATGAATATTAAATCCTTAATCCATTGAGCATGGTTTGATATGATTAAAATGGATCCGATTTATCCCCATTTCAGTAAATAACGCGGAATTAATTCATGTTTTTCAGAAAATGGAAATTTTTTACTGTTTCTCTTCCGTAGAATTGGAACTTAGATGGAAGCTTCTCGTTTTTTGTCTTTTTCACAACTTTAAAAAAAAAAAAAAAGAAATCTTAAGACTTAAGGAAAGTAGGCTTTTAGTTCTTTGGAATTTACTGTTTATTTTGTCTTTTCCTTTCTTGAAAACAATATTTGATTTTTTTTTCCCATTAAAGAAGAGAGAATTGACCTAAAGAGCCATCACTCAATACTTCTGATATTGCAGCCTTTCATGGAGGTGCCGCTCTGCTTTTGACCTTTCTAATTAGCACTTCCTTGTTTCTTTTATGAAGGCGGGGAACAGTAGAAGGACATCTCTGTTAATCGACACCAATTTTTCTACCTTCTTTTTTTTTTCCGAGAATCAAGAACTAAGTTGTTATATGTCTTTCAGAAATAATATTTGCAGCCTTTTTATTTTTAAATTGATTAAATTGCTGTGATATAATTCCTATCGTTGGTCCAGTGGTTTAGGTGTTGATTGCAGGAGCTCGGGTTTAATTCTCGGCGGTTGTCGTGGATTTTTCCGTTGTTGTTTCTATTGCACCTAGGGTTGCCCCATCCCTCTGTCAAATGACTACCGGGTTTATTATTTGGCGGGCGGATGTCGGAATGACCCTCCGAACGCAACTAGTCCCGTTGGTTGAGATCGTTTGGAGCCTAAACCTTTCGGGTACCCGATGTGCCTGCCTGTAAGCCTTTAACCTTACAACTCATGAGCCACTGCCATCTACGAGCTATTTTCATAATTAATATTTTACTTAATTATTACTATAGTAATTTCAAAAAATAAGGGTTTGCCATATATGGTCATTCCGTAGCTTTCGATTTTGTCTGGAACAAACGTCACCAGTCATTGCGTCATCAACTTGAACTCCGAGCAGTCAGTCCAAGAAGGCGTCGTTTTGTGATCGCATAGGCGTGACCAAGAAAGGGCAAACTTTGCATAGCCAAGCAAGGGGAATAGTATGGAACGCTTTTAATTATTAAAATAATAATAATATAGAAATGTATTCGTAATTGTAGAAACTACAAAAACGAGAATGTTTTCGTAATGTTTATAAGATTTCAGTTACGCATCTTAGCAATAGATGGCGCTGTCTCCGGAAACATCAATCCATAAGGAAATTACGTCATCAACAGCTCTTCTTTCATGAACTAAACTGAAAATCTCGTTGTATTTTAATTACAAATGGATAAAGATAAAACAGTGGTGATGTTAATACATGTTTTCTGTTTGTGTTTATCAGTTAAATGCTTCCCTCGACAACTGTGGAAATATTACAAGCAGCAATTTAAATGTTGTATTTCTGAACATACGTTTTTAGTCTAGTTTCCTTAGGAAAGGTGATAGTTTTAAATCAGTAAATGTGTGTATGAGTGTAAAGGGCGTTTTATATGGATCCGAAAATCGGATGTATTCACATGGCCACGAAACGTCGCCTATACGAACGATTTGAATGTTACATATCATATAGACGACGTCGAAGAGCGTTTCGTGGCCATGTGAAAGAGAATACGTTCGATTCGTGGATCCAACCGTCCGATTTTCGGATCCATGTGCAATGGGCTTAAGAATGTGTATCACCTAATATCTTTAGAATCTTCTCGAAACTTAGCATTCCTATTTAAGGCCAAGAGATACTATGACTTCTATATTTGTAATTTTTCCTCTCTGTGTCTTCTTGGAGAAATTTGCGCATAAAAGTGACGAAGATTTGCTTACAAGAGGCGATACGTTGTAATGCCTGTTAATCCGTTGATTAATCCACTGCACTGGCTTTGGTATGATTAGGTTAACTGGATTTAGCAGCTTAAGTATTTACAGATTTCATTAATTTTCAGAAAATGGAAAAATCGAGAATATTATTTCAGAAGTTACTTCAATTTACAAATATGAGAAGAAAACTTGTATTATTTTCATGGCCTTAAAAATACAAAGAAAAATAAAAAAAATAAACAAAGAAATTAGACTTACAGTTCTTCAGGAACTTCTCCTTTCGAATCAGTAAGATTTTTTTTATTGTGGCATAAAGTTCTGCGATACACAAAACCACTCTGTATAAAGAGAGAGAGAAAGCATTTATTTTTCTGTTAATTTGGAACAAAAAAGAGATTAATCCTTGTTCCGATAGCGAAATTATCCTGTTTCGATACTGAATTTAACTTCCTGGAAGATTTAGATCTGAGTCAAATCAATCATTGAGAGTTATTGATAAAATTCGTCAATTTTTATTTATTACAACAACTAAGCAATTTGTTAATAGACAGAAGGTTCTACTATGGATCCAGTGTTGCCCAGTTAATATGCAGTATATATAAATACAGAGTATAGTAGTTGGACACGGTCGATTTTGCATACAATAACAACAATCAAATGACCTGATCAATTTGACTTTTCACTTCGGCGATGATGTGTTAGTTCTCTTCGGTAGTGATTGTGATGTGTGACCCTTTCGCAGCATATTTTGTTGCAATAGAACCAGTGTCTTCAGTTTCTTTTTGATGCAGTTATTGTTTCATATATCGGAGAAAAGCCATATTCCTTATCAAATAAAGGTCTTGCTGCACAGATATTATCCTTCGACTCATAAATAAACTTAATGACAGGCACACGTTGCTATAATGCACCACTTTTCCTGTCTGCCATTGTGAATTATCGCACGGTCACTAATTCGCGTTCAATGTCACGAGGTGCTCGTACTGATGCCCACTGTTGTATACAAGTGAATCATTCCGGTGCCTGCCTTGTGTTAGGATACTGCTATTCTTGTGAAAACATATAAACTGCTCTAGAAAACGGTTCCTAGGAAGAAGTTATCGAGTTGACAGGGTCCAACTGATTCACTGTGTATATAATTAAAAAACAATTATCTCGGTAAAATTCATATTAGATTTTGAGTCTTCCACTATGTTAAATGGCATCTGGAATATTCGGTATAAAATCAGACAACAATTTAACTTAAAAGCTGAAATTTCAATGATAGGGAGATGTTAATAATTTACCTGTAACTATAATCTATTTGTTAATTTTGACATAAATTGAACCACAGAGGTCGAAAATTAACAATAAATTACTAACTGGTCTTTGATTGACTATTTTTGGAACTTATCATGTTTTATTTGAAAGTTGATACGTCAACGATACCTCATTTAAGGAATTTCATTATAAAAACTTAAAAAGAATGCTGTTGCTGTAAATCCTCTATAAAAGCATTTGCCATTTAGTAAGGTAGGTTGCCCAAATAAGGCCCACCTAACGTTTAAAGATTTTTTACATTTCTACAGCAAGGGTGAAAATTCTGAAAACTGTCTTGAAAGATAGTTTAAGGTGTGCTGTTATGAAAAAGTGAATTTAGAATTAGTGGCATTTGAAATTCTTTCTATAATAGCACAGTTTTGAAAATATAACTAAAGGGCCTTATTTGGAGCCCCTGTTCCAAATAAGGCCCACTACTAGTCACAGGCAAATTCGCCCACAGGGAAAGAGCATGGTAGAGAAAACAGCCAATTTCCAACATTTACTTCTGACGAAATATTAAGCTACAAATTAATAATTAGTTAGTAATTAATTTATAAAATTGTGAATTAGCTTTGATGATTTTTGTTATATTTTTTCTCATTATATATAATGACTTTATGTTTATTGAATGGAGGGCCTTATTTGGAGCCCCCTGTTAACCCACGCTTTCATGCATTGTTTTATTAAAAAGTATTTAAATGCACGTCAACTGGAAAATATCAAATACAGTATCTTTTTCTACTCAATACACACTTTAAAATGACATAAAACATGTTTATGTATATTAAGTTGCCAAAAAATGCACTTGATTTATCAAATTAAGTAGAAATAACGACAAAAGCTTCGGGCAACTTTTACTGCTCAACTGAAACAAACATGGTGAAATTATCCACTTCAACGGACCTAATTTTTGGTGTAGCCGCTAGAAGCCAGGACCTATCTGAAACATAACTAATCTTGGTAAATTGTCAACGTTCTATTAATAAAACGAAGAATGGATCTTATTTGAAACCGGGCCTTATTTGGGAAACCTATCTTATTAGAATTTATGGTTTGTAGAAACAAAAAAATCTTGTAATACTGAAAGAAATTCAGTGAGGGAAACCCTGATTACATTTTTGGTGTTTGCTATTTAGAACACTTGACAGTAAGGGTCAATTACTACACCTTAAGTATTATAATGGAATAATACACTGATCAGCATCAAATTTAATATGTGCGCGTCTGCAAGCTACTGTCCAGCCCTAATTAGATTTTTGGTGTTTGTATCTCCTGTTTACAGAACCTCTTTACAATCAGGGCCAAATATTGTGACCTTATAATAACCAAAAACAGTAGGGTCCCGCTATTCCGAACTAATTGAGACCGAACACTGTTCGATTTAGCGGGAATTCGGAATAGGCGGATTTCATGAATAATATCAACGTATTGTTAAGGCGTAAATTAAGTGCGGGGACATCTGCTAGTGTCAGCTCTATACAGCGTTCACTGACTTTACTTCTTAAGTGTGTGTAAATTAGTTATTTTTTGTGTTTAGCAGTGATTAAAAATGATTCTACAGAATTGTATAAATGGAGCCGACATGTACTGTGAGTAACCAGCTTTCATTTCAATTTGGTTTCAGGCGTTTTCATCAAGCTTAGGCTCTATGTATGTCTCTATTTAACTTCTTTGTATAACAATAAATGTACGTTTTTTCACGAACGTTTTTTTAATTTCTCCTGTTTTTAAGTTAAAACAATCGGTATTTTTTCTGAACTTTGTTCGGAATAGGCGGATTTTCGGAATAGCGGGGTAGGGAACAGCAGGACTCTACTGTAATGCATTATTGTATACCAAATTCCAAAATAAATAGATTTTAAGATAGTTATCACACATGAGATGAGATTTTGGTATTCATAAGCCCTTCAGTAATTCAAAGAATAATGCACTGATTAACATCAAATTTCATATTTAAGAGTTTAACCTTCCTGCCTAGATCTCATTAAATTTTGGTGATTATAAACCTATTTTAAGAATCCTTTTTTCAACCACCAGAAGTATTGCTTAGCTCCAATAATAATCATCTTCTTCTTCAGTGTTCTGCTGCATGCTTAGCAGGTTCAAAGGACTTCTAAAGTTCCCATCACGACAAACCCCTTTTAATGTCCTGGATATCCTGAGGTGGTTTCCCATTTGCCTTCCTCAGGAAAGATTTATGGAATGACTTCAGACCTGAAGGGAAAGATGAAGAAGCAGACAAACACAGGAAATGATATAAATATCCATGTCGACTCCGGGATTCGAACCCAGGTTCCGATCAATCGGCCTCTTGAAAGGCCGCTATTTTGACTGCAAGGCTATGCCGGTACGTTTCTTAATAATACAGCGATGTCAATTAATCTTAGAACACTTTACAGTAAGGGTAAAGGTGATTAGATTTCAGATTATCTACGTTGTGTTAATAGCTCATAAGTGTACGTAGGAATTTGGAATGGAAAGCGTCATGATGGTCTTAACTGTTCAACCAAAAAAAAGGTCCAAAGGTACAAAATAAGACATTTGATTTTCTAAAACTATCTATAGTGCCTTAGAATGGAGAAAGTCCTGCAATGGTTCTATTACGATTTGTAATGTAATTATTAGTATCTTGTAATTCGCTTAAGTCATTAATTCTATTCCATTCAGAAATGTTCTTATTAGGATTATTAAAAAAATGGTTTAAATATAATTAAAATAATAATGATATATGAGATCTAAAAATATCATATCAATCTATTAAATTTTAGTAGATGTGTTAGATAATTAGAAAAGATTTAACATAGCCGAGAGAATAATGAAAAGAAAAGAAAACAAAAATGGCATCTGAATAATCGAAATTGCCTTTCCGATTCAATTATGGAGAGGAATTGGGATCGGCCGTTTCGTTCTTCAACGGACTCATCAGCCCAATCTCGCCTCCCCGATAAGATCTTCCTTTCCGAATCTTTTATCGGGGGAGGCTAGATTGGGCTGATGAGTCCGTTGAAGGACGAAACGGCCGTTCCCAATTCCTCCCCTTAATTGAATCGTTAAGGCAATTTTGATTATTCAGATGCCGTTCTTGTTTTCTTTTCTTTTCTGTGTGTTAGATAACTTACGAGAATTTATTAAAATTTACCTATCCAATAAATTAAAGTACAATTTGATGAATAGAGCTTATTTACGAATAAGCTTACTTATAAATGAATGTGGGAATGATTGTGTGTGGCTAGATAAGTTCGTAGTTGCTAGCAATGTACTCAGGAAAGCAAACTAAGAATGCAATTCAGTCATCTCAGACTACACAAAGAAGAATGGAAAGATAAGGAATAATAGGAATGATAAGGCGAGACTTTTAAGGAAATGTTTCGATGGGGGAGCAACCATGACATGAGGTCACAATAGAAAGAAAGTAAGTAGAATTGGATATGATCGTAGATGGACATCAGAAATCTGAAACTGCATTTCGAGGAATGACAGAGGCCAAGAAAACGTCCGCTCAGTCGATGGATGGACGAAAATAGATTTGTTGGATTCGATTGGAAAACATCATGAAAATGGTTGAAAATGATGATGATATACAAAAGATTAAAGCATCATCAATAATCTCAGAGAAGGATGAGCTCTAGGGGACGAAGTGTTGATCAGAAGGCCACTCCGACGCTCTCCCGACTTTTATACGTAGATTAGAAATTAGTTTTATTCATTCCTCTGTCTAATTTACCTGCTATTTTTAAAAAAATTAAAACTCGGAGAATGTTATAAAAATCAAACTTGATATAAGGATTATTTTTTCCCGCATCTCAAGACTAAAAATAGTGGATCACTAGGGTTTGTATTCCATTCTAATTGGTTTGCTCTTTTGCAACAACACCCCCACACTAAATGAGTCATTGAATGAGTGCTAGTGGGTGGATGGAAATGAACTGGTGTGGAAATTTCAAACTGACGATATTTGAATCCAAGGACGATAAAAAAACCGGTTGCGAAGGAGTCAATTTTATCTGATAACAAAATAACTCGGGCGCTTCGTGGCAATTTATAAATACATTTCCTTTTTAAATTGGTATCCAACTCTAGTATTAGTATCCAAAACTCGAAATTCTTGATGAATTCTTGATTAGAAAGTTGTACAATATAAAAATTGTTTAATTAAAGATGTTTTACGTGTGTTTAAAGTTAAAATGAAATGATTGGGTTCTGGCCACCACACACAGTTCTAAATAAATACATAAATATAAATATAATGAAATGCGAGCGCTTTCGAGATGATCTACATCTCATTCTCAAGCAGAGAAATGAATAA
>JAFIDM010000001.1:10841535-10858537 GCA_023159025.1 Thereuonema tuberculata
TTTTCAATATGTTACGATATGATTTAAAGAAGAAGTATGGATTTAGATCTTACAGCATTCACTGTTCCATTTCTAACATGGAGATCGGTACGACCACCAATGTTGATGTACGGCCACACCATGATTCCACCTCCACCAAAGGATGTCTATCTTGCACGAAATGTGAATTCTTCTGTGTTCCACATTCACACCAGATCAGGACAAGATGATTGTCAGGCTGCAGTCTGAATCTTGACTCGTCACTTAAGAAAACTGTGGACCATTTTTATGGGTCCAAGGAAGATGCATTTCAGTCCACCTTCTGCGGGTTCTGCAATGTTCAGCAGTTAACTGAATGCATACCATTGGTTGCCTGGAGTACACTCCACCGTGACGGCGTCGATTTCGCACAGTCTGAGTACATACCCATCGTCCAGTAGCAGCGAAAAACTGCCTCTGCAGCTCAGTCGCATTGCTAAGCCGGCATTGCTAAGCTTCGTGCTGTTACTGTCAAGTAGTGATCACCTCTTGCAGTGGTGGCACTTGGGCGGCCCTGCCCTGGTCTTCTTTGTACTGTGCCAGTCTCTCTGAAGCGATTCCAGAGTCTGCTAATCATGCTTTGGAAGATTCCAACTACTGCTGCCACTGTCATCTGTGTTTGGCCAGCTTCAAGACGCCCTGTGACTCTCCATGCTTCAGATTCGGGTAAATCATGTTGCATGGGCATTTTTAGGTGATATTTAACAATTCTGCCACTTGTTAATCAACGAAAGTGGAGATAACCCAGCAGCACTAGCCTCTTGATACAGGGTTGTGGGTAAACATGCAAATTAATGTTTTGCATCACATTTGCATATTCAGACAACTTCCATTTTCATGTAATTTGCTTCTCTGATGATGTTCTATAATAAATAAACTCAAATGCCTCTGTTTTTTGGGTATTTTAAATTCATTTCGCAATATTCCCTAAGTTTTGTGAGCAGTGTATTTTAAAGAACTGTCTTGTGTGTTTGTCAGACAAATACACGACTTATTTTTAAAGTTATAATTATTTTTAGGCGCACGTTAAATTTCATACATGTAACTATAAGCAGAAGATTTTATTTCCAATTGAATCTGTCCCTATCTTTTGACTGGCTTATATTTACAATTGCTAATTATACCTGTTGTTCTCGTGTTCGTGAATAAAAAGAAACTGATAAAAAACAGGAGAGGCACAAAAGAACTCAAAAGATTTCACACCTGAGCTATCATTGGTGAGAGTCTGGGACGGCTGTTTTGTTCTCTTTATGGACTCATCAGCCTGACAAACCCTTTTGAACTTACCATCAAGGGGCTTGTCTGGCTGACGAGTCCATAAAGAGGATGAAATGGCTGCCCAGACTCTCACTGATGAAGCTCAGGTACGAAATCTTTTTGAGTTCTTTTGTGCCTGTCCTACTTATTATTTTGAATTCCTTCAGGCACTTCAAACTCTTTTCTAAAAAATAAACTGATCTTAACCTGCATTTCTCTCATTTCAAGAAGCTTTTCTGTGATGTAAAGTAATTAAGAAAATGCAAAGAGAGAGAGGTAACCATGTTTAAAAAAAAAATGCATTTCATTTTTGACTGAGAAATTTAAAAAAATTTAATAGTAAGTACAAACATTGTATTTTCTGTTGAAGCTGTCCCTATGGTTTGAAAATGTGCCATTAGATCCAGAGTTTTCTATTAGATTTTGTTTAAAATGTTGATTTATTTTTTACTATGATTGCAGATGTACAGTTAGGTTGGTGGTTCTCCCAAGAGTCTGATTCCTTCCAGGCTCAAGAGGAAACTAACGTTTGTAAAGGATTTGAAGAATCTGTAGCAGCCATTGAAAAAGCATTTGCAGATTTAGTAAGAATTCTATACTTTCTTTAATAATAATTGAAAATATTTATATTTATTATCACTTTATTTTAGGATTAACAAATATACTACTGTTTGTGAAAATTGCAACACCAAGAAAGAATTACACTATTCAAATGAAATTTAAGTCACAGATTACTCATCTTATAGTTGATAACTGATTACATTTGCAGCTACACAACATTTTGTAGCTTGAAATTCAGTATCTTCTAAAGCCACCTCAAGCAGCAAAAACAGATTCTATACGGCATGGCAAGGAAAAGATTTTTTTGTATTGTCCTGGGGAACAGCCTGCCATGCTGCTTCTATGTGAATCCAGAGTTCAATTGTGATAGATGGCAGAGGCACGTGATGGGATTGCTTACTTAACACATCCCAGAATTTTTGATCGTAATTCATATCAAGCAAAATCGTGAATTGAGCTCAAAGGCACCCCAAACTATGGCATTTAGCATTGGCAGGTATATCAAGCTGGCGTTCACCATGATGTCTTCGAACACGTATTGCCAATCAGTATGCCAATGTCTCTTTCAAGACTCCCATTGCAGCCTGAGGCATCCGTGGTTGAGAGTCAAACAAATATACAGCAATGGTCTGCAAGTGACCAGTCGTCTGTTAAGTAGACAATGTTAAACAGAGCAAGAGGACAGAGCCTGACCAGTGACAATGCTCACTGCTGTGCTCCTTGAATGTCAGTATTACTGCAATGCAGTAGAGGTTTCTCTCATCTCCTATAGTTGTGCAATTTTGCTGTTCAATTTGCCAGATTTCTGGGCAACCAAGTCTCATCTGTGCCATGTTTGCATCACTGTACCAGCATTTTGCCCTGTATGAATTGCATTGCATGGTAAGAAAAGAAAATGATTTCCCTCATTCCAACATCCTTCCTCACTCAGTGTCTGTCAGGTGTTCATAAGACAACCTTCTTCGGTGACAGGTCATAATGAGATACAAGAATACCTTTTCGACCCATTGTCTTCTCTTCACTGATTGCAACATCTCGTTTGAGCCACCCCTATTTATACCCAAGATCAGATTGTACTATTCTGAAACTGCATGCTAATTTTCACTGACATTATAATCATTTGCTTGCTTCAACCTGATGTACATATACTGTAAATTTCAAGCTAATATCATCAGTCCTTCATGGAGTTGCAATTTTTACCAACAGTTTTGTTTTTATTTGAAGGTAATGAATAGTGAGTTCATAGGGTGAGAGTAAATATTGACCCCACTTGTCCTGGATCCTTACCAGGACAGCTGTCTTATCAAATTATTCTCATCCTGTTGTTGCATCTTCATTTCAGCAATTTATTGTTATCTATTAAGCATGTGAGCAAGAAATGTATTTTAATACTGAAAATTATAGTGGTTTTGTATCTTCCTTAGGGTCCCTTTGATGGTTTGTTAGGTTTCAGTCAGGGAGCTGCTATGGTTGGATTAGTGTGTGGACTACAACAACAGAAAAGTAATTTTTTTTTATTCAACAAAACATTTCATAATATTGAAAAGAAATATAAATAATTCTTCTGAAATAAAAACAGTAATAAAATACTTAATTGAAATATTGTATCTGATAGACTCAGGTTATCTTTTTCGAAGGCTCTTCTTTGTCTTTGAAAAACATGAAAATATAAAGAAGAACCTTGAAAAAAGAAAAGAAAAAAAGTACAATAGCAAATAAGAACTTTTATTTCAGTGTTACATAATTTATTTTTACTGAAATTTTATTAATAAATTTTAACTAAAATCACAAAATAATTCGAGGCTAAATATGTTTAAAAATGCAGAATGGCATAAATTTTTTAAGAATATTGTGTGACAAGTCAGGAAAATCTCATAATACAAATCTTGAGTTTACAATTCATCCATTGGAAACAGCTTGGATTTTATATTTTGTGAAACATCTAAAAGGAGAAATTCACAAATTGCCATAACATCTTTTAGGCATTGAATATTAAATTTATTATGGATTTATAATGATTGAATGATGTGATCCAAAACTCACAGACAACTCTATTATCAAACTGATATCATGTATTAGACAAAAGTTTGCAATCAAACAATATTTAACGTGTGCATTAAAACTTGGATATTAAAAAATAAAAGTCCTATAAAACACACATACAATGAAGATAAAACAGTTATCTGGTCAAGTGACTACTTTCAAGAATTTTTATCTCTATTCTCTGTCATCTGAGGAAGGGAATAGAAAGATTATTGAAACAAATCACATGACCAGATACTTGTTTTAAACTTAATCTTCATCATATGTGTATTTTATAGGACTTTTATTTTTTACATTAAAGGTTTGCAATGTTAGCAGAATTTTTTGCTTTGACTAAAACATGCTGAAATTGAAATTTTTGATTGGGATGAATTATACTATTGCTTCAAGTATTTACTTTTGTACTACAAACTCAAGTCTAGTATTTTCTAAGTTTACCAGAAGAGTTAGATTTAATTACTCCTTAGAATGACTAGACATTAATTAAAATGAAACAAAAAAAAAAATGAAGATGTGAAAACTCATTTTTTTTATTTTTATGTTAAGCTTCCTTTGTTTATTTTTATCTCATATTTAATAACTTTGTATTAGAAACTCGTCAATTCCCTCTGCCTAACATAGCCAGTAATTGACTGACACAAGTAAATAAACTCCTGTATCACCATTGAGAGTAAAACTCCATTTGTGTTTAGCAAATATCATAAATGCTTTGAATTTAAAACCACTTTCTGTGATTCGTTTCAGTAGCACTTTCCATCTCACTCAGTTATCATTTGGACGACTTCATTTTTATAAACTTGAGGATTGCTTCCTGGCTGGCAATAAAAGCATGCAATGGGAGAACACTTTGGGTGAATCAGAAATAACCAAACTGGCATCTTTAAACAGTTTCCTAGTAACACGCGGCACACTAATATTGAAACTAATATTTACTTCATTGAAACACTTTCAGTACAAATTTTAGAAATATATTTGTAAACTTCTTTATCAAGCCAATGTCTTTTTTAAAAATAAAATCCAAAAAGTGGAACATAAGAATTAAAAAACAATTAGTAAAAAGGTTACATCTCATATGAAAACCTCAAATGATGTAACTTATTGTTAGGAAACATGTATGACATGTTAAACCACTACAAAACACACATTCAAATTAATAACCTTTTGTTCAAATATTATTGTACTAGCTGGGTACCGCCGCTTCGCTCTGGAACCCTGACATGTATAGCATTAAAAAAAAAACTATTTATTTAGCAAATTAATATTGAGATCGGAGAATATATGACTTCCAAGCCTGTTGTGGGCTTCTCCGCTTAACTCAGGTGTATTGCGGGTTGGCGCCAATATGAAATTTTTCACATTTTTGCATGTATTTTGCAAACGCAGAAACGTTTGTGAATGATAGAACTTTCAAATACCAACATTTTCTAATATAATGTTCTCTTCCATCTCAAAATAAAGTTTCAAAATCAAGGATATACACAGTAGATATGTCCTTGAAGCCTGTGTTATAAAATCTTTCAAGTGCATGAATAAAGACAAGAAATATATGGTCAACCCCAACACGCTATCATTTTTTCAAGACATCATTAGGGGCCAAGAAGAAAAATTTCAATAATATCCTTACAATAATCAATCTGTCAATAATGACTTCACGAAGTGATTATAGTGTATTAAGTCACTTTATTGGAAAGGAGACTTATAATAATTGAATATGTCAATAATTACTTAATAACGTGATTATAATGATATAGCCAATTAGTATTAAGTTATTTTGTTTAAAAAGAAACTCAATAATGTTACAGTGTATTAGTATTGAAAAGAAAACTCAATAAAGTTGAGATAGACTCGAAGTTATTTTGAAGAAAAAGGCTTGAAAAAGCGAAATAATAAAATTTCGCGAATTATCGCCAGGATATTACAAGAATATTGAAGAAAAAAGATTTTTAATGTTATATTATATAAATAGAATATCATAAGTTTTAAACTTTTCATTTAAATTGAGAAAAAGTCAAAATTTGACCCTTTCAAAGGCGACATCTTGGAAACCCAAAACTTTTTTCGAAAGATTTCTGTAGCATTTTGTTTGTCTTAAAAAGATCTACATTTTATCCATTTACATGACCAATCTATCTCTTATAGTTTGGTCACAAAATTGGAAAAACTTAGTCTTATGACAGAATGACAGACAGAATAATGTTTTTATAATTCAGACTATAAAATGTCTAAATAAGAGCAAAGATGTTGAGCAACTATTCATTCACCTGACTAGAATGAGTTCCCTTAGATAAAAAAAAAATGAATTGTAATTTTTGGACAACAAAAGATGGTTAATTAAAAATATTTTACGTGTGTTTCTTAATATGAAACGATTAGATTCTGGCCACCACACACAGTTCTAATTAAATACATAAACATAAATACAATAAAATGCGAGTACTTTCAAGATGGTCTACATCGTGTTATCAAGCGGAGAAATGAATAACATATTTCAAAAAATAAGAAAATTCGGACCAATGGACATGTGAGCTGGACGGAACCATTTAGGATTTAGAGGTGTTAGGCACCTTGCTCCCTTTCATTAACCTTAAGTCTGCACTTGCTTTTCAAAGTAATTGCTACTTTTGTCATCTTTAATTCTTTAACTTTATTCCCAACTTTCACCTCATCTTGGTTTTCCGATTCAAGTTTTGTTTATTTTTTACTTCATTTTTATTTTGTTCTCTCATTCTGAAGCTTTAAATTTCCCCCTCCTTGTTTACGCCGACCGTTTTTTAGCCCCGGGTCGTAGAGTCTACTGCCCAACACCCCTGAATCCTAAATGTTTCCATCCAGGTCACATGTCCGTTGACCCGAACTTTCTTATTTTTTGAAATATGTTATTCATTACTCCGCTTGAGAACGAGATGTAGACCATCTTGAAAGTACTCACATTTTATTGTATTTATATTTATGTATTTAATTAGAACTGTGTGTGGTGGCAAGAATGTACTCATTTCAAAAGGTAGTTAACATGACTGTATGTATTTTAATGTGTTAACGTGTTTTCCTAACAGTATGTTGTATCGTTTGAGGTTTTCATAGGAGATGTATCCTTTTTAGTAATTGTTTTGTAATTCATATGTTCCACTTTTGGGATTTTATTTTTTAAAAGATTTTGACTTTGATAAAGAAGTTTACTAATAAATTTTGAAAATTTGGCTATAAAGAGTTTCAATAAAGGAAATATTACCTTTGAACAGTATCCTGCAGCAATATTAATTCATTTTTGTCAGATTTTAAAGTATTTCCTTACATTGAATGTGTGTGTATCTTCACTTCTGAAATACTGTAGTCAGCCTAAAATGTTACCTTGCTGCATCATTACAAATTTTTAAGTTCAATTTTACTTGTGCCTCTTGATCTCACTGATGAAATGAGACAAAATAAGTCTAATTGAGATGTGTTGTTAACAAGTGTTATTGGTATCGCTTTAATTGTTCTGTAGCCTAAATCATAGTTGAATTACATCTGCACTGATTTAATGATATATTCATAATGATTGAAATTTTTCAGATAGAAATCTAACATTTGATTTCCTCTAATATTTGCATGTATAGTAGAACTTACATTAATTGAGGATTGGCATGACTGGATATGCAGAAATCCGGATGATTGGATCACAAATGAAAAATCACTCTAGCACCATGTTATTGTGAAACTGCATGTATTAACAGAACCAAAGTTATAAATATTTAAACACAAAAGTATTTTTTTAAAGACAAAAGTTACACATACATACATGTATTTAAACACAAAAAGTATTTTTTTTTTTTTAATTTTTAAGTTTTTTTTCCTAAAAATCGATTCAGATAATTGTCGATTTGAATATTTGGCATTCTGATAAATGGAGTTCTGTTGTATCTCCTCTATGTTTCTATATTCATAGAGTTTATAATAATCTGCTGCAACAGGGAGCTTCTACAATACTATTACTTCTGCCATTTTCAAATATAATGAGAAATTAGGATAAGACTCTTTATAACTGATCATATTGTATTTGTCTTTGTGTAACTGTAGGTTGAATTTTATCACTGCATCTTTGTTTATCCAATAGTACTTGGAAATGTATTGACTCTGCTATAACCAGTTTGTTCAAACAAAAGCTACACTCTACTAACTAACCAAGCATGTTTGTCAAAAGCATGGTTACATTGTGAATTTAATTCCTTACTTTAATTAAGTAATTAAGTAATTAAGAAAAACAAAATGCATTTTTTTTATTCATCTAATATAAATTAAATTAAATAAAAGCAAAATAAATAAAAGCAAAAAGCAATTTCTTCAAAATTTATATTTCCTGTAAATACATTTTTTGTTTCAGTTTCAGAGTGGTCTTACCAGTTTGACTTTGCTATAATGGTTGCTGGATTTAAAAGCAGATCAACTCCTCATCGTTATCTTTACGAGAGCTTAATCACAATTCCAACTCTTCACATTTTTGGTGAAACAGATAAAGTTATATTTAAAGGTAATATTGAGTTTAACTAATAACTAATGAAGGTTAATGAATAAATGTTATTTTAAGAACAGTTTTTATTATACTCTTCTTTAATGATTTCAAGAAAGGATCCCATTACAAAGGTGTTTTTTAAAGTCTATCTTTGTCATTTGATAAACATAAAATTAAAAATGTTGAATTGTAAGTTGGATGGTTACAACCCACACATCTTTAATTGCCCAATCCAACAAATAAAAGTTCAACTTCATAAGCAAAAATAAAAAAAAAAAAAATCTTTAAATCATTAAGATTCTAAAATGGGAACTTTCATACTGAATTCCATTACTACCATTTAGGAATTTACTAAAAATATTCCAGACTTATGCTTCTAATACTGACAGGTTAGTAGGAACAAGCAAAACCTTCCTTTTTGCCATATATTAGATCTCATCTTTAACCTGTTTTGTTTCTTCCTAACAAACAGTGCCTTTAATATTTTTATTAACAATTCTAGAAGAAACGGCTAATGATTCAGGTTATCATTACCTGAATTATATTATCTCTGTATCAAATACCTTCACATTCAATCCATTCATTGGCGAAAGTAGTGGCATCTAAAGTGAGCTACTTCCATAATCTCTACATTAATCTTAAGAAAATATGAATATTTGAGTATCTGATTGATTGTTTGGCAAAAGATGGAAATTGGGATTGAAAATTCCATAAAATTTTGGATGAAAAAAAAAACATTTGGATGGCTCTAAAGCATATGGCTCTGAGAACAAATGTGGACATAAGTAAATTACATCAACTTATTGACTTATTATTTCATTTGCAGTTTTTTACATTTAATAACAAATTTTACTTACAAGCCTCTGGTGCTTTTATGGGTCTGCCATCATTAGCAGTTCTCGCTGAAATAGTTTTAAACTTTATAGAATATAAAATTATGTCAATTGATAATATTTATCATAATGTTCATTTCTTCTGCAGATATGTTGATGATGCGCTACTTATAGTAAATAATCAATACATTGATAATATTCTTGATGATGTTAATAGTATTTGCCCTGATATTCAATACAAAATGGAAAAGGAGGAAGAAGGTAAAAAACCATACCTAGATGTTCTTATTAGTAAACAAGATGATTGTTTTGTAACATCAGTGTTTCGCAAAGAAACTGATGCTCTTATCACTATAAATTTCCTAAGTGCAGTCCCATTTACATATAAAAGGAATTCGGTTTATATGGCCATTGATAGGGCACACAAGGTTTGCTCTACTAATGCTACCCTAAATAAAGAGCTTAATACTATTAGACAGATATTTAAGGAGAATTGCTTCCCAGACAAGTTTGTACAGAGTTGTTTTCGTTTTTTCTACAAAAACAAGTTTAGAAAAAGAAGTGTAATGCCTATTGTGGACAGTAAGAACGTTAAAATTAAAAATAAGAACATTTTGCACAGCTTCGTAACCCTTAAATATGATGAGGCTACTTTGCAAAAAATTAGACCGGTTTTAGCAAATGCGGGTATTGGCATAGCCTGCAAACCTTTTAACACAATAGATTCTTTTTTAAATAAGTGTCAAATGCTCTAATGAGGACAAATTGAAATTGCAGGGTACTATTTATGGTATCAAATGTTTATCACACAATGGTGAAGCCAAGAATTGCATTTACGTAGGAAATTCTAAACGTGAGTTAGGTGTACGAGTGAAGGAACACATAGGAGCAGTCAAAAGCAACAATGAAAACTACAGCACCGCAACACACTGTAAAAGTACGGGGCATCGGTTAAATTCTGAAGATGTGATTATTTTTGGTAAACGTAAATTGAAATACCTACGAGAATTCTACGAATCATGTGTCATTAGAACGGTTCAGAGTTACAATCAGGACCTGTCTACAAAAAATGTGCTTGAATATGGTCTATAGTCCTGTATTATAGCGTTTTTACATTTAATATTCCCTATATTTTATAGTCTGGCCGCTAGGGTGTAGGTTGGAAACGTCGCTGTTATAGGCCTTAATCTAGGTCGTTTGTTTTTCTTTTTCTTTTGTTCTTATGTTTACTTGAAAATAGAATCTGTTTCGGGGTTCTGAAACGTACGTCGTATTTGTTTTATTTTTATTTGTTTTCTTTTAATTATTTGAGTGCTAATGTAGTTGGCAATCTGTTGGCATATCATTTTTGTCATCATCTTTTAAATCTTAACAGTTCAGTGTTAGTGTTCAAAGAGTATTCAGTCATGGCAACTTATTTTAATCTTTTTTTGAAGGTTTTATTTTTTTATAGGAAGGATAAAAAAAAATCCTTCCAGTTCATCTCAATAAAATGCCTCAGTTCGTTGTGTTTGATTTTAGCGAGCCTATTAAGAGTAGCAGCATAATTCTACAAAATCCAAGATTTTATAAACTTTCTTTTTCATAATGTTCCATGCTTTGCAAATAAAATAAGTTTTAGCCTTTATGAACTCCGTTCAAATGTTTCTAACCCATTCTATAGCTTTGTCTCCTTAGGAAACTGTTTCTCCAAAGGATGCTTCTATTATTGTCATCTCCTGTAGATTCCATGAATAATAGTTACTTGTTTCACTTCAAAAAAATATATTTTTCACAATTATTCAAAAGGTTATTATGTTTATTTTAATATAATTTATTCTTTTTCTTCAGTTAATTAACAATGCATTATTTATTCATTTTTATTCTCGTTTAGAATTACATTCTGTCAGTTTCTTCTATACTTGCAGTTTTATTCATTTATTTTTTCTTTAATTTAGATATGAGTGAAGAATTCCTTCAGTATTTCTCTGAACCACATGTTCACTGCCATTCTGGAGGCCATTATGTACCAGCAACAGGTCCTCAAAAGAAAGTTTATATAGAGTTTCTGTCAGACATGTTGAAAAGGAAAACAGCTCATAAAGACTTAAATGCATTGAAATGTAAATAATTTATTAAACTTAGGTAACAAATTAAGTGAAAAAGCATTATTTATGAATTTTGTTTTAAATCAATCTTTTTACAATGGATTATCATTTTTTAGACATTTTCCATGTATCTACTATAGACAAGGTCTAAGTTTACAGTGCATCCCTTTAGGAAGACAACACTGTAGAAGTTCAGAGTTACAGAATACAGTTTGTCATTTCTTATTTAAGAGTTCTTCGTTAACTCTAAATCAGTAAATGATCTGATGTTTGCAAATACTTTATATTATGAACTGAAGATTAAAAGTGATATTTATAACATCATAGAACAATTGATTTATAATAAGATATCACTTAAACAATGACAGGAAGTAAATTATTTAGTAATTCAATATGGCTTGGTAGTATTCTGCACAATTGTTTCACCATTCTGACAAATCATCAGTCGAAACAAATTGTATTAAATTTTATTGCAAACTTCTCACATACAATGCTTCTCAGTCAATTTGTACCAATGTAAAAGTGATAAGTGCTTTTAGGGAGAGTTAGCTCATCAACAGTTTGCAGGCTGTGGAACAAAGCAAAAAACAGCAGATCATGTTCTCCTATCCACTGTCAGCCAATTCACGATGATTAAGGATTCAGAAGTACGATGTTTTAATCATTCTGGTATTCAATGGAAGGTGCATCAGTTTTATTCCAAAAATAAATCCCTACTGCTTCTAAGTTCTTCAGGTAATAAATCATGATGACGATCAGGCAAATTTTACATACTGTAGATGACACTGGAATCCTACATTGAGTGACTGGATAAACAGTTTTTTTTTTCTGAATCACTATAGAACAGAAGATATTTGAAAATAAAAATCCAGCTATTAGTAAAATATTAAAAACTAAATATATTTAAAACATTCTTCACAACTACATTTATGTATTTGTCAGTTAATAGAAATGACAAATACTAAACCAAATAAAGCTTAAAAAAAACATACAGACAAAAAGAAATAAATATTTAATTGTATTCTGATTAATCTTGAAGTTAATTTCAAATTAAAAATTGTTATATAATCAAATGTTTACAAATGTCGTGATGAATATAAGTATTTTATCTCTTTAACTCTGTAATGTTGGTAATGAATCACTCATTGGCTTAGGCTTGTTTCATTTGAGTGATCCAGTTACTCAACAGTTCTAATGCTGTCTTCGAAAGCTGTTGTAGACTTTGTATGGATGGCATTTGTAAAACAAAAAAAAGCATTTGTTGGGAAATTACAAAATCAGTCTTATGTATTTAACCCTTAAAAAAGCAAGCTTAACAGTCTGAAGGTTCTTACGCCACAGGTAAATTAATGCTCTATCAAGTACAAATATGTTACTTATCAACCAGGTCATTATAATCATTATAAAACATAGTATTCAGCATAATCAAAAAATCTTTGATAATGTTTCTTCTACATCTTGTAACTGTCATTTGAAACAATATGTAAATAAGGTTGTTTTTTTATTATTATTATTATTCTGGGGTAAAACTAACAACTTGTGAGACTTAAAGTTGCCACCAGTTCCTCCTTAGATGATACATCCTGTACTTAGTGCCAAAATTGTCTGTAAGTGGTCCCATATATCATAAAGTTTAAGAAGGCCAGGGAAAAAAAAAGGTCAAAAACAATAAAAATTATGAATTTTTAAATTTCCAGTTTTATTTTAATGATTTAATACCTATTAAAATCATTTAGTTACTTTTGATTTCATTTCCAGGATAAATTGTTGTTACTGGTTTAAAAAAAAAAAAAATCTGTCATCAAACGAATCTGAAAGAATTTAAAAAACATTGTTTAAAACAGACCCAGAATTCCTTTACATCTTGTTACAATGGGGTGAGGTTGTCTAAAAACAAAACTCAAATCCTGCATTTCTTGATGGGACTAACAATGTCCATTACTTCATTGAGTGTGAGTGTAGGTAACCCTACTTGGACCGTACGTTCATTCTTACACTTAAACCCTTATCAGGAAATAAATAGTCACAAGAGACAGAGAGAGAGAAAAAAACAACAACTATATTTAAAATTAAAAATTACAACAAGCAGTGTAGTGAAAATTAGGAAAATAATATATATAATATTAATAAAAGAGTGGGACCTGGTGTTAATGACCAGGTATTAATAAAAGAGGTTGTATACTAAATAGTTTTTTGGGCTCCACATTGATTCCGACAATATTTCATGTATATCGAGACATGATTGTGTACTGATGACTGCTCCTAGCTGATGATTGCCATATTAGCGTGAAACAGCTGTACTAGGATGTCATTTAGTAAAGAACTTGGTATCACCCTTTATTAATATTTACCTGCACATTCTGATAATAATAATAATAATAAAATATTTAGCAAGAAATAAAAAAAAAAACAATATAACTCGGAGTGTGGGAAACTGAAACAACAGTTTGATATACAAATCCCTTTCTTTAAGGATGGTGATGTTAGAATTGCTATGGATTGGTTCTGCTAGTATTATGAAGTACACTATGTGATCAAAAACATCTGGACACTTAGCGGAAACCATAGTCCGACTTTCCCATGACACACTGCCTAGTAGTGGATATTAGTATGGGGTGGACCCACCTTGTGCCTTTTATCACAGCCGTGACTCTGCCAGAGAGACTTTCCACCAGGTTCCTGAATGTCTGGAGGAAAGGCAGCCAATTCCTCCTGAATAGCCGTACCCAGAGCAGATTGTGATGTTGGACGTTGGAGTCTGGAGTGAAGTCGAAGTTGTAATTCCTCACTTAGGTGTTCAATGAGGTTCAGGTCAGGTCTCTGAGCAGGTCATTTCATTTCTGGAACCTTATTGTCCACAAACATTCCCTCACAGATCCAGCTTTATGACACAGAGCATTGTCATGTTAATAGAGGCAATGGTCATCACCAAAGTAGTCCTCTACCATAGGCAATATGTAATTGGTCAAATGTCCTTATGCCCTTCTCATTTATGTTGTTTGCTGAGGCCATTCCATGAAAAACATCCCCACACCATAATGCCAGCTCCCCCAAACTTCACTGTTGGCACTACTCACGATGGCAGGTATTGTTCCCAAGACATTCGCCACATCCAAACCCCCCATCAGACTGACACATGGTATAAATACCTGGTCTGTCAGTATATAAGGCATATCTGAATGTGGTGTTGTTGTGGTTGCACCTTACTATTTGCACTTCACAATCAAGTCACCAACAGTCGATTTCGGCAATTTTAGAAGGGTTGAAATGTCTCTGGCAGACTTATTACTCAAGTAGCAGCCAATGATTAGTCCTCGTTCAAAGTCACTGAGCTTGAGATGAGGTGATCAACCCATTCTGCTGTTACTTTGTATCACTTAGCAACACACGCACTCTCTTCCTGCTTTTATACTGGTAAGTAACGTCCTGTCATCTAGGCTTCAGTTCATTACTGCAGACGGGTGTCTGGATATTTTTGATCACCCAGTGTAGAGGCATGGTTTTTTAATAGTCTTTACAGTAGTTTAAAGCCATCCATCTAATTTTTTTCAGTCATTCCACTCCATTCCAGAAAATACCAAGACCCAAATACCACTGAAGTTAACACTCATTGATAAATTGTCATGTAGTAATTTTTTTTATTAAATGCATCAATGTATTAACTTGATGGTTATATAATAACCAATATAAATATTATATATAATATCTTTACAAATTTAGCCTAATTTCAATAACTCTCCAATATGATAAGCAACTGGATCCTTAACAGTGGAGTTAGATTTAGTGGTTTCTTATACTAAATAATAGAATTCTTTACTATAATTTTTTTTTCATCATATCTAAATTTATTACATAATATTTACATTGAAAAAAATTTCACAGTTTCTTACTTAATGTTTGAGCTTTACATCTTTCCCTGCCTTTTTATCCGCATTCCAAAAATGTCTTAAAACAGGAATATCTGTTAACTGCTGTTTTGTAACTAAATTCCACTGAATATCTTTTGGTTTTGGTTGATGAGATTCACACCAGTAAGTGGAAACAGGAGTTACAATGCAATCAACAGGCAAATCAAAGTCACAGAAAAGATGTTCAGGAAGTTCATCAAACACTTGACATTCGTGCACACTGGTAATAATTAATGTGTCGTCATTCACTAGATTTATAGCAGCCATCATTGCATATCCCATATCTGCATAACCTTCTCCTTTTCCAATTCTCTGTCCTACAAAAAAACAAAATATAAAGTGAAGCTCTTTAATGAAAAACAAAATACATGGTGGTCATAAAGTCACTCCCACACCAATGCAAAGTTAATAAAATGAAATCAATAACCACAATTCTTTATTTGCTAGGTATAACACATTTTTTGTACCAACAACAAATTAGTTAATTGCACTGTAACAAACTCTATTTTTGAGCTACTGTCAATGATTTACAGATGTTACTATAATCTCATGAATAGAAGAAAATAAAAACACTTGATCTTGAAATGGTAAATATAATGAATCAATTGCTAAATGAATAGTAAGATTTTCTTCTCTCCTTATGAAAGCCTTGTCATTGCTTATAGTTGGTGAGTCCGTGTATAATGAAACGTGACTCTTACTAATGATTGATTGAGATTGATGTTAATGAATCTAAGAATTTCTGGGAATTAACTCACATTGTGGAGTTTATTAAGAATGTTTATTAAGAACATTCCATTATTATTTTTCATCTTTGTTCTTCAATCTTTGTCAACAATGTGTGCTGTCTTCCTTTTAATCATATGTGGTTATTGAGGAAAGAAATTTACTTTTCTTTTACAATACTGTATATGCAGGGTGTTTCGGAAATGGTAGACAAAGCGAAGAGATATGGGTTCCAAAGGTCATTTTGAGTCGAAAATGTATGGGCCGTAGTTTTAGAGTTAGGAAATGAATGCTTTGGGAATGGTCCCTAATTAAATAAAGCTCAGTTCACATTAAGAAGTGTAAGTAAATAAGGTAAAGGTTTATTACAAAAAGCAATCCGGATAACAAATTTCATGACTGAAAACAGATATGGTAATTAAACCTTTACCTTATTTACTTACACTTCCTAATGTAAATTGAACTTTCTTTGATTAGGGACCATTCCCAAAGCATTCATTTCCTAACTCTAAAACTACGGCCCGTTCAACAAAATGTTGTAGAACATTTTCGACTCAAAATGACCTTTGGAACCCATATCTCTTCACTTTGTCTACCATTTCTGAAACACCCTATATATATATATATATATATATATATATATATATATATATATCTATATATATATATATATATATAACAGATTCCTTCTCTCACTATATAATTTCTCCCCAGTTAAACAGTGTATCTGATTCTTTCCATCAGACAGAACCATTAACTTCTACTGATATAATATATTATACATTAGCATATAATTATCATTATATTATATAATGAATTATATACATTATATAGCTCATTAGAATTTAATGGTTCTATCATGTATGTGTACCATAATGTAACATATAGTATATAAATACCATGACATATATTTAAGAAAAAAACCCTTCACAGTTTGGCTTAGAATTGGGATTCATTTCTCCTTAAGTTTTTCAAAATTTGTACATATTCAAAGTATCAACACTTCCTAATCATTCATCATTTAACCAACTGGAAATAATAAAAAAATGAGACAGACTATCAATATTGTAGAAGAACCAT
>JAFIDM010000001.1:10858547-10874949 GCA_023159025.1 Thereuonema tuberculata
TGTTGTGGGCTGTATGCTGATCAGGAACATCGGAAGTTAATGGTTCTGTCTGATGGAAGGAATCTGTTACACTGTATTGATGGAGAAGAAATGGTTCATCTTTAATTTGTTAAAAGTTAAAGGATCCTACTTCACAGACCATGGAGGCTCCTTTGGGGCATTGGGGGTATTAACTCCAACAGTTCTCAACCATCAGGATCAAACTAAGGTCAAGTGATCAGTCCGATGCTCTCCCACCTGGGAAAATTTTGGTTCCCATTTTACCTAGGGCTGGGTGCATCTCAGGACCCTTCTGGAGGAGAAACACCGAAGGAAAAATCCCCAACCTCTGTAGGGAACTGAATCCCACTCCTCCAATCTGCATCCCTGCACCACTGAACTTTAGGGCCTTTTCTTTAATTTGTGGCTTATACAATTAAAGTTGAAGTTTGTTTTATGGAATTTACAAAACTGAAATATTACTTTAAATAATAATGAGATATAGATTGGAGGAATACAAGATATTGGAGAAATCCTCTGGAACCTTGCTGTGAAAACTGATCACTGACCCTTGGGTTATTCCATGTCAAGTCATCCAGGCCATGTCACCCACTACCTAGTTGAGAACTGAGATTTTGTGTACTGCTATTATACTTAATTTCATGAACTTTTGCCAATTTTTATTGCTTTATATACATTCTGTTGGTAATAATAGCAGAAAGTTTGATGCAATTTGGTACTTCAAAGCGAATTGTGAAAATTTGAAAATTGGCTGCAGTTTTTAAATGGAAACAAGTAGGATGACAATTTTTTCCCTGAATATGCGTTGTGACATGTAGTTTATGAAAACATAAAAGAATTGACCATATAAATTTTTTTTTAATTGTTTTATAATTTTTTTTGTTTTTTTTTTTTGGTTAATTTAAAAAAAAAATTTGGACACTTGCTCTACTCTGAAAATCCTTGAAAAAATTAGGAAGTGATTTACAAATAGTAAAGTTTTGTCACAAAAAAAATCATTTTGTAGAAATGAATTGTTCTTACCAAAAAAAAATCGTGAAAGAATTGGCCAAAAAAAATTTTGTAGTTTAATGTTTTTTTGGTTAAATTTCTAAAAAAAAATTTGGACACTTGCCCCCCTCTGAAAATCATTGAAAAAATTACAAAGTGATTTACAAATAGTAAAGTTTCCTCACAAAAAAAAAAAAATCAGTTTTGAGAAATGAATGGTACTCTCAAAAAAAAATTCGTGAAAGAATTGGCCAAATAAAATTTTGTTGATTAATTTTATTTGTAAAATTAAAAAAAAAAATTTGGACACTTGCCCTCCCCTCTGAAAATCATTGAAAAAAATTAGAAACTGATCTGCAAATAGTAAATTTGCTTCACAAAAAAAAATCAATTTTGAGAAATGAATGGTACTCACAAAAAAAAAATTCATCTTGAATTTTGAAAACATTTTCATTCAGCCATTAACATTCCCAAAATAACACAATAATAGAAATACTGTTAACTACTCAAGAAACATTAACAACATAAGTGAGCATAAAAATATACAAATGTAAAAAAAATTGCAATATAAAACAAAACTACAAACTATAAAATATACTCGTACATTATATAAGATATGTATCTGCATTCAAGTTCATTTGGAAATATATATATGATAAAATGCTTTAATGCTTCACATTTAATATTTTTTTGTATGAGGACCACTTTTCTTCCACCAATCTAGAAGACTTTTTGTTTAGAGAATAAGTATGGCCTGTTGCTGTGGTGATTTCAACTTCAAATAGAATATGTGAGAATGGGACATCACAAACATCATTATCAGGCCAACAGAAGGACGGGGATGGTCCATGAGGATGCATTAACCTTACTGTAACATCTCCTTCTACACTATTCACTTTCTCAACAATCCCCAGATACCAAGAAGAGTCATATACAAATGCAACATAGCAGTTGGGCTGCACAGAGCATAATGGCATCAGTGGCGGAAGTGCAGAGAAATCATGAATGATACTAAAATCAGTATCATAGCTTAGCCTTTTTGCTCCAATCTTGGTTGGTGATAGTGGTATAATGTGATGCATAGATCGTGTTCCAGGAACAGTTTTTGCACTTTCAAAGCGTGGGAAAGAAAATTTCTGACTTGAACCATTTCATCTTTTGAAACAGAGAACTGAAATGCCTTGTAGGTTTTCCCGACAGAATTCAAATACCTGCGATGCAGTAAGTATTTGATCTTTATATAGTCTTTGCAAACTTGATTTTGTGACAAGTCTTTTGACAGTGCCACCAATACCATCGCAGGGAGATTTGCCATGGCTGGTTGCAAAAAAAAAGACCAGCTGCACTTTATATTGAAATCGTGTTCATGATAGCAGATATTTCTGAAATTCTTACAATTTTTATATTGTGCAGCACATCCGTCAGAGAAATATTCAGCATAAGCAAGTGGAATTTCAGGAAATTCAAACTTCAAAAAATTCAATATAGTCTTCTGAGTCTGATACACAAGGGCCACATCATGTTCTAGAGCATCAGAAATGATACAAAATTTTTTGCTTGCAACTGTTGATCTTTTTTGTAATATATAACAACAGTGTGAAGAGTGCAGCTACCATTGTTCCAATGGTACCCCTGTACTTCATCTTGAACAACAAAATGGAGATTTTCACTGAAATCCATTAAAATTAACACTGATCCTTCATCAAGTGTTTCTTTCTTCATTTTCAGATAATCAGACTGTGATTGAGCAATAAAAGAATGTGGAGTAAGTGTTTCAATTTTCTTAATTAGTGTGTCGCAGAATTCTGATAGAGTGGTGATTTGAACATTTAAAGTCATTCTATCAGTTGATACCCATTGACTGTACTGAACCATCACATCAGGATCATAGTCTTCTATTTCATTTTTTAAGTGTGTTTGAAGTAAAGAACTGGGAGGGGGGGGGGCATTTTTTTCACAGAAGGAGCATACAGGCTCGGTTATTTATATCATGTTACTGTTTTCATTAGATCATGGTATGTTACTTTAATAGAAATAGAATTTAGAAGCAATTAACATTTTGACTGTAAGTGGTGACACATACGGTAGGTGTTCCTGATGATCCTACGAGTATACACTGTTTCGGTCGAAGAGATTCAAATTTTGAAAATCCTACTTTGTCTTCAGGATACTTTTTTTTATAGAGAGAATACATTTCAGCTAAATTACTTAAAACAAGACGCTTCTGTTCATATGTATTTTTTATGGTGCTCATTTTACAGGTGACATGATAGTCAGAAATTATCAATTTAATTTTTTTTTTAATATAGTGTTTTTTCTACACTTCCCATCATTTCTACAAACTGATTTTTTTTGTGTGACATAAAGAAGGATTTATAATAATATTGTAAAATTTTCAAAGGAATCTATGATGGAGCAATACCTTAAAAAAAATACAATGCCCAGGTATCGAATTTATTTGAAAAAAATTATTTACATTTTTTTTCTAAAAAAAAACTTATGATTACTCAATAAAAGAAGCATGAACATAAAAATATAAATATTCCTCTTTAATTTAAAAAAAAAATCAAGGTTCTACTGCAAAAACTGTAGGAACTATTGCATTTTTAAATTGTTAAGGAGCTCGTCCATGGAACACCTGAGTTCCTGGATCCATATAACTTCTTGAGACCATTACTGAAAAATTACTTAACCTGCAACATTTAAATTTTGGAAATGTTCATATATCTAGGTAAACTTCAATTATATCAAATTTCAGAGTTTTCTGTGAGGGTGGGTGACATTTCCTAAAATTTCTGGATGATTTGATATGGAATGACCCCCCTTTTTTTTTTTTTACGAATCGGTCCATCAACAAAACTTTATTAATTGCTGTTCCATCGATGTAAAATTTTGATTCATGAGAATAACAGATCACAATCATCAAATCTGGAAAACAAGACTAAAAGACAGTGAAAAACTGACCCCCTAATAACCCCAATTATAATTAATAATTATAATTGGTTCCAGTGAAATTAATGCTAAAACAAATGCAGCAATTGTCTAATATTAATATTGCTGTTTTTCAGAAACAAACAGCATCAAATCTTAGTACAGAACTTGACACTAATAATTTAGTTCTGTTGGTTGTAAATGTAGGTTGTACAGTATGGCTGGAAATAAGGTAAACCGAAAGGTGGTGGCACTTAATAAAGTTTTTTATTGCAGGGAGAATGGAGTGTGACCGTGGTTCATGAAGAGAACGGTTGCTACCTAATCGCTCTAAGTATTTGTGAAAAGGCTTTTATTGTGAAGCATTATTTTCGCTCATAAGGAAACAGCCGTTCCGGGGAACACAGTGTGAATTAAGTTTTTCAACCTTTTGAAGTAGAGTTCCAGAAAATTCAAACAACGAAGCGAACAGTGTTATTGTTGGTGAAAAAATTTCGGCAAACAGGATCTGTTCTGTATCAACAAAAAATATCACTGTGGATGAAAATGCAAGTCTACAAATAATGAGAATGCGGGGCTTGTGCTAATAAGATTTTTGCATTTATCAAAGAAAAGTCACTGGTTAAAGAAAAGAATGTCTGTACAAACACTTTTTCATGAATTGGGAGCATTTTCATATTGTATGCAAGTATGCCATAAGTTATGTGACCCCTATAAATTACAGAGGCATTTATTCTGTGCTCGCATTTTAAAAAATGAATATTTTTGGTCCCGTATTTGGTATGGGAATGTTAGGACACCTTGGAAGGTTATGTGAACAACAAACGACCAGAGTTCTTAGGTTTGAACGGCCAACGAAAGTTCTTGAATGTTCTCTACACACTGAAAAGTTTTAAAAAACATTTTAAAACCTGATATTCAATTACAATTAAGAATTTTAAAACATAAGCATTTAAAGACTAAAATAGAGAAATTACTAAGCATTGTAATACAGAAACAGAGTCAGTAACAATTCAAACTTTAATATTTATACGTAAATAAAAATATGAAAAAAGAAACTTACAAAAGCAAGAACTATTGAAAATGTGATTGGTTCAATAGTTTAGAAAAATGTTTTGTTTTTTTTGGTTGGGGGGAAGGTAGTTAAAAAAAGTACAATTCGTCTAACCTAGGAAGGCAGTCCCCTCAGGCGTTGGGACTGAGAACTTGAAAAAATAGGGAAAGGGTATCAGTGTTTTGTACTGAATTAAAAAAAAGGTCTGTCTTATGTGATCCTTTTTTTAGTATTTTGAGAATTCAGCTCTTCGGAAATATAGTTACTTAAAGCTGATAATAACGAGGTCAAGCTCTGCAAACACTGTTGTAATCTTTCCTCCCTACCCCCACTTACCTTACACCCTTTCTCCCCTATTTTTTCAAGTTCGCAGTCCCAACGCCTGAGGGGACTGCCTTCCTAAGTTAGATGAACTGTAATTGTAAAGTTGCTTTTTTGCAAGAGTAACTTGATATATATGTTCTTCTGAAGCCAACTATCAAAAGCAGATAGGAAAGAAAAAGAGAAGAAGAAAAAAAAGAAAGTAAATGAAAATTACAGAAATTATGTGGTTAAACTTGATGAAAAAGCAATATTCTCTTGGAGATAAACAGGGAATCAGAAGTTCAAAGGAAAGAATCCTGAATGGCAGCTCAGAAGCTAAAAGAGCAGACAGCCCTTAAACAGAAATGAAAGGGGTGGGTTCAAATGGGAAGAGAGCCAATCATATGCATCGGCACAGTTTAAGATTAAAAATATCAGGTTATGCTAGAGAATTGCCTGACGAGAAAATGGCTAATACGTAGAAACAACACCAATGTCATAGTAAGACACCTTTGGACAATCAATGACTGTTATAAGGCATGGATTAATACTAGAACAGAATGGTCAACATATGGTGAATGATATTCTGCATCAAAACTTTAAAGACCAGTTTAGTTGGAAGAAGATGGAGAGGCTTCAAACTGTAGGTGAAGAAAGCCTAATGATTTCTGATGTCCAAACAGGTTAAATCAGAATTAAGTCTATCATTTAGATGGGCAGTTCTAGTTAGGAGGCGTAAGTAAGTAAACACAAAAGCAAAGAGTAAAAGTGCCAATTAGTGGCAGAGGCATTCTCATAGATTCAGCAGAATGGGAATCTAATGAGAAAGCAATTTCAAAAAGAATCCGAGTTCAACCAGAGCAGATCTATTATCAGTGATGAGCTGCCATGCTCAAGATCTCTGAAAACCATCGCAATAAATAAATAAATAACATTTGACTTGTATTCTAAGATTTAAGATTAATCATACTAGTTTACTGCTTTTGAAATGAAGTATCGGTAAAACAATGATAAGAGATCAATGAACCTTTAAAGAGAATAAAAATCCCTTTGGGCTGGTTGGTTCAAAATTGGGGAATTAAAAATAAGCTATTTTTATGTGTGCACTAAGGAAGTTATTACTGTTAGTTAGTTATTATCCATTTAAGGTCAGCCCTCCCTGTGTGAGTGCTATAATCAACAATAAAAAAGGCATACAACTGTACTCTTTAAACTATCTGCTGAATCCTAACTACTATTATAAAAGCGAAAATCTGTAAGTTTGCTTGTTTGTTTGTTTGTCATTCATTCACGTCTCAATGGATGGGAATGAAATTTTGCATTTAGGTAATCTAGGACACTGAGGAAGACGTAGGCCACTTTTCATCCCAGTCGATCAAGTAGTTCCCGTGCAATGAATGAAAAAATTCCCAAAACTGTCCATAGATGGAACTTGCGCAGTTTTCAAGGAGTGCATTTTGAACATTCCCAAAACTGGCGACGTTTTTAAATTATGCCACAGATCTCAATAAATACATGATAGGGTTAGTATATTGGATTTTAATATTGTACTGCATGAATTGTTTAAAATTTAAATTTTAATTTAGTTTCAGTTTTTACTTGATGTAATTTGGTTTTTCAAATAACTAAAGCAAGGCTTCCGGAGTGAAGCAACGGTATCTGACTAGTACGGATATATATCTTGAATTCTGAAAAACATCATAATGTCTAATGTGTATGCATATGTAGTTTGTTTTATATATATATGTAGTTACTCAAATATAAAAATTAATTTTTAAAAAATTTTATCTTTTAAAGTAATTTTATCTAGGTATTATTAAAGCCATTATGTAAAATTATATACACTGCTCTGTAACAAATATGAGTAATCACTAATGCTGATACATGGTTCCTCTCAACTGTGGCAAAACAATATGTTTATATATACACACCATAAATACTCCTGTAACAACTGTTTATTCATGATATTTTGTTATTTCTTAGAAAGATAACTTCATCTGATGATAAAGAAATGGATACATTATCCCTATCTTTATCCATTTCTTTATCATCTCATGAAGTTATCTTGCTAAGAGATAACGAAATATCATGAATAAACAGTTGTATTTAAATACTCCTGCAACAACTGTTTATTCATGATAACAGTTGTATAGGAGTATTTACGGTGTGTATATATATTTCTAATGAAGTTATGAAAGTTTTTCTAAAACATTGTTATTTTCAACATAGATTACAGCCATACTTTTCTTTGTCTTTACAAATTTTATTAAATAAAACTTTTTCTTTTTAAGTATTTACATTTTTATAGCCAATACAACAACAGCTGCTTATAAATAGCTTCTTTTTCTAAGTTCTGAGTCTTGTATCTTTGCCTCTCTTTCTATCTTCCCACTGAAGCTGTTTTAATGTAGGAATCTCCATTAGTTGTTTTTGGCTTAACAGATTCCAGATGATTCCTTTTGGTTTAGGCAAACGAGGTTCACACCAGAGAATAGAAGTGGGGGTGGCAATACAGTCCACAGTTAAATCATGATCACCAAACAGATGTTGCGGCAGTTCATCAAATACTTGACAGTCGTGTACGCTAGAGATAACTAAAGTATCGTCATTCACTGCATTAGTTGCAGCCATCATCGCATATTCCATGTCCGCATATCCTTCACCTTTTCCTATTCTTTGCCCTGAAAAAGGAGATAAAAAACTTCAAAGGTTGGGATTTAATTTCACAAAAACTTTACTTAAGTCATATAAGAGTTTTTAAAATTAGCTTCCTTGTTATTTTCAAGAAACTAAACATTTATTGAGATTTATATTCACATTTAATGCTGTTCTTTCTTCCTTGTTTTATAGAAGTCTAAGCTGTAGTTTCTTAACCAGAGTTAACTACTTCAGTTATTTCTTTTATTTATTACCATTACTTTATCCCATTATATAAATTATAATTCATTTCAAAAGAAGACAGCTGTCACCAAGGTCTAGGTAATCAAGGTGAGAAGTAAATTAGTAAAAATTTAATTTAAATTCAATCAAGTTCTCATTTCAAGGCTAATCTACATTATTAAAAAAGCAATATGTGTGAATACCTCTGCAATAATTGAAGTTCATTAGCGTGCTACCAGGCAACAGGAGTATTGTGGCATAGTCAAATCAGCTGCGTAAATTTCCGACTGTAACGAATGAATTTTAATATTGTATTGTAGGTATTTTTTAGAATTTAAAGTTGATTTTTTTTTGTTTCAGTTTACTTGATGTCATTTGGTTTTTTTTTTTCCTTGAACAAATAAACAGTTGTTCTCCATTACATATGCAAGGCTTCTGAAGCAAAGCAAAGGGCAGCCATCTATTAATGATGTAAAAACAATCCAAGAAAATTTATGCTCCAAATAAGTCATTAATTATAAGGGGAATTCAAAAAGAAACAAGTCGGAGGCCTAGGAACAGAAACCAGTACCTGTATGTCAGAAGTATTGGTCCTGGCTGTTGAGGCACTTGTCCCACTGCGACACAAGGCAGTGAATGGCTGTCTCGTAAAATTCCCGGGGCTGCGTTGTGAACCAGTTCTGCACTTACTGCTTGACGTCATCGTCTGAGGTGAATCGTTTGCCCCTCAGAGCTTTTTTAGGGGATCAAAAATGGCATAATCGCAGGGAGAGAAGCCTGGACTGTATGGAGGGTGATCGAGAACATCCCATTTGAATTTCTGCAAGAGTGCCGTGATTGTGTTAGCCATATGTGGCCTTGCAATGTCATGGAGCAGAATGACCCCACGGGTGAGCTTGCCTGGTCATTTCGATTTGATCGCTTGGCAAAGGATGGTCAAGGTTTGTGAGTAACGCTGGGCATTCACTGTAGTCCCGTGCTGCAGGAAGTCTATCAGAAGGAGACTGTCTTGGTCAAAGAAGAACATCAGCATAATCTTTCCTGCACTAGTGTGGATGGCCTTGGATGTTTTTGGTGGTGGTGACCCTGGATGCTTCCACTGGAGACTTTGTAGTTTCGATTCTGGTTCGAAGTGATGACACCAAGACTCATCTCCAACCACCACTCGTGCCAGGAACTCATTCCCTTCCCTGGCATAGCGCTGCAGATGATCAATACAGTGGGCCATTCGACATGCTTTCCGTTGAGGTTGAAGACTGTGGGGCACCCATTGGGCGCACACTTTGCACCAGTTCAATCTTTTTGTAATGATGGTGTGAACACTTCTGATGCTCAATCCGACCTCGTCAGCGACGGCTTTCACTGTAACTCGGCGGTCCTGGGTAATGAGTCCATCAATCAGCTGGACAATGTCATCGATAATGCGGTGTGGTGTTCCAGACCGTGCATCATCGCCTAATGACACCCGTCCTTCCCTGAAGCGCTTGTGCCAAGCCTTGACCCTTCAAGGGACATGCAGTCTTCACCGTCCACTTGTGACATTCTTCGATGAATGTCCGTTCCCTCTACTCCTTCCGCTGTCAGAAAACGAACAACACCTCTTTGCTCTTCTTTGGACACCTCCATTGCACTGTTTCACTGCTTACAACGCGAATGACTGCGTTGAACGATTGATGCATGCTTCTGCTAGCTTTTAGTCACGTGACTTGTACCCGTGACCCTCTAGTGGCGGGCTGTGAACTTCCGCACTCACTCGTATCGGAACCAATCTTGGTTACACATGCAACGATATTACCCTTCTGTCACTGGTTTGTCCATTCCACACTCCAGGTCGTTTCTTTTTGAACGCCCCTCATACGGAGTTCTTCTTCACCTATATTCTTTCAGTCATAATACAATGAATGAAATTTTGAGAATGGGTTAGTTTCTGTGAGTAGTTTGTTCACCCCTTCTAGAATTTCCCCTGAATGTATAATGTTACATTTGACCCTTGTAGTAAATATTAAAATGCATTGTCTTCGCTGATGTGATGGTTTTCTCTATGTTCTTTTCTCTGTCTCTATTCTTTTGCAGTGTGGTATCACTAACAAAACCATTTACTTCGAGAATGTTGTTTTGAAATACTCTTTTAAAACTGCCTTTGTCAGTGTTCATATCTCCTGAAACATGTCATCAGATTAGGAACTCATTTCTTTATTACTAAAACTTGAAATCATATTTTGAAAAAATCCTAGCCTGATGTAGAACACATTTACCTTTATCAATTTGGCTATTATAAATCCTTTTATTTCATATTTAATTTTTCTTACTGTTTTTTTCCTACTAAAGGGTACTTGTTTAATATTTTTCAAATGTCTTGATGGAAGTAATAAGATGTAACATAAGAGAAATTTAGAGAAAGTCAACATACTTAGTATATTCTGAAAGAAAGTTAATTATTTAAACTGAATGTCTAAATTCATTATTGTTGGAATTTTACATATCGGAGTCTTAACTGGCTTAAAGGAAATAATTTCATTAACGAAATGACTTTTTGGAAAATTTTATTGTTTTATAACCTTCATATAATTAAAAATAGTAAAAAGAAATATCTTCTGTAACTGAAAGTTATCTTCATAAGGTTACTTGTTGCTATTGAATGAGCTATTTAGAAAAGTCGAAAAAACTGAAACGAGGAAAGTGATAAATACAGGCATACTGTGGAGTTACATCACCTTAAGACTGATGCTGTAAATCAAAAATGTCCACAAGCACTTTCTTTTTTATTTCATTTATCAATGCATATACTGCACTGCAATCATTATATAACAGCCTATCTGACGTAAACGAAGCATTAACTAAACAAACATTGAAGTCCTTTTATGCATAAAAACGGTAAGCATATTATTGTCCTCCCAATGAATGATGGCCGCCCTGTTTTTGTGAGATCTGCGCATGTATCATCGATTAGTCTGGTCAGGCACGTCCGTCTGACTTAATGAAAGGACGCCGCCATTGTGCTAATCGCTTGTTACTTTGCAAAAGAGCATTGTATTTATAATAAATAAATACTTATTGTTAGCAACTGGTATTGAAATAACGCTAAATAGTCGAGAGAAGTTTTAATTTGGCGTTCTCAACATGTCTTTCTCAGTGGAAACAGACTACGTCATCCATTGTGACAGGAAAACATAATTGATCAGCTACCGGAAAGGCTGCACAGTTCAAACTTCCGCCGGTCATCTTTCATTGTGAGGACAGTAGTCAATCGTATTAAAAAACAGAGGATAGCAAAACAAGTAGTTGAAAGTTGACCAGAAGGAACATCGTGCTATTAAAAGAGCTATAACTCTGAAATAAGTTGAAGAGCATCACTCAGGATATAACTACATTTGCTAAACACAATTTTACTCAATCCCCTAATCTAATTACTAGAAGAGACTATCAATTAAAGCAATATGGAAATTTCTAATAAAGACAGAACAAAAACAAATTTGTAATAGTATAATCGACAAAGCTCTGCCAACAATACTTAGTTTGATTTGTTTGTGGGAAACGTGGATCAAAAGGGGCTGTCTCCAATTCCATCTCCTCTTCACATGGTTCCTCCTCCTCTTTTGGCTCCTGTTCTTCTGGTGGATCTGGGGCTGAGCTACTGGAACCAAAGAAAATGGCCATAAGTTCAGTGGTTGAGAAAAGGCTGTTTCGGATTCTCTTTTCTAATACATGTTTTTGATCCTTTCGATGAGTAGTAAATTATAAATGCTGAGGATGAACGTTAATCAAAAAACATTCAAATTGATAAATGTTTGTCTTCAGCATTTATAATTTATTACTACCCATTGAAAGGACCAAAAACTTCTGTTAGGAAAATGTTTAAGATAATCCGAAATAGCTTTTCTCAACTATTGGCCAATTTCTTTGGTTCCAGTAGCTCAACCCTATATCCACCAGAAGAACCGAAAAAGAGGAGGAGGAACCATGTGAAGAGAAGATGAAATTGCAGACAGCCTCCTTTGATCCATGTTTCCTATAATAGTATAACTCTAATAAGATAAAATATTAGTACATCTTAATTTTGAGCAAAGGTTTTATGGAAGTAATAATTTAATAAAAATTTTGGAGAGAAAATAAAAACCTGTTTTAGAAACAGCAACACTTCCTGTAATAATCAGATCAATTTTGGTTGGATTGTTCAACTGAAGAGGAACGCTGTATTGCTTTACACCCTTAAAGAAAGAAAAAGAAAATTGCATTATTATTTCAAACTTTAGAAACATGTTAATAATTATTGAAATTTAAATACCCCAATTTAGGTATTTTCAGAAAGATTTTTTTAATTAAGTCAAGATTTACTACATGTATCAAAATAAATGAATCGGGGGGGGGGGGGGGATCTAAAAATATTCTTATAAATATTTAAAAGCTTTTAACGTGTCTTAACAACTAGAGTAATTGTAGAACACACAAATATTTAAAAGACTGCCATTGAAAGAGGCAATCAAAACTAGTCATGCCTTTTAATATTTGTATTTTACATATTTGTGTGTTTTTTAGTTCTACAATTAATCTACATTGTTATAAATGTTATTTAAAATAGTTCCTCTCCTTTTAAATTTAATGATATATTAATAAAAAGAACAAGAGAATTTGAGTTACTGTTGAGTAGAACATTTCTGCAAAACTTCTTTGGTGCAGCCTTTGGGTGGGATGATCCGATTCAAAAGCCCTGTTCTTAATCTGGGTGTTGGAACTAATAATGTCTTGTTTTTCTAAAGTCAAAAGAATAAGCAATTAATTTAAGTTTCACTGATTTAAGGAAAACTTTGAAGGTCTGAATAAAAAACTTGATATTTATCTTTTGATCAATTATGGATTTTGCTAAAAAGTTATTTTTGTCTTAATATGAGTTATTAAAACTACTTGAAAAATGTTGACATTTTTGAGTATTTCTCAGAATGTTAATTTTTTGTTTGTTTAATTTTTCCTTTTTTTTTTTTTAAGATGATGAAAATTCTCCATTTTTAATATTATAATACTTGCTGTCAAGCATTTCACTGTCAGATTTTCCGTGTCTTGAAAGTTTGCAGATGTAAGTAATTAAGTTATTTTTTAATTAACCTAAATCTAATGAACTTTAATAAAAATCAAAGCATTCACATGTTTAATTATGAGGTATTGTTAGAAATTCAATGTCTGCCATCAATGGAGAATTAATAATTGTGCTTTTAATGTTTATCTATGGACTTTTGACACTTTCATTCATAAGCTTCATTGCAGAGCTTCTCACCCATTGTGCATGCTGGTGAGCAGCAGTAAGATTAATGCAGCAGAAATAAATATTTAACTCACACATAGCTGAAGGATCTAAACTAGATTAAATTCTAGACATCAAGTAATTGGAGTAAACTGTTTGTTTTAACAATGAAGGCTAATAAAGTATTAATTCACATTCAAATCGGCTTAGAAAGGATATTTTTCAATCATTTCAGGGTATTTTTAAAATAAACTTGTTATTCATGTGCAAATTACACTGAGATTTTTTAAAGGATTCTATTGTATTTTGTAAAGCAATGAGAAAGTTTAGTGTGATGCAGGATATTAAGAAACAGTGTTTGATGTGCTATGGATTTTATCAAAAAAATAAGTGCACCATGAAGAAAAAAATAGGAGGGCAATATGCACTGATCTGTTGAATGTAAGTTCACTCACTCATTCTCATCTATACTTTTGTCAGTTTGAAGTTTCCACGGACAACATTGTCCGTGAAAGATGTCAGCAAATAGTGCAGCCATTCCTCGCTGCATCCTTTGGTCCACGGCTCCTTATTCTTTATTTGAAGCAACCCATTGGGATTTCCCTTGGTCTCCACCCTAGGGTACACTGGGTAGCAGTCTGGTCTCCCTCCTTTTTATAAGCTTGGGAAAGATACTGAGGTCGTTTCCCAATTGCCTTCATTACGATATGGCTTCAGGAAATACAGGAAAGGAAATAAACATCCATGTTGACACCAGGGTTCGAACCCAGATTCCGACACATCTGCCTCATGAAAGGCCACTGCCGGAACCAAATTTCAAGAAGATCCATACACAGGTTCAAGAGTTATTACAGTAGGACTACAAGACAGACAGACAAAGAATCTAATTTTGTTTTAAGAAAATCTACTTTCTTAAGAAAAAAGAAAAGAAAATGGTATTAAATTCTTTGTAGCCCAAGGCCTTTTTTATTTTTTTCTGTTTTTTAAATAAAAAAATAAGTCAGTTTTTCTGATTGTGTATTTCTCTTCTAACAAATGTCCCAAGTCTCCTTCCCAAGAGGAAGAAACATAACTTCTAAAAACATTTAGATAATCACATTAAAATTAATACTAATTATTATTAATCGTTTACAGTCTTTAAGAGTATGGTAATTTTGATTTTTTTTGCAAAACTTTTAAAAGTAAAAACAAAATTAGTAAATGTTTTGAATCCTTCAGTTCTGAGTTTGTTTTAAGAAAATATATTAATTGAAACATTCTGAATACACAATATTTCACTTCTAATTGGTTCCTACCTCTAGTGTTAAGTAGCGAATATGCTGCTGTGGTTTGTCAGGGTTTACTTTCACAGTTGTTGCTTTTTTAAAGGCATCTAATTCAGCAATTCGTGAACACGCCTGAGCTGCATTCTTAAGAAACATTAATCAAAAATTATATTAATAAGGCAATAAATGGAAAGAAAAAGGATAGGACACATTTTTTGATTGTTAAAAATGAATAAAAACCAACAGTGAAATTATTAATCGTACTTCATCACCAGAGAATAACACAAATGTGTATAGGACAATACAACAAAACAAACACATGGACATATGTAGAAAAGTTGTGATGATGAATTTGAATTTAACACTTAGTTGGATTTTATTTGTCTTCAACATTCCAATAAGTGTGTTTTATAATTACTTATTTTATTTTTTGTTTTTTTAAAGCACGTTAAGCTTAAAAGTATCAAAATAGTACTTTTTTATTATTTACTCTTCAATTCTAGAAAGATCAAGGAGGGCTACAGAAAATTTTCCTTGAGGTATGGAACAAAACACATTGGCAATCTACTTTACACTGTAAGATTACAATGAAGTAAAACTGAAGTAAAAAAATAATAGTAATTAAATTTTTTTTATATCTGTTTCTAGTAATATCTGTTATAGAAAGAAAGAAAATGACATAAATTGAAAATCTGTCCACAATCTCTGGGCCCATGTACAAATGAACTCTGAAATACTCATCTAATATGAAAAGAAATTAAATTTACCTTAAAATTTGGGATTCGATGGTGAACAGGTCGAGGGAATTCAACCAAATTCTTTTCTTCTAAATAATCCCAAATCTTTTGCCGAATCCCTTCTTTAAAACTAAATAAAAAAGATTTATAGATAAACATTATTAAAAGTATAATTTAAGAAATCACTAACTACATTTTAGTTAATAATTAATTCATTTCATGACTTATATTTTAGTTAAATCCTGAGTTGCTTTTAAAAAATAATTTTTCATGCTTTTGTCTTACAACTAAAGTAAGTAGAATAAAACCTAAATTATGTTTTTTTCAATGAAAACAAGCAGTTTTTAAAGTCAACCTTCATACATAACAAGAATGTGATATCTTGGGAATGGTGGAATGGAATAAATAAAAAGGTCTAACAATGAAATCATGAACGATGGGGTGGAAGATAAGGACTGCAATTCTCGAGCAATAGAAGGAAGTAGAGGTTCAGAAATCAGCCTCACACTCAGAAATAACCTAAAAAACAACCTGGTTCCCATTGACTGAAGACTGGATCATTGGTATGTCCAGGGAAGAGTTAGTGCAGGTTGTAATGCCCAATTGCAACTAAAGAAGGATAAAACAAGAATTTTTGATCCTTTTTTGGGGGAAAGGGTTTTTAAAATCTGGAAAAGGACACAATGCTTGTTTTTTTTTATTTTTGGTTGGATAAAAAGGACTGTCGTAATCACCTCCTACTATTACAAAGTTGAGGGCACACATTTGGACTGAATAAAAATACAGCCCATCTAGAAAAGATACAACCTGGGAAAACTCCTCTTCCTCTGCCAGATATCAAATCTATCTCCACCAGTCTATACATAAGTATCTGCATTTGTATGTCTCCAGCAGAAAACGAGTTTTCTAATTAAATGGGTGGTTGTAGACTCCATAACAGAAGACAGGGGCGGCCCGAGATATAAGCGAACTACGCGGCCGCGGGTGGCGCCGCGACACGGGGGGG
>JAFIDM010000001.1:10874959-10894482 GCA_023159025.1 Thereuonema tuberculata
TTTTTTTTGTTGTTGTTGTTCTTCTCCTCCTGCTTCTTTTTGTTCTTTTTCTTCTCCTTCTCATTCTTCTTTTTGTTCTTCTTCTTCTCCTTCTTCTTCTTCTGATTATTATTCCTCAAGAAGCGTTATAGGATTGAGCAACGGACTAGCTATTCGGTCTCCACTACTTCCCCTTTGACAAGCCTATATCTCTAATACCTCATCACAAACAAGATGTACAAGACATCTTCTATTCATTACATCGTTTATTCATTTCAGTTATTTTAATCTAACAAATGTTTTCGTTTGGAAAAGGATTTTCGTTGTCCACGTATTATCTCTGCCAATGGTATGACAACTGCACTGTCACATTTGATAATGGATTCCATTCCTAAATCTAGTTAGGGTTTTATTTTCCTATCTTTGGCATTTTGTTCCCTTCCGAATAAGTCAAACTTGGCCGATAGGTTACACAAAATTAGTTAATCATCGTATGACGATTTCATGTCACTGACCTATAGAGAGATAAAATTTAAATAAAAAAAGAAAGAAAGTTATTTACTCATTTCGAAATAGAAGCATTTATGCTAAATTTAAGATCTATCCATTTAATATATGTCATTTAAATTAATATCATAACTGTGTTAAATTTTATTAAATAATATTTCAATTTGAATTATTTTGGAATTACCTAAGTATTATATTTTCATCTTTCAATTCTTGAAGGATAATTACAATCATAAATCAGGTAGGAATACGTGTGCTGTATCTGTTTGACTCAACAACTTCTGAACTAGTGAAGGGATAGTCTTTCAACTTCTTATTTACGAATTAAATTAGGCTTTGAGTCTTCTTAGAAACTACTTCCTTCAATATTTGTGGATTATTGGATAATATGAACTTGCTGATAAATAGCAGATAATATGGCTCATGAAAATTGCAGAAATAAGTCATTTTCTCTCATAACCAAATAAATGAAAAAAAGGTCTTTTTTTTTTCACTTCTGAATCAATTTATAAAGCACTAGCGGAGTAGCCGTTCTTCGTATGGGTTACAAAAAAAGAGTTGTTCTTCTGATGTGGACGAGGAAGAAATTGAAATTATGAGCTCACTTCAAACCTTTCCCAGTTGGTACAAAAATCATATGATAGGTATAAAGCAATGTTATATTGAATTTTGTAACTAGAGATCCCTTACTTCCCGCTCCTTTCTCCCCTTCTCCACGTTCCTATCACTTCAAACCTTTCCCAGTTCGTAAAAGAAATCATGTGCTCATTACAAATCTATAGCTATCCCGAAAACCCCGTAGAAGTATCCTTAAACAATGTTGCCCATCCCCTCACCGCCCTCCCGTTTACACCCCGTAGTTCTAGTTTTTGCCTCCCGGTTAGTATGTGGCATTATTATGCACAACAATATTTTAGTTACAATTGTCCCCACCAGGTTAATCTTTGGCGCTATTATGCACGACAATATTTTAATTCCAATTGCTGAACAAGAATTTCTTTGTAGTTCCAATTGTCGCCTCAAGCTGCATATGTGACGCTTTCAAGAAAGTTCATGGTCATTTCCCCAACACCCTACAGCAGGGGTCGGCAACGTTTTGTTGTAAGAGGGCCAAATATTTTATGTGGGGATTACTGCGGGCCGCACTTGGGCCAAAAAGAGCCAAAATCTTATTTTAACAACCAAAAAAAAGGAAAATTTTATTTTAACAACCAAAAAAAGAAAATCTTAGGACGCCTCGCGGGCCGCGGGTTGCCGACCCCTGCCCTACAGTATGAAACCTACCCAAATGCAAATTTCAAGTTTGTAGCATGTTGGGAAGTACGCTAAACGTTTTGAACAGACACACACATATTCACAAATTTCCCTTTTATATTACAGATATTGTGTTGAAGTAGTTCATTTGAAATGGAACCACAAATACATTGATAGCCCAATTACAGATGAAGATAGTGAATTGTGAAGCGCGTTCTATTTAAAATTGTGAATTAGAAAATGATAAATGTAATCAAAGAGAAGTCAGTTCGTAATGTACAATTGAGTGAACAGCGTTTGTTCAATCAGGTTTTATTTGTGCAACGAATTAGGATTTAATTACAATATACATTGATTGTTGAACTGAAGTTCTTCATGCAAAGTACACTGGGCATATTCTTAATTTTCGTTGCTTGGTGCGAACTAACCATTCAGTACTGGGGGAGGAGAATAAAATAATAACCGTACTCTTAAACAAACATTGCGGAGGTGTTTTTGAGGTACAGAAGTGATGGAACCAAAATAAAGGGGCTTGTGTTTTCGTTTTTTATGTTGGACCAGAATCAAGCTATTTATGACATTTACTAGAAATCCGTTCATAGTGATGCGAGTACAAACAGACTGACACAAAGAACAACAAAGGAGAAAAATGGAAGAATGTAGTTGAAGTTTCCAGTATATTTGTATAAAGCAGTACAAAATTCAAACTTGTATGCGTAAAAAAAATTTTCAAACCAGTTATAAATGTTTGTGATAGATTTGAAATCCTTTTCTTTAAGTAAACACAAAAATTTCCTTTATGAGTAGTAATACAATCCATCGTTATCTATATGATAATTAAAACTCGTTTTAATTCCACTGATTACCAGTATTTCCGATGCGTAGTTCTGAATAAATGACCAAATATCGTATGTTCCCAAATTTTCAGTGGTTTTCTGATAACAAGAGCTGGGTTGGTGACTTCTGTTAATCACTTCAAGGTCTTTAATTTTAGATAAAACTGGATTTTCGTTGATTTTCTGACGTCAGCAAGAATTGCAATGGAGAAATGGAGGATTGCCAACCATCATGACGTTAGAAGATTTTTTCTTACAAAATCTTAATAAATTCAGTTTGCTATTTCATTGACAGCAGGTGACATTTACGAAATAACGGAACCTTATGCGAAGAAATAACCGCTGTGGAACACTTCAATGACCTCCTTCAACTCTAGTAATCTGACCCCAGTTCCTTCTCTCTCTCTCTCGATAACCCGAAAACAGTAATTAGTAGTTTATCAAAATATGCTAAGTTGACAATAGTAGATTAAAAAAAAAATCGCGCAATTGAAAAAGAAACATCAGTTTATTAAAGTCTTTAATAAAATAATTCCTCTGAAATGTTTCTAATCAAATAAAAGTCCATTGCTTTTAAAAATGAAACAATACGTGGATGGTTGCATTTCATTTCCTTACGAATGGAGAGATATTGATAGAAACGTTTGATTGAAATTCTCATTAAAAGAGATTTTCACTATATTTCAGACAAATTCTAAAAAAAAAAATCATCATCTACATTTATTATAATAGGTAATTAAATATCAAGTTTTCATTTTTTGAAAAAAAAAAAAAATGAATTAAATCCGCATTATTTACTGAAGTTGTCGAAATCGAATTAATTTTAATCGGATCAAAACACGCGCATTGGATTAAGGATTTAATATTCACTGTTTAAGACAATGAGAAATAAGATAGAAATTCAAGATAAAAAAGTTTTTACATGCTGGATAAAATTTAAAAAACGCCTATAATTAAAAACACGGATGTGAGAAAATAAAGAATAAAAGTAAATTAAAACCTTCATCTTATTTTTAGGGTTTTTTATTAAGTGTGTGTAAATAATATCCTCCAAGCTTGGATTCGTTAGGTGAATTTCGTAAGTTTTAATTTACTTTTATTCATTATTTTCTCACATCCGTGTTTTTAATTGTAGACGTTTTTTAAAGATAGAAATTCATTCTTTGTATTCCAATACTTTTCTATCGGGATTTTTTAGAGCCTTCTTATACTAAATTCTGATAAAAAACCTTTTAGGAAAAGATCGTCCCTAGTCCTCGAATAAGCATACCAGATTTAAAGAAGATTCATCCAGCAGTTTAAAAGGTATTAGAGGAACACACACAGACTGACTGATTTGATAAGCCTTACTTTCCAATTGGAAAATCCCTGTGACAATATTTTGAAGACAATTGATTTTAAGTACCCTAAAGGTCACTAGTTTGCCTGCTTGTCTATTTGAAAGCCCATCATTTGCTAAAAAAGTTGGGCCGATTTTCTTGATGATTGAAACGATTTTTATTTTATGAATCAACTAAAGACCGGTGCGCATACACCACTGAAGAACGGACTTAAGTGGACTTTTGAGACGTCAAAATCCGCAGGATTTCAACTTTAGATAATTAGTAAGCATATGTAAGAAAAAGTAAGATGGGCCTTAAGAGGTTTCTAAATAAAAATAAAGAAAGAAAACAAAGAAATTTGAACCGAATCGAGGAGGTTGTGATCTCGTTTCTCGCCAAAATGGTCGGAAAAATCAATATCTACGATTCCTAAAATAAAACTTCTGAGGAAATTGTAATTCTATATTGCATTTATTCTTTGTTTTAATTTGTAACGAACTGTTTATATTGGACTCTACCGATCTATTAAAATAAAAAGGTTTACTGTTAACATTTTGATTGGCCCGTGCCGCCATTCCCAAAATAAGAACATTAGAACATACAAATCGTGGCTCTGGCAATGCTCGTCCAGTTTGAAGAATATTTCACACACTCACCCAACTCTCTTCATTTTACTCTAATTTATAAATATAAATTAAAAGTTTACAAATAATCTCTCATCGTTGCTGAGAAGATCCATTTTAAAACTTTGCCGCGAAAACTGATGAATTGTGGGAAAGCTTCATTTCCTTTCAGAGCGGCGAAGTTTGTACACATGAGCGGTTGTTCGCAGTTATCGCTATACTCCCAAGTCCGTTCCGCAGCGCAAACGTTAACATATGCATATGATTACGATGATTGTGGTCTTGACCCTACTCTTCCACCATATCAATAATAAAAAAAGTCGCTAATACCTTAGCAATTGGAAAAAAAAAAACGGTCTCTGAAATGAGAGAAAAGCGTTTTTGTTTTGTTTTTTATCAAAACGTTTCTATCACTGGAAGTTTTGTTCGACGGCTTTGTGAATTAAGCTCACTTTTTGTAGTAATTCTGCAAATCATTTTAACACTTGATTATTTCAAGAATTTAAAAATGAAAAATCGGAGACATAATAACTTAGTTGCATATTAGGAAAATACAATCAGAATCCAGGAATAATTTCAATCATTAAAGATAAATTTTAATATCACAATCAGGGTAATTTTCCTCCCACCACAGTATTTTTGCGAATTTGAATTTAGGAAAAAATCAATAAGAAGTCAGCCGTATTTTTTAAATTTGTGCTGCTGTAGTAGATGGACTCCATCACAATATCAATTGTAGGCCTAACTGTTGATTTGCGCATTGAAGGTATTTAATTTTCAATGTCAAAAATTCTAATTTCACATAAAGGAACTCATTAAGTACGATAATGAAATTCGAATTTCTCAAAGAAAAACCACGTCGAACCATCGCGTCCTATAGCATCGAGCTATGTACTTAAATAGCCGGGCCTTTTGAACTGTGACGTCATGTCACGTGGTTAGTGACGGCACCACTAATATGTAAATACATGGGTAGGTGTTTCCCATACGACCTTTCGTAGCTCAAGGGGCTCCGAAGTTATAGGCACTGATGTTTCAATGAACATCAGGGATTGAATTGAGAAATAACCAAGGAAAAACACATTCTACCCATGAAAACCACGATGCGTTTTCATCTGATGATTTTATGACTGTATCGAAAGCGAAATTCTTCTTTAATAAGATTTCTTTTGCTGCTGGGTGTCTTATCTTTGTACTTTGACTTACTTTAAATTGATCTGCAATCTTCAGGGGTTCCTCAAGATGTAGCAACATCATATAGGGTTCCCCAACCGAAAAAAAAAAAGATTGACACTTGACTTTGTGTGCGTGAATCTTCATCTTATAATTTATTGACTTGCTTTTCTCGTACATCGTAGCTGCACCTCTTCTCTTAAACGTTTTCAATGACTTATAAAACGACTGAAATAAAATTAATAAAATAGATCGAAGTGTTAGATAAAAAAATTGAGTTATCATTGAATAAATCTACAGTACGTTTGTTTGTATTATTAACAATCAATGAATTTCAATCAAAATTCTTTGTTTTTAATTACTTAATGAAATACTGAATTTTTCCCCGCCAATCACAGGAAGTTTTTAACAATTGAAAGGCGGAAAGATGAGAGGCGGAAGAATACGTGATATCATTTAAATAAATCGTTGGCAAAATGAACGCGAAGCAATCTACAAAATGATTTCAGCTTTTGGATTATTATTTCTTATTATTATTTAGAATGAAATTGAAAAAAAAATTGTGATTTTTATTTAACAAAAATTATTTATTTATTTATTTTTTACAAAATTAGAAAAGTACTACTTTTCGAAATCGGAATCTTTCTTTATTTAGTTTACGTCGCTGTTTGACTATGAATTGGGTCGTTCATCCCATTTGTGCTTTCTGTTGACAGATATTAAACAACGTTAAAAAACCAAAAAAAAATATATAAAGGAATATGCTTGTTTGTTTTTTTATCCTGTTCTTTTTTTAAATCAGCCAAAAGTTAACAGTTTACAAAAGCTAATTAAAAGTATAAAAACATTTCTTAGGGAATACTTTGTCAATGCAGTGTATTTAAACCAAATAATTTTTAAATGTACAGATTTTTAAAATTGTTTTATACTTAATTAATGCAATATATTTCTCAACTATCTAAACCTTCCGAAATCGAAAACGGACATCGTAGAATGGGAATGAGGGGGTCATTGGGGTGTTTTCTGATACAGTGCACGTGTCCCATTTGAAGGGGAGTGGACGTGATGTTTCTAACGTTTCTGGGACCTTGACAACTCCTTTCAGAAATCATAACAGATACGGCTTCTGTGAATAAGTCACCCCTCTGAAAATATCGTAATTTATGGACAGATCCTAATTCTAGATAATGTTACAGTGAATTTTTATCGAACAAGCTGATTTTGTCGACGAAGTGATGCAAAAATATTTAAATAGACAATTGGTTATAATCTAACCAAATCTCTTCAAAGATTTATAGATATTTGATAAGCATGTAAATGCATATTTATTGACTACTCTTTAATTTTTTTGGATTTCTGCATGTTTGGCCCAGAAATTGATTTTCGGTATATATTTTTTTTGATTGGCTGATGTTATTAATTCTTAAATTGAGCAGGTAATTGGAAATGCATTTGCATCAATAATACCCTAAATTGTCATATCGATCTATAAAAAAGTGTTGTTGTATATTTTTCGTTTTAAAACTAAGTATGAAAGTATATTTAGTTATTGACTTTTTTAATGTTCATCCCAATATAACAAGCTTTGCTTACTTTGGTTATTAAAGATCGGATTTTTATGCCTAAAATCTTAAATTTATGCATCCACTCCTATCTGAGAAACTTTAAAAACATGCCTAAAATTTGATCTAAAAAAACTCGCCAACCAATGAAAAAAAAGCACCCAGCTTCTCACTTCAATAAAGGTACTGTTCGTTTTTGTTTACGAGAACCTTCAGCGCTTTTGCGCATGCATCAGGTCTCCTTCGATTTCATCAAAATAGGGGTGACGAGAATAAAGAGGGGATGTTTACTTTTTATCAGTGTTAGTTTATTGGTAGCTGCGTTCTATTTGTGCTTTTCAGGAAAGAATTATAGAAAATTATTGTTTTTTGTGGGGGGGCTGAAAGTTTCAGATCCAGTCAACAGGTCTCAGGAAAGTGCCCATCTCAGCGCATCACCCCTCTGTGGAGTAGAATCGTCCGGGAGTAGCGATTCTGACTTTCGAAAACGAACAGTACTGCTTGACATCATTATCAACAACAACAATATTGTACAAAAAATACACATAATACACGTTAACAAAACATAAATATTTATTTTGAAGATTTGAAGACCTTTCAAAGATGTACAGTGTCCGGGAAGTTCCCATACCCCCTATTATGTAATAATAAATGTAATGTTTAGTATTGAATGTTATTTAAATTGTTGACCCTAGAATGCAGGTGGCTCTAGAAGTTCACGCAACGGACATGTTGTCTTTTGGGTGAAAGAGAACCCTTTTTAGAAACTGAAGTTGGAGAAGAATCCACCTCACTTAATGATACGGGCTGCGATGACATCACGTCATTTGTTTGTTTTTTTGATGTTCATGTTAATGGCGAAACTTATTTATACATGCTGCAAACATGGTTAATCTGACAGCTTGAAGACGCGGGTATCATGGAACGCGTAAGGCTGCAGCAGGACGGGCTACCTACTCATTTCGCTGTAACTGTGCGAGGGTCTTCATGAACATTTTTCAGGACGCTGCATTGGTCGCAGTATCGCCAGCTCCATTGAAATCGCCACCACGAAGTCCTGACCTCACGACGCCTGACAACTCATTATGTGGAATCATGAAGGCCTCCGTGTCTGAACGTCGTTATGCTACCAATGAAGAATTGAGCAATGTAGTTGAGGACGCATTTCGAACCATCACACCGGACATGCTTCAAAAAATGTCAAGTAGAAAGTGGCTGCGTAAGAACTTGTGTACAGCATGATGGCGAACACTCAGACGCATTGAACACTTAATGTGTAAATATTTTCTTAAAATATGACTATCAATTAAGAAGTATGTAGTGTGCGATTTGTGTTCCATTTCTATGGCGTTCAGTGCCATAGAATCTAATATTGACTGATCAAAGGAAAACAAGTTACAAATTACAACACTTTCAAATCTGCTTTTTTATCTCATTAAATGGTCCCAGTACATTGCTTTAATACAGAAAAGTATGAGACAAAATGGATCAAGTCTGAACATCGTAGCGTCCTGAATAAATCAACAGGAAAACCAACAAACCAGATGGAACAACATTCATCTCATCTCTTCAACTGATTTATGGAAGTCTCATATTTTATTACATTTTGATTTCAGAACTTCCAGAACCAAAGAATGCTATTTTTTATAAATAACTAAACCAATAAGTCTATTTTAAGAAAAGATGATTTAATAAATTAATAATCTGTTAGGTCTATCCCTACGTAACACGTAAAAACTTATGTGCCTGTAAGTCAGTTTTCAGGAGAGGCATGGTAGACGTATTTAAAATTTTAATTCTGGTAGTGAACCCATTAGGATCCCCCCTCTGGTAAAATCACAAATCGCACACTGGGGGTACGGGAACTTCCCGGCCTTTGGTACAACCGTTACTTTCGTATTCAAAATCAGTAAAGAAGACTGACGAAGCAGAAGAAGTTCGCTCTGCGAAATATTGTTGTAGTTAGTTATATTTATTATATTGTTAGTTGTATTGTTGATTTATGTCATGCATCGTAGAATTAAAGCAGCATATCTTTAATCAAACTAACTGAAGAAATAGTTATATCTCCTTATAATTGGAAATATAGATCAGGAAAAAAATATATGTCATGAAAATCGAAGCCCTAATAATTAGGCACAAATGACTGAGTTTCAGTAGACCGTTGCCTTTTTCTGAGACGGCAAATTAATTAATTAATAAAACAATTTTCAGGTACCCATTGTGTCACAAGATGTTTACATTACAAAATAAACAAACAACTGGAAAATATCTCCCAAAACTCTTCAACAAAAAAAAATATCGTTTTGATCTTTAGACTCTGGTGTTGTGAGTCATAAATTGCTCAGTTCTAAAAATATAAATTATAGAGAGTAGATTTCTATTTATTTTAAAGTATTAAAAATAATTATTCATTAAAAAAAAATCAAGTGATTAAAATTGCAACCATTTCTGTCAAACTAAGACCCTGCATTGTCCAAAAATGGATTTTCTAATTATTTTCGTAATTTAATGATACATTAAAAACTCATTACAAAAAAAATGAATGATTATTCGGGAATATCTTGTTATTACGATATGTAAGGAGAATACCAATCTCATTATTTTTTTGTAACGATGATTTGATGTATAATCAAGCAATTTCGAACAGTGCAGGTCTTGCTTTGATAGAAATTATTGTGATTTTCGTTTACACTTACAATTTATTTAGTCAGGTATCTTATTCGGGGGTGAAAGGAGGACAACGTCGGACCATCCGACCTCTACTAATCTCGTAATGCGAGAATCACTGGGAGCCTAAGCTTCCCGTGCATCTCCTGTAATGGAACATCTTGACCTGCTGTTATGAAAATGTACTTTTCTCTAAAAATTTTCTTTCTAATTCTCTCCATGACAATTGTGTGCTGTGACCTATGGGAATTTAATCTGATGTAGATTAGATGCGGATAGATCAATTTTCTTTTTCCCTTAATGTTTGGAGATCCCACTGTCCTTTCTACAATCGATACCTCTGTCTTTATACCACAGACTCGATATTTAGAGCTAACGAGACCTGGGTGATGAGCGCCAAGAAATGCGAAACAGCTATCTCGAGATATCGTTTGTTGATGCAAACTCGGCATAGATTATTAATATTTGCCGAATTTATTTTATTTGCATGCTCGTACTTCGGCGAAAAATTCCCAAAACTGCAGCTAAGTTATGGGAGGGGGTTCCGCTTTGCCCAGCACGGCCCTTCGATCTCGTCAAAACAATGCGTTGTCAAATTTTTATTTTCTTTCAAGATAAACACAAAACAACTATGAAACTTGAGCAGAAGTTATTTTAGAACGGTGTTCTCTATGAATAGTCGGCGTCTTATTTTATTTGCTAGCGAATATCAGTGATTTTGCTAGTCACGTGATCGGTTTATGACGTTATCCACAGCGGATGGAACGGCAATTCTTAATTTTCCGATGAATAAACGGAAACGCCAGATACAGGCGCGCTTTAATCCATATATGACCTTGATGGACGCACGCACACGATTACCTGTCACAAGTTGATATATAGTGAATTTTCTTTTTTTATTCTCTCAGTTTAGCTTACCACTGTCATTTCTTCGAGAGAAAAACCATTTCATTCACGAAAATGAATACTCAGATTTAAACTTGTTGATCTTTTTCTTTAATTTTTATTTCAATTATTAACTGATCTTGTGATTCATCGATACGGAGACTTCTCCATTGTATAGTGTTTCAAGAATTAAACAAGAAGTTCTTGAATGAACCTAAAACCTACTTTCCTTTAAATACTAATTTTTCTTTGTTTTTTAAAGTTTGGAAAAAAATAACAAATGAAAAGTTCCCATTTATTTTTAAATTATAATTCAGTCGAATAGTTCAGTACATATTTACAATATTACAAAAAAAAAATGATTTAATCTTCATTACTTACTTATCTTGGTTAAATCCTATTAATGCTAATTTATCAAAGCAATAAATAAATATAATTATTTGTAAATCTCTGGATTACGAAAAGGATTAATATCCATTTTAAAAATCACTAAGTTGTATTGCTAAAAAGAAAGCAATTAAAAAAAACAAACAAAAACAAGATAGGAGCAGCAATCCCAGGAGCGATCGCATAATGCTCCACGGGTCTATACAGAGCGAATGTTTAAATCTCGGAAACTTTACAACTTCAAAACCCCACAGAAAAAAAATAGAAGCTCTCCATTATAATAAAAACAGACCAATCATTGTAAGAAATAGTTCCAGAATAGAAAAAGGAAATTGGCTTCTTATAACTAATTCATATAATAATTCTAGTTGAATTCAATACAAAAATGAAGAAAGAAATTTTTATAATATACCAGATTTTAATAAAACTTATAAATTAAGATCAACTTCTAGAGGAGACTTGTAACTTGAGGATCACACAAGCTAGAAACGAGTTCTCAACGGCTAAGAGCTAGTCTTGGCAAGAGATTTTTAGCGAGGTACAGATCATGTCTGTAGCATACATCGTTCCTGAGACATGAACTTCTCGCTACCTAAGAACAGACAGACAGAGCGGGGATATAAGGCTTCTCCTGCTATGAGCTACGCTCTGTGTAGAAGCCTACAATAAGCACAATCTTAAATTCTTCCAGGCACAGCTTGTTGATAACAGAATTTGCTATGTACAGGATTTATTGGTTGAGTTGCCTACCATGTCTTTCTTCTCTGTTTGTCTGTTGTACGTGCAAGACGCTAAAACCACTGGACGGATTTCTTTACAATTTATACTAAAGCTATTTAAGATACAATTTAAAATATGAGCATCAGTATTTTATTCTGACCCCCTCCATTCCTCAAAATTTACTCCCAAAGCGCTACATGATCAGCCCCCACTGTGCGATGATAACTTTTGTTTATTTATTTATTTATTTATTTATTTATTTATTTATTAAGAATTAGTGTGAGCCTCGTGTGTTTATTTTTCTGACTTTGTTGTATCAAGAACTGATTGTTTATCTCGGAAAATAAACAGCGAATTATCAGTTTTTAAAATAACTGAAATTTTGCCTGTGATTTCAATGCCAGCGGAACTTGATCGTTGATTAATAAGTTCCAATCTTGTTCTATCCGGTTGTTTATGTTGACGAAATTTATCTAATTGCTTTGCACTGAGATGATAGCATTGTAAGGCCTTCACTCAGATCTTGGATTGTATCCAAATCTCAAAACATGTGGAGATTAATTCAATTGAGATGACTTTTATTTTAATCTTCTTGCTGTTCATGTAAGATTATGTAAATATCTTTTGCATTAAACCGATTTTATAATATATTTACAATTCGCTTATTAATTGGAAATCACGATAATTGAGGATGAAATACTTATCCGGAATTGCATTGTCGAGATTTCCTGTATTAGTAAGATTATCGAAGGTGAAAAATCGATAAAATCAGTGTTTATTGTATTTAAGGTTTGTTTACAGACGCCATCATTTGGTCAACATGAAGAATATCGATTGAAACAATCAACTTTTTCGTTATTAATATTATAACTATCACAACTTCATCTGTAAATTAGGTAATTATTTTAATCATTGTGATTATTTAATGATATTTTGGATATTGAGCTTCTTTCGACCCCGGAAAAAGTGAAAAGAAAAAAAAAATAATATTAGATTTTTGTTTTTCTTTAGTTCAAATTTATTTAGCGTGTTTTTCATCTTCCTTATATTCTTAATCTATAAATCGTGGATTAATTTTAGGTGGATGTTTGGGGAAACGCCCTCGTTAAACTCTGTCACACTCCTTTAGTAATTTTAAATATTAGTTGTTAATATTTCTTCAGTTTTTTTTTTATATATTTTTTAATTGTATTACAATATTTTTACTGTTAATGTGAAGGAATAATGAAGCTAAATTTACTTTAAAGTATTTTAAATTGTAATATTATCACTTCAATACTTTTCCATGGGAATTTATCCACATGGACCTATACGGAAAACTTTTGAAATATAAAAGTTACATCTTCTCTTATCAGTAAATGTGCAAGCAAAATTTCAAATTCAGCAGTTCAAACAAACACACAGACACGACAAGCAGACTCTGGAAAAGTAAAACTAAAAATTGTTTTAAAAAAACCGTTAAAAATGCCTTCATACTTCAACAATTCGATAGAAGGTAAAGAAAAATATATGTAAGAATGACTTTTTTTTTTCTTTTATTTTTCAAATTCTAATTATTCTTTGAAGTGGTAATCATAAACAACTTAAGAAAGAATTGCTACTTTCTTCGAAATTCAGAATTTATACAATGAATAACTTATTATTTTATACTTTTATAAACATATTTCTGTCCTTTGTAATCTAAGTGATAAATACACCATTGGACATTAATTCAAATTTCCGATTCAACTTTCTAGATAGAAAGCGAGGCTCAACAAATCTATCAGTCTGTGTATGTGTGTGAACTTTTGATCCGCTGGCGGATTCTTCCTGAAACTTGACGTACTCTTTAATATGTTTCAAATTACCTGACAATTTAAAGTATTTTCGGATTTAATTAATTTTTTTTTTTCAGAAATTTTTTTTTTCTATTTATATTCATTGATATTATAATTAAAAAAAATAACTGAGACTTTTCGTTTGCTTTATTTATATCACTAAAAAGAAAAAGAAAAAAATGAAAGATTTTAAGGAAAGTAGGCTACAAATTCTTTCAAGAACTTCTTATAAACACAGCCAGACCAGTATTTTTTGTTATTGAATAATTAAACTCAATGACCTAAATAAACAACAATAAATTCCTTGACGAGGACAAAAACCTAATGTGGCTTTAAAGTCAATGATGCATTTCACCCCACGTGATCAATTATATTTAAGTAGTAAAGTGTGATTATTAGGTAACAATTAATTGACTGAGAACAAACGGAGTTTACCTGCTGAGCCCATGTATTGAAATGTTTACAACAGAAAATAAAATTTAAATTTATTGAAAACATCCATATAACATTAAAATTCTTAATCAAATCCTTATCATTCTTAAAATTTAAGAATAATAATATTTTTTGGGATCCTTCCTTCCGTTTTTGTATTTCCAGTATCATTTATCAACGATCAATCTCAAAAGATAATATTAAAAAAAAATGTTTTCGATGTAAACCCAGTGGCTTCGAAATTGAGAAACAGAGGGAAAAAACAGAAATGCAAACAAATCAACGTTGTTTCGAATTTTCCATTTAACAGGATATTTTCTTGTTTTAGAACAAAGTAATAAAATCGAAAACAATTAAAGTTCATTTTCCATTAAAAATTAAATAATCCAAATATCTATAATCCATATCGAATTACCTACTGTTCCGTTTTCTAGGCTATTATGAATACTTCAATTATTATATTGGGGAAAAAAATAATTGAATCTGAAAGACTGATGATTTACAAGTTAAAAGAAAAAGGAAATAGCGTGAGAATTAAATTTGCCGTTCACTCAGACTTTGAAATAAAAAAATAAAATAAAACTCGTATCTATATCAAGGTTTTTTCATATTTTACGTGGGATCATTTGTTTGCTTGTCACAAGGCTTAGCAATAAAAAAAATCAAAATGTCATTTCTTTTTTTTTCTTTGTCGAAATGCTAGAAATTAAAAACAAAATAAACAAGAAGTTTGAAAGAACTTGAAACCTACTTTCCTTAATATGTTATTTCTTAACTTTCCTCATTTTTTTTAATTGTTTTTTACGTCGTGTAAACCACAAAAACGAAATATCACAAAACTTTAATAAACTTCAAAATACTGCACCACAGACCAATATTTCGTCTTATTTTTCAAAGACTTCTTCAGAGTTAATAAGACATAATGTAATGTAATAATAAGTTTCAAATCTTTTGATTGTTTTCAAAATGTTTTATTGTTTTATTGTTATATGACAATAGTATCATTTGATGTACTTATTACCATAGAATTTATTTATTGATTTGTAAGGTTTGAGAAGGTTATTTCTCTTTCCGTTTTGATCTTTATTTTTATTTTATTTATTTGTTTATTATGTCTTATTAACCCTGAAGAAGTCTTTGAAAAATAAGACGAAATATTGGTCTGTGGTGCAGTATTTTGAAGTTTATTAAAGTTTTGTGATATTTTATGAAGATCTAAGATTTGGTTCACAAAAACGAAAGCTTACTTTTCTATTTCAATTCTAATATCTATTGAATACAAACAGAACACATTTTTCATTCTCTTAAAAAAAATGAATTAAATTATTTACTTAACTGTTTAGGTCGGATTAAGTTTTATCCATCCATTCGGAATGGATTAACTAAAAAGATTTAATATTCATTGATAAGAGATATTAATCGAAATAGGATAGAAATCCATTGATTAGATTCCAATGCTTTTCTATGGGATTTTTTGTCTCTTTTTCGTGTTAATTTATCAACGAGGATCCATTTCCAAAAGATGTCAAATTTAAAACTTAGATCGACCCTAGGTCCTCGAATATGCACAGGAAGAATAAGTTTCAAGGAGATCCCTACAAAGGTTCAAAATTTATTGGGAACACACACAGACAAATTGACTGATAGATGGACCTCGTTTTCATATTGGAAGCAGGCTGACAAATGTTTAATTGATGAGACTTTGATCATTACCGAGATTGCTGTAGCAGAAATTCTAAGAGAGTGACTCAGTATCTACTATGAAGTTTTGATGTCGATTATAAACAAAGAAAAGGATCTTCTGAATTCCCAATGGAAATCGAAAAAAAACAACTGAAACATTTTTCTTAACAACGATACATAATTAACCATGTATGCTCCTTCAAAAAGTTGCCTAATTTCCTTTGAATGTTATTTTTTTTTTAAAGTTTAACGTGCAGAGATAGGTGCAGCCTTGTATTTCTTCACTTTATTATATTTTTTTTTCTTTATTGCCCTATTTCTCAATGGCGTAGTGAGATTCATCAAATCAGTCAGTCTGTGTGTGTCCTTGTGTCTCTAATACTTTTTTCACCTCAGGATTGATCTTGAAACTTGGTTTATAAATTCGAGGACTAGGAACATATTCTCTAAATCACCTTATTTATTTGAAGATCTTTTCCAAAATGATCTTTTTTAGAGAAATTAGCCAGAGAAAACGATAAAATGTCTCCATAGAAAAGCATTGGAATCTAAATAATGGATTTCTATCCTATTTCCGACTTCAATCTGAGACAGAAAATTTCATGAAAAAAAAAAGACTTGCTTATTACAAAATCTGGGCTATTTTCCGGAACATATACTGAGCGGGGCACTGCACTACAACCCGGAACTGTCCCGCACACACTGGGACGTCTGGTCAACCTAATCATCACATTCACGTGGCTTCGATTTGCCAAATTTCATGAGTATTGAGATGAAAGTCGTGTTTGTTTCATTTCTATGGATAACATATCGATTTTCGCACTTTAAAAGTAACAATACCTTCAATAACAAAATGAAGTTTTTTCTGCTTCAAAACAGCAATGAAACGGATTCTGCAGTTGTATTTTCTTGAATTTCAGTCTGCAGTATTTTGAAACGATATAAACATTTCGATGACTTAATTACAGATTTGCAACTACAGTCGGACCTCTATTTAACGAAGTTGCTAAATCCCGAAAAAAAGTTCGTTATATGGAAAATTCGTTAAATAGAGATTCACCTTTTATTATTCAATATTATTAAAAAAAGTAATAATTTTAATGACAAAGCATACATTATCACATACGTACTTAAATTTTACTAATAAAGTCTGTTAATTTTGTCTGAGTTTTTTTTTTGAAAAAGTGTTTTCGCTCATAGTACATATCGCATTTTTCCCAAGCTCATGAGCAAAACACCATCTTGATTTTTTCTTATCAGTTACTTTAGACCTTTTTTAGAATTGGGCTAAAATCTCAAATTTTTAAATGTTGTCCCACATGGCCATTTAAATGTTTTCCTAAATGCTTACATGCTTTCTATTACTACAACACTATTAGTCCTAGGCTAATTTCATTGAAAGTTTTGGATTCAGCACAACAAAATACAAGGGGAAAACAAATTTGTTCCCATTTGATTGATTGGGAGATGAGATATTCAAGAAAATATGTCAAAAAAGGTGCGTGGCACCAAAAAAATAAAAAAACTTCAAAAATTCATATCTCGGCAAATATTTAACCGAAAAATCCCATATTTTACAGAATGTGTTATCTTATGACCCTTTATATGCAAATAAATTTTCATAAAAATCTGTGATGGTGTGGTGAACTCATCAGGTGATCTGACGTGGAAGGATCCTCCTGGAAAAACATGCAGCCTACTTTCCTTAAAGTGTTGTTCCTTAAAATGTCTTTATTTTTCTTCTTTGTTTTTCTTTATTTATTTAAGGTTTTTTTTTTTGTTTTTTGGAGTCGTGAAAATGAAAAGCATTTATTTTCAAGTTATGGTATATCAGTATAAATTTTTAATTTTCCGAAAAAACAAAAAAAAAAATAATCAAGCTCTGATGCGTTTGAATGGGATTTTTTTTCACCTTCTCACATTGATTTCCAGACTCTTGGAAAAGATTTCAAATAGAAAGTTAGATCTTATTTGGTTTTTAACTATGCATATCAAGTTTCAGGAAGATTCATCCAGTAGTTCAAAAGTTATTAGGGGGAGAAGGAACCCAAACAGACACACAAACTGATAAACTTCCCTTTTTTAAGAAAGTAAATTCTTTTTACGTTGTTGCGTTGTCATTTTAAATTGTATTAAAAGTTATTTCGTTCAAAATATTAAAAGTGCTCATGGCTTTTAGGCTATGGAATTGTGTGCATGAGAAAACATTGCTGGAATGCACGCAATTTGAAGGTTATTCGGATAAATTACGTTCCTGAATACATGTAACCACGTTTACAATTTGCATAATAGATTATTTTCATTGTTAGGCTTAAAAGAAATCAAGGACATCAGTCAGCCATGTATAGTTTTACTATTTAATTTCTGGATATGGTCTTTATTTTCAATATTAATATCAGAAATCTTTGTTTAAGACCTTCGAGTTTTGTCAACTGAGTTAACCTATCGTTCTTAAGGTCAAAAACTCCCAAATTGTTGAGTATTTCCGGCCTACGACTGCTCGTCTGTGAATACCGCAACTGAAAACTATTATTCCATTGAAAATTGAAGTGAATTTTATTTCCATTCAAATCCATGAAAGTATATCTTTTCTTGAATCCTGCTTGACCTTAGTACGTCACAGTTTGGATTGATGACGTCTTCAAGACATCTTAGTGTCATCGTTACAGAAAATGGAACTTTGGCAACACTTCCTTCTTCCTCTTCTATTTACAAGCATCATCTCATCATTAAAAACAAAATAAAAGTAATATTTTTTTTTTAGTTAAAAAATTTCAGTTGTTACCATAATTATTGCAAGAAAAAACAATTTTTTTTTTGACGTTTCCAATATGCCATTGAAAAACTCGCAAAGAAAAAATCTTCAAAATAAATGAATTTTTCTTATTGAGTAAGCAGCTAAAGTAAATGTTTAACTAAGAGTTTTTAAGAAATTATAGATTAAATCCTGCGTCTTCGCCCCCCCCCCCCCCCCCACTTTCTTTTTCTTTTACTCTATCAATATAATAGAATATTAATATTAACAGAAAATAAATTCGAAATTATAATTGGACTCCAAATTATTATTAGTAGTAGTCAGTGGCGGCTATTCAGGGGAAGTAGGTGAAGTGGCACTTCATCAATTATTTGTAATACAATATTATTTATTTATAATACAACAATTATTATAAGGAAAATTTATTTTCCTTCTCACGTATGTTGGTTTTAATAGAAACGTATTTTTGTATTTTGTAAGTCCCGCGCCGTTGCGTTGGTGCGGGAATTGTTCTGGCACCGAGCCAAGTGAAGTAGGCTTTTATATGAAGTTTCTCAACCTCAGGGGCGGAGCTTAGCTGCATAACCGAAGAGATGATTGCTATGACAACCATGACGTCACCCGCTGTATAGCATCGTATAGGTGAAGTTACAACTGAGAAATATGCTCCCTTCTTCCAATGTGAAGTTCTTTCGGATCGCGCCTGTTTCGCAGTGCTGTGCTGTTTTAAATATGAATTCTCTTTAAGATATAGTGTGTGCTTTATTAGAAACATCATTTTCACGTTGGAAAGACGAAGATAAGAAGAAAGTTATTATAATATTTTATATTATATATTATAATATATATTATATATAATATATATATTATGATATATTATAATATAATTAGATAAGAAGGAAGTTATTATAATATTTT
>JAFIDM010000001.1:10899482-10913360 GCA_023159025.1 Thereuonema tuberculata
AATGATTTTTTGTCTATTCAGGTGTATGGCTTATTTATTGAAATCAAATCATTTAAATTAAAATCTTCAAAATCTTTTGAGAATAAAATGGAAAATCCCAATACAATCTATGATAATATTATTCTAAATATAAATAAGGCAAGATATATAAAAAAAAAAAAAAAAAAAAAAAAAAAAAAACGTAATGCAAGATCTCACTTCAAACAACAGAAAAAGAGAACAAAAAGATTGGATAACCAGAGTTAATTAATGAAGGAAGATTGAGAGATAAGTTATACAAAAAGCACAAAAGCAACCCAACAAATAGAAATTACTACATAAATATAAAACTATAAGAAACATCATAAATATAAAAATTAAAAAGGCAAAATATGATTGCTATAAAAACAAATTTTAAAAAAAGAATGGAACTTTACTAAACAACATTGGCAAGAAATCATGAAATTTTAAGCTGACAGACAAAACAAAACAATAAATCAGAAATTGTTAAACTACAAAATAGTCTGCAAATAGGAGGAAACAATGGAAAGCAATTGGCCAATATGTTTTGCTCTAACTTCGCAAACAATAGCAGCAAAGAAAACAGTTTCCGTCATAAATTTAATATTGCAATTGGAAAAAACCAATATTATACAATCGTGATTGAGAAAGCAACGGAATATGAAATCTCTAATATCACAAATAAACTAAAAAACACAACTACCAAAGGAATTGATAACTTAGATAAATATACTATATAAAAAAACAAAAACAATATACAAATTTTCTCTGAAGTAATCAATGCCCTCATAAATAACATTATAGACACAGAAATATATCCTGATAATCTAAAAATTTCCATAACTATTCCAATATTCAAAAGGGAGACTTCAGAAATCTGGATAATTAAAAACCGATTTCAATTCAGCTTTCGATATAATTGATATTCAAATTCTATTTGAGAAATTACAAGTAATTGGAATTAGAGGAAAACTATTAAACATTCTAAACAATACTTTGAAAATAGAAAAATATATGTTCAAAATAATAATTTTAACAGCAAAAAAGAAAAAAACAAAAGCAAATAAAGGAGTTCCACAAGGATCCAATTTAGGTCCAACACTTTGTATTCTTTATGAAACTGCCACATACACATATATGGCGATGATATTCTTATATATACGGCCAATAACAATATCAAATTAGCACAGAAAACAATACAAGAAAATGTCATTAACATTCAAAAGTGGACCCACAACATCAAATTTATTATTAACGAAAACAAAACTAGACTCCTCCTCATTAATCCTAAAAGAAAATTCCCAAAGAAAAGGCTGTAATTTTTTATCATTCATTAAAATGTTTGCGAAAAGACCCCGAGTACTGCATAAATCCAAAGAAATCAAACAAGTGCAAACGTCAATATCTTGGATTAACACTAAATAAAACTTATACGTAATCAAATCATATCAGAAACTTAGCCTACATAAAATAATTAATGTTATCTCGTATGTATTCTTCCATATCAAAGATAGTTTACCCACAAAGATTAAAGTGATGATTTACCATGCATTCTTCGACTCACTAATTAGTTATGTTCCTCGTATCTGTGCTAATACAGCAGATACTGATTTGAAAATTATACACACTACAAAATAAAATAATAAAATTAGTGTTTTCTAAAAGAATTAATAACCATAAAGAAACTAGAAAAGAAATAATATGAAAATAGGAAATCTTATCGCCAAATCAAAAGTGTCTATGAATAATAAAAAAATATTCTGAAATCGAAACTGAATTAATCTTTTTTGAAAAAAAAAATTATAATCTTAGAAACAAAAATAAAATCAAATTAGATTATCCACACATTTTTAATAGCTTTGGGAATAGAAATACTAATTATCTAATAGAAGACAGTTATAATGTCTTCTATTAGATTCCAGATTGTAAACTTTTAAAAAACAAAAAGAAATTTCTGAAATAAAAAAATTAGTAAAGAAATGGCTTATTACAAATATTGAAAATAGGTAAATCAAAATCTCTAAATATATTCAATCTCCTTTGAAGAGAATTAAACTATGATTTTGAATTTCAACTTATCTTCTTCACAAATTACTTGGGTAAATATTAATTGTGTGTGAATATATGTGTATATATTACAAGTAAATACAGATATGTTTTTATATATTCATCGTTATGTAATCTTACAAATTATTTATCATATTGTCTTAAAAGTTGTCTTATATACATATACTATATTTACTGTATTTAAATATTAATTACAGATTTTTATCAATGTATAACTTTTTCAAAACTCAACAAAGTTTGTATACTTAATTAATGTATAATCGTCAATTTTAGTCTTTTTATTATACTGTATCTCTTAATCAAAATTATTATTATTATTAAATGAATTAATAATTGAATTATATGAATATATATGTGTTGTAAAATTATAGTAAATTTTAGTAAAGAAAACACTTACCCACTAAGAAATAATTTTCCCAAGCAAATAATATTATTTCTGTAAATATGGTGAAGTATCAAAGGAAAAGAAAGTGAAATAATAGTTTGTGAAAGAAGCAAATAACAATGTTATCATGAAACATTATTATTAACAACGAGATGCAATGAATTAAGAATAAATGATACGAATGCGTTGTTACAGTTTCCATTTGGTGAAAGATAGTTTGTTTTTTTCCTCACTGTGAGAGATCTGAGGAATTGATTTGGACACCATCTTCTCCCTAAGGTAAAATAATATGAACCTAATATTGCTAATCGGAACGACCTCACTCCAGTTCTACGAAATATTTATAATATCTCTATGTTCAAATTGAAGGCAGGTGGAGATAAGTAAAGTGCAACTAAGTTATCTTTCAGAATGTTCAATGAATGTAAGTAAGGTTCTAATTCAATTCTGAATGAATAAGTATGTTATAAGAATGGCAGAATTAACAGCATCTTCGAATAATAATAAAGATTCAAGATTTAAGGTTAACGTCTTGTGACAATTAATAACTTATATCTTCTATCGACATGTTGGAGAAAAACCTTCTAAGCATAGAATTGATTTAATAAAAGATTATATGCAATAAAGAAGATATTAAATACTAGCTATGAAAAAACGATAAACTTTTATTTAACGAACAGTAGCTGAATTAAGAAGAATATCAGAAGATAAATGTAATTTTAAGGAAGTTCAATCAATTGTATTCTACAGTTTCAAGTATTTTAAATGATTTTTTCTTGATTCACTCGAGTCTGGTGGTCTATTTTATTAATTTATTTCATATAGGCCAACGAATAGAGACCAAAAAAGAGGGGTTACCTTACAAAAGGTCCGGTAGTTCTAATTTTTTGATATGTTGTCTAGGATGGTTACTAAGTGTTTAAAATGCAAAATGCACAATTCCTCCCCCGCCGCGCTCGCCGCCATCTTAAAAAAACCAAAAATAATTTATACTTTCTTTAGATTTTTGCTTATAACGTCTGTTTGGTGCATTTTAGCTACAAAAGAGTCCTACGCAATATTGTAGAGAATACAATTTCCTACAATATGGTTTTTAAATTTTGTTTCTAGGACTGATAGTTACGGAGATATGCACTTTTTGAAAAAAAAAAAAAACACGCACTTTTCGGAAATTTGCCAAACTTTGAACTTCAGGATGCTGTATTTCAGTTATGGCCTATTCTAAGGAAACAAGTATCAGAATAAAATTTGTAGGGAATTTAATTACCTACTGAACGCATGTATTTTTTTATGAACCAACCCTACGAGGATTGTGTAAAATCAAAAATCAAGAATAACGGAATATTGCTGGTTTTTGCTATTGTGACGCACTAGTCCATCAAATAGAGACCAAAGAGGGGGGTACCTTACAAAAGGTCAGGTAGTTCTAATTTTTTGATATGTTTTCTAGAATGGTTAGTAAGTGTTTAAAATGCAAAATGCACAATTCCTCCCCCGCCGGGCCGCCGCGCCCACCGCCATCTTAAAAAACCAAGAAAAATTGGTACTTTCTTTAGATTTTGGCTTATAACTTCGTTTTGGTGCATTGTAGCTACAAAAGAGTTCTACGCAATGTTGTAGAGAATACAATTTCCTACAATGTAGTTTTTAAATTTTGTTTCTAGGACTGATAGTTATGGAGATATGTTTGTTTTGAAGAAATAAACAAAAACGCACTTTCTGGAAACTTGTCAAACTTCTAACTTTAGGACGCTGTAATTCAGTTATGGCCTATTCTAGGGAAACAAGTATCAGAATAAAATGTGTAGGGAATTTAATTACCTACAAAACGCATGTAAATGTTTTGACCCTACGGAGAGTGGGGTAAAACAAAAATCAAAAACAACAGAATATTGTGGTTTTTGTTATTGTGACGCACAGAGTATCTAAAAAAAAATTCACTAATTACCTTGGAGTGTTGGCTTGAAATTGGAGTGTATACCAACCCTACTTGAGCTTCTGACATGAAACTGAAGATGCTGACAGGTTGATAGTTGCCACAGCTAAATGCCTCTCCCTCTCGTACGACGCCGTCGTCATTGTCGGTGAAAAAATTGACCTACTCGTCCTGCTGACTGGCACAACACCTGCGGTCAGCAATGTCTACCTCAAAAAACCAGCGAGAGGGAAACAGCCAGACGCAATCTACTCCGCCTCCTCCTACAAGTTCAAATCCACAGGCTGTATCTTGCTCCTGCACACAATATCGGGCTGCGACACCACTTCAACCATTTTTGGGTTTGGAAGGAATAAATTCTGCCTACTTTTTAGCAAAGACCCATCATTGCTGGAGCAGGCGGAGAGGTTCGGGGACCTTGCTGCCACTTCCCTCGAAATTTCAGCAGCAGGGGAGAAAATCTTGGTATCCCTGTATGGTGGCAGTAACGAACAGTCATTGAGTCACTTCGCCACAGTTAATTCATGACCAGTACCACCAAGCTCAATCTGGCTAAACTACCTCCGACCACTGACGCAGCACATTTCCACTTCCTGAGTTCATACCAGCCGGTCATGGAGTGGATAGGGATTGTCAAAGACCCGATCGAGTGGGGCTGGTGTAGAGGAGCTCCAGGACTGGAACCCATCAGGATGAGTAGCGACGCTGCTCCTCCAAACCTGCTTAAGACCATCTCATGCAGATGCCCACAACTGGTCCGCGTGTGGCTGTAGAAAGGCGGGCCTCAATTGTTCCGCCCTATGCAAATTCTGTGCTGGCCAAGAATGTGACAACAGGAATGAGGTCCTCGTCGACGACGAAGACGACGAGGATCGAGTAACTTCGCCATTTGACGAAAATGAAGACCCCGACTTCATTAACACACCCCCTACGAAACGTGCGAAGCGGATGTAAATTTGTTTTCTTTTCAGTTTTAGTTCAATTAATATCGATTTTGGTATGATTATTAATGCCTTTTGTTCTTACTTTGTTTACATACATGCATCTTTAAAAAATGTATCTGCTATGTTGGTGGGATATTTTAAATTGAACATCCGCTCTCACCAGTAGGTATTCCAGTGAAACAGTACCTGCCTCATGAGCATTGCGCTGTAACATGTCAGAAACTCAAGTAGGGTTGGTATACACTCCAATTTCAAGCCAACACTGGCAGGTAATTGGTGATTTTTTTTTAGATACTATGTGCGTCACAATAACAAAAACCACAACATTTCGTTGTCTTTGATTTTTTTTTACCCCACTCTCCATAGGGTCAAAAAATTTACATGCGTTTTGCAGGTAATTAAATTCCCTACACATTTTATTCTGATACTTGTTTCCCTAGAATAGGCCATAACTGAATTACAGCGTCCTAAAGTTAGAAGTTTGACAAGTTTCCCGAAAGTGCGTTTTTGTTTATTTCTTCAAAACAAACATATCTCCGTAACTATCAGTCCTAGAAACAAAATTTAAAAACTACATTGTAGGAAACTGTATTCTCTACAACATTGCGTAGAACTCTTTTGTAGCTACAATGCCCCAAACAGACATTATAAGCCAAAATCTAAAGAAAGTATCAATTTTTTTTGGTTTTTTAAGATGGCAGCGGGTGCAGCGGCCCGGCGGGGGAGGAATTGTGCATTTTGCATTCTAAACGCTTACTAACCATCCTATACAACATATCAAAAAATTAGAACTACCGGACCTTTTGTTTGGTACCCCCCTCTTTGGTCTCATTTGCTGGACTAGTGCGTCACAATAGCAAAAACCGCAATATTCCGTTGTTCTTGATTTTGTTTTTACCACCCACTCCTTAGGGTTGATTCATAAAACTATACATGCGTTTTGTAGGTAATTAAATTCCCCACACATTTTATTCAGATACTTGTTTCCCTAGAATAGGCCATAACTGAAATACAACGTCCTCAAGTTAGAAATTTTACAAATTTCTGGAAATTGCGTTTTTTTTTTATTTTTTCAAAGTGCATATCTCCGTAACTATCAGTCCTAGAAACAAAATTTAAAAACCATATTGTAGGAAATTGTATTCTCTACAATATTGCGTAGGACTCTTTTGTAGCTAAAATGCACCAAACAGACGTTATAAGCAAAAATCTAAAGAAAGTATAAATTATTTTTGGTTTTTTTAAGATGGCGGCGAGCGCGGCGGGGGAGGAATTGTGCATTTTGCATTTTAAACACTTAATAACCATCCTAGACAACATATCAAAAAATTAGAACTACCGGACCTTTTGTAAGGTAAAACACCTCTATTCGTTGGACTAATACATGAATTATAAGTTTAAGTCTTTACCAACTAATCACCAAGGACAGGCCTATCACTGAAGTTAAACAAAAATAAGTTTTTAAAAATGGTTTCATTACTCTTCAAGTTTTTTAATTGTAAAGAAAATGAGGTAAAGATTGTTTATTATAGAGGCAATAAATTGTTTTAAGAAGAAAAAGTTTGAGAATAAGAAATTAGGGGATGCACAAAATGGGGATAGTGTATCTTTTGAGATGTAGAAATTGTCAAGAATTTTACATAGGAAATGCAGGTAGATCTTTGCAAGAACGAGTACAAGAACATATAAGAGCGTATAAAAGTAATAGGAGGGGGATATCTGAATGGGTGGACAGTTGTTTCAGAAATGGCCATAATCCGGATCCATTCGTAGAAATATTATGAGACTCAAGAAGAATCAGAACGATTAATTTTAGAGTCTTGTTTAATAAATTGTGAGTCTGTTGTATGTAGTATATTATGTTTGTTTTTATGTTTAATAATTTATCAAATGACTATTATCGAGTTTATCTCGTTCTTTTAATTTATTTATTGTTATGATTCATTGTGGTTTTATTATTTAGTTTGTAATATGTTTTATTTCCTCAAAATGAAAGTTGACCGGCGGAAGTTTGAACTGCGCAGCCCTTCCGGTAGCTGATCAATTATGTTTTCCTGTCACAATGGACGACAGAATCTGTTTTCACTGAGAAAATAAATGTTGATAACGCCAAATTAAAACTTCTATCGACTATTTAGCGTTATTTCAATACCAGTTGCTAACAATAAGTATTTATATAAATAAATAAATGTATATTATTTATAAATACAATGCTCTTTTGCAAAGTAACAAGCCTTTACCGTAATGGCGGCGTCCTGTCATAACATCAGATGGAAGTGCCTGACCAGACTAATCGATCATACATGCGCAGATCTCACAAAACAGGGCGGCCATCTCTCATTGGGAGGACAGTAATGTTTTTAAATGTTATGATTCGTTTATGGTTATTATTGATAACCATAAAATTTTCTTTTCTCTTTTTTATGATTTTCTTCATGTAGGGTTTTAAGTAACCTTGAAAAAGTTCTTTGTTATAAAGAACGAAATATTGGTGTTAAGAAGTTGTTTTTTAATCTGAATTTAAGCTTCAATTAGTTATATTCAAACATTAAAATACTTTTATTTCAGTAGGTACTCAAACTGTTGATAGGAAGCTTTCTAGCAGGACTAGGTCAGAATCTAACTGAAATAAAATCAATGAGTGAATCATCATTATTATTATTATTGTATGTTTCAAACCTTGGGTTTCCCCAGCAAAAACAATATGGCGGGTCAATGACCAAAGCACATACTGCCAAGTGTAAAGACCTGTGCAAGAATGATTAGGGATGTGTGCTTGTGTCCAAAAATTTCCTAACTATGCGTGTAGTGTTGAATACCACAGCCTTCTGCAGTTGTGCATAAGTGATTTTGTGAAGTCCTAGTGTGCTGAGACTGTGGTGCAATGTGTGAGGCACCAGACCAGTGGCAGACAGAACGATGGGTACAACACGTACTCGATCCTGCTTCCACTGCTTCTGGAGCTCGTGTGCTAGATCAGTGTATTTACTGATCTTGTCTGCGTGAGTTTTCTGCATGTTCTTGCTGATAGGCACTGCAATATCAATTAGATAGGTCTGTTATTATTATTATTATTATTATTATTATTATTATGTTTGTATGTTTCAAACCTTGGGTTTCCCCAGCAAAAACAATATGGCGGGTCAAGGACCAAAGCACATACTGCCAAGTGTAAAGATGTGTGCAAGAATGATTAGGGATGTGTGCTTGTGTCCATAAATTTCCTAACTATGCGTGTTATTATTATTATTATTATTATTATTATTATGTTTCTATGTTTCAAACCATGGGTTTCCCCAGCAAAAACAATATGGCGGGATAAGGATCAAAGCACATATTGTTAAGTGTAAAGACCTGTGCAAGAATGATTAGGGATGTGTGGTTGTGTCCATAAATTTCCTAACTATGCGTGTTGTGTTGAGTACCACAGCCTTCTGCAGTTGTGCATAAGTGTTTTTATGAAGTCCTAGTGTGCTGAGGCTGTGATGCAATGTGTGAGGCACCAGACCAGGGGCGGACAGGACGATAGGTACAACACGTACACGGTCCTGCCTCCACTGCTTCTGGAGCTCGTGTGCTAGATCAGTGTATTTACTGATCTTGTCTGCGTGAGTTTTCTGCATGTTCTTGCTGATAGGCACTGCAACATCAATGAGATAGATCTGTTTGTTGAGCTTATCAACAAGTGTGATGTCAGGTCTATTGTGATGTATGGTTTTGTCTGTGTGAATGGGGTAGTCCCAGTACAGCTTATATGAGGATGACTCTAATACGCTTTGTGGTATGTCCTTGTAGTACGGGACTGTGTTCTTAATAAGTGAGTGTTTGTGTGCTAGCTGTTGATGAACTATCGATGCTACCTGCTTGTGTCGGTGGGTGTAGTCTGTTTGGGAGTGAAGGGGACAGCCAGATATTATGTGGTCGATCGTCTCATGCGTAGTGTTGCATTTCCTGCATCTGTCCTCATGTGTGTTTGTGTCCCTCCCTCCCTCCTTCTCTGCACATGTCTCCAATAGCCGCTACTGTATCGTCTGTTAGTAAGAACTCATAATTAAAACCACATTTTATTTTATATCACAGGAATCCTTATACACTACAATTTTTTTTTGTGCGTATGTCTCTATAGCAATTAAAAACATGTTTTTTTCATTATTATTAGCACTAATAAGGGAGTTTTTTAGAGGGCCGGAACGGATTTTTTTTTTCTGCTATTTCTTATGGAAAAAAATGATTTGAGATACGAGCATCTCGAGTTACGAGCTCGGTCCTGGAACGGATTATGCTCGTTTCCCAAGGTATTACTGTAATAACATTTGGTAGCAATATTCACTATTTCATAGTTGTTGTTTTTTCTGAATTTTCCAAAGATTAATTCTGAATTTTTATTTTTGATTCTTGAATACCGTTGAATGCCTTGTTTTGTATTGTTTTAAAACAAAACAATAATTTCCTAAAAATCAAATTTTATTTGGTTTTGGAAATAAACTATATTGACTTGTTTACAATATTAATTAGTAATCTTTCCTAATCCTGCTAATAATTAATCAGTTTTTAGAGTTTATATAATAATCAGTCGAAACCAATTTTTAACGTTTGGTTTTAAAACTAGCAGAAGCGGGAACTTTTTATCATTGTCAATATGAAACAGAATCCCTTAAAGATTTGAATTTTGTTATCATTCCTAATAAAATATTTATTACATCACCGATTCATCTAGAGGTTTAGTATTACTTTACAGATTAGAAATTATCACTTTGAAGATATTTCCCTGTTCATTTAAAACAATAAAAAAAATTTAAAAAATCAACTACACTTATCTACTGAATAAAACATTAATAATTAAGAAAGTTTAATGCTTTATTTTCTCCTATCATTTTTTTCTTTCGGATAGTTTATAAAAGATAATTATACTTCCATATAAACAAAATAGTTCTCAATCTGGTTTTACAGATATTCTTTTTCGTTGCCATAGCAACTACTGATCTAATGGGAAAGATAAAATTGTTTTGAACTTAAACAATAAATAAATAAAAATAATAAGTAAATAAATAAATTAAATAAATGAATAAATTTTAATAATAAATACTTTTTTTTTAATTGTTGAAGTTGCTACAATAAATTATGAAGAACATTAAAAGCAATCAATACAAAATAAGAATATTTATGTATTCTTATTTTTATTCCTTCATAAATATTAATTAAAAAATAATAAAAGGAAGATTTCTGTTATTACTTCGTATTGACTACTTTTATTTATTTATTTTTTTTAAATTCGTTAAATTTAATCCGTATCGAATCCTTCCTTTACATTTAAATATGCACATTAAAGATTTACGTACAGTTTTATTGTTTTAATACTAAATAAATAAATAAACAAATAAATAAATAAATAAATCTTCATTACTTCGTTAGAGTGATGTTATTTTACAGTTTCCCAAAAATATGATGTAAGAGTCAGATGATGAGAAAAGCTTTGAATAGCCTGTCCGGGTAATTTGAGTCAGCTGATTCCCGCTGTTGCCAAGTGGGCTTTTCGTCCTCAATCACAAAGTAAGTTCATATTTTTGCTATTGTGAAGAACTATAGAATTAAAACGGAAATGTTGTTTCTACCGATTGTCTCTACGTAATACATTTATCAGTCTTTATATAACACTTACTACTGCTACAGAACAATTTGATTGTTATTTTATTTATTTCTCTAAATCAGAATGAACGTATGCTTTCTGTTACTGCTGCACTTGGGTCACGGAAGAATGTCTCCGTTTTATAAAAAAAATGCACTTCCGCGGCTAAGTGAATATAGCTGAAATTTTTGAACAAAATTCGCGTGTCAATTTTTATTAATTTTTAATAATAAAAGTAAAATAAATAAAAAATCGTTTTAAAATAAATTGGATGTTTTCATAATAGCAATTCAGGATTTGAAAAAAAAAATTACATTACAATCCAAATTGGGATAGTAAAATTCATACCGGGTAATTGAAATAAATGGGAATAATTAAGTTTTAATTAACAAAAACCGTTACGATTTAAATTAAATGTAATAAAGTAGAAATATCTAAAGTTAAAAGTATATTGAGAAAGTTTAAATATAAATGAGTTTGACAAATTTGACAACTAAGGAACTGTGGCATAACTTAATCTGAAATATTTACTTTTTGAGTTTAATGAACAATCGCAATAATTTGTAAAAAAAAAAAAAAAAAAAAAAAAGTTGATATTAATTTATCGAACAGTAGAAGGAATTTATCCATCCTTATCCTTAGTTGCTGGCGAGCGTGGCCGTCACCTCGGACCTCGCCCTGTAAATAAAATTATAAAAATTATGTAAATCATAAAATTGCACAAAAAATACTCAAATACCTCAATGAAAAATTTAAAGCGAAACCGGAGATTACGGTACCAGGCTTTCGACAAGATGGCTGCTTGGGCACTACTTTTAAGATATGAATTTTAGTTTTTCAATTAACTAGTGAAAAGTAAAATGGGATGGTATTGAATAATCCTTCTGGTAAGAATATCAATATAAAAAAACCTAATATTATCAAAGGTAATTGTCGTCAGTGCTGGACAGTTAAAAATCTGCATGCAGATCTAAACGTCCTTGTACATGTTTTTAAATGACAATTACCTTTGATAATTTTAGGATTTTTAAATTTTTATTGGGATTCTTACCAGAAGGATAACTAGTGAAAAGTAGACAAAGATTTGCAGGTAAGCTTATTTAAAAATTGTTTTGCACGATTTTTTAATAGAAAAACTAACCCTCATCTGGCTAACTGCGATTTGAGATAACAGTGTGCACCATCATGTATCCCTGCGTGGATGTATCCTAACGAAGACTGTGATTGGCTTATACCGAATTCTTCGTTTTAGCCCCGAAAAGAGTATTTGCCTGGTCCTCGCATATACTAATGTTTATATATTTTTTATTTCAGCCTTATTGCCGTGGATCTAATTTGTTTTGGAGTCAACAGGCAACTATTAAAATTACAGTTTCCTAGGGCGATAAGTTAACTATATATAGATAATTTTAAAGTAGTTTTGTGTCGTGTCATTTAAATAATTCTATATAGTTTCGGCTCCCGAAGAAAAGTATTTCGTAGTAAATTGACATACATAACTACACTTTAATCAACTCTTCAAGTTTCACTTTTAAATATGAAATTTTGTGTAGATGTATAAAATATGCATTTTTGGTTCAAATAAAAAAAGATAGAAAATGGCTAGATTTTTAAAGATATAGGAAAGTCAACATTTAATACTCGATGCAACAACACAGCGAGAGAAGCAAAGAACGCCTCCACATCCCAGCGTTATCTCAACCAATGATAAGTCAATACTAGGACAATGATATTTTCAGTAAATGCTGTCGATCCCCATCTACTACAGTAGAAATACAATAAGACGGTGAAGTAAGATAATTACAGTACTATTGATTTTTTTTTCAAATGTAAGTATTGTGTAAGAAGAAACGTATTATTATCTCATACACGTTGAGTATTTTGTAATTGCTGTTAATCAAGCGAAGAATTACGCAAGTGCAACTACTGATTCATCAGGTCAGCCTTGAATTACTGTAGGAATGATCAATTACTACTGCATCTGAAAGCCAATTATCGCAAACGCATCTAAGAGGGTTGGTAACCTTACATATCAACTTGAAACTAATGAATTCTAATTGATTTACATGTGGATGAATTAGAAGTGAACAGATGATTTCGACTTGCTATTTGTATTTTGTTTTTGCTGGCATCTTTTATTAAGGATTATTAGATTTTTTGATTATTTTTTTTAAAATTCCGAATAGTAAATTAATATGAAACTTAAAAATAACACTACCTATATATCGCTATTCAAAGCTTTGTGAAATGTACTTTTTTTTTTTTTTTAAGTGGGGGGGGGGGGCGCTAATTAAAGGTTGAGCGTCCAACCAAAAAAAAAGTAATTTTCTTCAAAATTTCGGGAATGCTCAGTCATCCAGCCAAAAAGTTTCCCTTACATATTTTCCTCAATATTTAAAACAGAAAACAGCAAAAAAGTTTAACCTACAATCATGACAGAATAGAATTAATATTTAACAAGGTAATTAATGCTTGTAGACAGTGTCTAAAGCAAAGCGGCCCCATTATATGCACAATTGTATAAACAAAATAATTAAAAGCAAGAGCATAAAAATGTAAGACCGTTCCTTTGTTTTACAGGCAAGCTGTAACCTAGGGGACGCTAATACAATGCTTAGTGCATCATTTGGAAATGTTAAAGAATTTATGAAACAATACGTTTGTAAATATTAACAATGACGTACTGTTGGCAATTGTTAGTATTGTTATGTATGAAGCATTATTATTATTACTGTGTTAATTGTTATTACTAATACTGCTATGGAAAACGTTAATTTTGGGGGTCAGGGAGAGGGTCCTACAGGTTTGATTTTTTTTTTTGTACGTGGTCACCTACTTTTTGATCCTGAACACAATGGTGAATATCTCTAACCTATTCATTAATACAGTGTGTGGAGGGAATAATTGAAAAAATGGGACC
>JAFIDM010000001.1:10921372-10951518 GCA_023159025.1 Thereuonema tuberculata
CCCCCCCCCCCCCCCCCCCCCCCCACGCAATTAAGAAATTGTCCCCAGGACTCTTCCCCTTCCTTTTTCTCCCACCCCCTCTGCTTCTCAGTGCAAACAACTTTCTCTCGGAATCAGACACGATGAACAACTCAACCGAAGATCTAACGACGAAAGTCGTTCATTATGCGCTCACCTTCATGTGATTGACTTTTAAAACATCTCCCGAAGAAGGCCCGAGGCACGGGGCCGAAATATCGAGATCACATCTCATCCCGGAGTGAGGAAATCCCTCAAAAAACGGACCTATAGAGTTAACTTTAATGAAATTTAAGGTTATTTATATTTTTCTAAAAACAGGACAGTTTAAAAAAAAATGTCTTATTCCTTAAATATTAAGGGAAAAATACATTTGTTTTTTGTTTCGTTTCTTGGATTTATCTACGGACCAAAAAAAAAAAAAAGCCAGCGTTGTGTCGTTGAGCTCCTTTTTAATAGCATTAAATTTAATACTGCTAACCAATTAAAACAGCTACGGCAAATATCATATTTGTTAGGTTGATCCAAACCTAAATATTAATATTTTTTTTAAGCCTTTTATGTATTTTCATCTCGCGCAAAGGCAATTCATTCTGCAATATACAGGATGTGTGATTTCTTTGTTAGATAGCTAACAATGCTATCAGTGCCGGATCTAAGAAATTTATCAGGGGGGGCAAGTCAGCCCCATGCCGCCCCTGTAGCTGTTTTTCACTATTTAATGCACCACCCATTCCCTAGCTACCTGCTTGTTTTTCGTCAACGAAACATTCTCCGCAAATCACATCAACGCAAAGTAGCGCTCTTTTGTTTCTGAAATACACTTGTTTTACTTTTACATAAAACAAGGATTTGAGTTCACTTTCTGTGAATTAATAGTTTAATAAAAACCCCACCAGTATAAAAAAGTGATCTGATAATTTCTAAATTTTGTTTTTATTTGGCACTATCAAATTATAAAAAAGGATCAATTTTCAATCCCTTGTTGCCGGCCCTTGACATGCCCCCTTAATCCGGTAGTGAATGCTATTACAACTCCGTAATAGAAATTGATTTATAAGAGAAAGGTTTATCAGCCCCCTCCCTTAGAAACTGCAACTTATCAGTGTTTGTCAGTCTAATGCAGTTCCAAACAGATTGCATGAGAAGTTATTCAGATTTAGGGGTTGTGTAAACTCTGAAAAGGATTTAAAGACTGGAATAATCTGCCTCTAGTTGTGCAGCTGTTCCCTTTTGAGGCGACAATTCAGAAAACATTAAAAAAACGGCAAAAATTGAGGTGAATTTACAGAGAATTATATCCTTCTCCACTTGTCAACTTCATGCTATAATATAACCTATCACTAATGCCTCTAAACTTAATAAATTGTCTTGGAAGGCTTCGATTTCTTAATTACTTTTTTTTTGTTTGATTACGTAAATTCCTTTTAAATCCAGGTTCCATCGTTATTAAATTGCAAAAAATTATTTCTTATATAAGTAATATATAATTTTAATTATTTAGGATAATATTTTATAAATTTTAGGTTTAGGAGACAAAACTTAATGCATGTATGGGAATAGCAGTGATCTAATTTCCATTGCGAAATGCTTGTAAACATTTTTTTGAGAGCCTGAGAATGTGCTGATGTGTGAGAGCAAGCAAAAGAGAATTAGAATATCCACTAATTTTTAATTTTTCCGTTTTTGCTCACCAGATGTCGTTGTTTGACCTTAGCATTTAGTCACCAAGGCAAATGGACCAATCAGACATTGAGCTGCGCTGAACCGTCATGGCCACCTCGATGAGGCGACCCATGATAGGTTTATTGAAAAGCATCTGTAAATGTTACGGTTATCAAGGGGTGAGTATTTCAATTTCTACTTAAATTAACTTGTAAGCTAAGGTTCCGATTATTAATGAGTGAGTCTCGATTGAGAGAACACGCTCCCATCACTAGAGAATTCTGTTCTGAAGCGAGCACTGCTAGGGTTAGCCGATCACCTGTCCATCTCGTGTTCAACATTCCTGGACGTTTCACTTTCGATTCTTCTTTCCTGACCCAGAAAGCTCGAGAAGTTAAAGCCCTTTCTGCTCTACAACTCCGGGCTAAAGCCTCATTCTGTGCTATTTTCGTTCACTTTTTCCTCGAGTTTCCGTGGACCGTTGATCGAATTGTAAACTTCTAATTCCATTATGGTTTTACTTGCGCATCCCGAGGAAGAGGTCCACGATTTGTGGGTGAGTTCTGTTGTACTTTCAGCTCCTTTATTTTCTTTATTTGATATCAGGGAAGTTAGCATTAAGTACAAATTATGCAACTTAAATCGGCCACTTTTTTTTTTCTTCATTTTAAAATAAAGTAAACAACGAACTATCGAAATTCGTCCTGCTAATTTACTAACTTATTTTCTGAGAATGACTATCTATCTAGATGTACAATCGATCTTGATAACTAGGATGATTAAAATTTTCTCTTACAAAAAAATCATTTTCTTATTGTTGGCGGTAAGATTTAAAGGATTTCGATTTTTTAAAAGATCACTATTTCAGTGTTTAATTGATAAATGAAATCCACATGTGTCATTTATAAACTAAAAACAAATAGTGATTTATTTGGAATTAACTTTTCCTGAGAAACTAGAGCATCTTTTCTGTTTAATGATCTTGAAACCCCAAGGATTCACGAAGGTGTCAGTTGGGATTGTGTGTTTTGTTTTTTTTTTTTTTTTTTTTTGGGGGGGGGGGGGGGGTTTAATTTTAAATTTTTTTGTTAAAATTTGTGAAAATTTGGAACGGGTGGTTGGGTTTTTTTTTTTTTTTTTTTTTTTTTTTACAACTTATTGGATTTTACGATTATATGTAACATTTGATTTCGATAGAAATAACCCATCAAAATTAAGTTTTGACTTTTTAGTCTCAAGGGAAATAATTTTACATTTAATGTCACGAAAATCAGTTTAGAGATTTTTTAAACGTTGATGCTAAGGTGTCAATCGTATATTTCAATATATTCGAAATTTCGTTTGAGTGCCCAGAATCTACAACTGATTTAAAATAATTTTATTTACATTTTTAAAACGGACGCTTGGCAATTTTTCTGTGTGGCCTCTTTTCGCCATAAGCCGAATTCTTTCGATGAGTTGAGAGGAAGTTCTAGTTTCCAGATTTGAAGATGGCTTTAATTATCTTGAAGCAGTAGAATCATTGAGTCTGGACTGGTTTTGGAGGAAAAGTAATGACACAGCAAGTTATTTAGTTTTTACTGTTTTTGTAATTCGAAATAAGTTTTCCGTGGTTACGCTGTTAACCACTTGTACTATTGTTAGTTTTCTTTCTTTCTAATAAACAACTTCCGTATAGCTTTAATGGGGATACGTCTTCAAAACTTATTTTAATTTAGCTATTACAACTGGAGTACTTTAATTGTTCCATTTTTTTTATTATTATTATTTGTTGGTTAGATGGTTTATAGAAGCGGTTTCCTATTTAAAAAAAAAGAAAAATTGGGTTGCCACCATTGTAGCCGAACCATAAAAATAATAGAAGTTTGTTGATTGTATTTCCTAATTTCCTGAAGCATAATTTTGAATTTAAAACGTCAACAAATAGCTTTCAATGCATGACAACTGATAGATTTAGGAAAAAAACAGATGTATTTTTTTTATTTGAAATAATAAACCAAACACAGCAGTTGTCGCATCTGTAGGTTTTGTTGGTTAATACCAACAGAACGCAAAATATGGTTTTTCAGAATTTAACTCAGGTTGTTTAAAAATTAACAACTTTAAAATATAATTTTTGTGATAGTTAATTAAGAATTAATTTCCAGTTAATTAATACGATAGATATTGCTATTTATTTATTAATTAAATTATGTTAATAGTGTCAATAATTAATTCTTTCCATTTTTGTTTTAGGCCACAATTTCCAATACTGCTGTTCCGTCCAAACAGTTTCCCTCTTCAGTGAAAATCGTTGAAGTAGGACCCCGAGATGGACTCCAAAATGAAAAAGTACGTCAGTCACTCTTGTTTATCGTGATTTTGAGGAAGTATTTGCTCTAATTAGTTTAGAGTCCAAGATATTGACAAGTGTTTAGGATTGTAATTAAGAATTCAATATTAATGGCTGTGAGATATCAAATCATGATGTAAGATCAAAATAATCACAATAAGAATAATAATGAAACTATTAAAAATAATGAAAGATTTTGTTTTAATTTAAAATCTCTTAACACTCTTAGCAGTGAAGTTAATTTTTTTTTTTTTTTTAAAAAAAAAAAAACCCCCCCCCCCCCGTGTGAATTTATCTGCAGATCAAAATTAATATAACTAATTATAATTAATTAACTTAGTGTATATTTTTTTTAATTAATGTTTGTAATTTCTTTTTTTAGGAAATTGTTCCCACTACAGCCAAAATCGAATTTATTAACCGATTGTCAGAAACTGGCCTTAATGTCATTGAAACCACAAGTTTTGTTTCGCCTAAATGGGTTCCACAAGTAAGTAAAAAAACTATATATTAATATATATAAAAAAATTTACTTATTCCTTTACACTAGTTACTGTTTTGAGATTTATATTCAGATGATAAATAAATGTAAACTTAAATTAGAGAAGTATTATTTATTTTTTAAAATAAGTATTTTATATTATTACAATTGGATTACATGTAGTATGTAAATGTTAGTACTTTAATCAAATTAACAAAATATAGTAAAAATCTTCTACATAGCAGTTTTTTAGAATCTGATGAAGTCTATTATCAAATAGAGGAAAGCTTAAAAATAAATGTTATTATAGAAATTGTTATTTATCTTATGTATAATATGGCTTTTGAAGGCAATGTTGTCTATTGTTGATTGAAGAGATTTACATTGTGGATTTTGTGTAATTTTAGATGGCAGACCATTCTGAAGTCATGAAAGGAATAATGAAGAAATCTCCCATCAGTTATCCAGTTTTGGTTCCTAATCTAAAGGGATTAGAGTCAGCTGTAAGTTGAATAGTCTTTTCTTTTTATTTTGCAACCTATCATATATCTAGGTTTTGTTTTTTCTTCTTAATTTTACTATTATTAAAGTTGACATTGTTTGAAATATTAATTTTTTGTTTTTGCTTGTCTATTTATCGATTTTGCATAATAAACAACTATAATGTTGATTTCTTTATATTCACAGGTGGCTGCTGGAGCTAAGGAAATTGCCATATTTGGTGCAGCTTCTGAAACATTTACAAGGTAATTTTTTTTTCCTTGTGCTTCTATATAACAGTGTAATCACACTTATCAAATTTACCCAGTTTTTCATTTGATATTTTATCTCACATTTATTTTGCATTACTATAACTTTGTGTTGTAATTACAGGAAAAACATAAATTGTTCCATTGCTGAAAGCCTGCAAAGATTTGAGGATGTAATGACAGAAGCAAGAAAATCGGGGATCAAAGTTAGAGGGTAAGTACCAAAAAAAAAAAGCTTATGATTTCTTTGATTGATCTTGCAGAAATTAAGCCACTAAAATTGCTTCCTAAGTATTTGTTAGAGAAATGATGTAATCTAACTTGATTTTTTGTTTATCTATTTTAGATATGTTTCTTGTGTTCTTGGTTGTCCATACGAAGGCTATATTCCTCCATCTGCAGTGGCTGAGGTAAAATTCATTCCCATTAAAATTGTAAATGAAACTTCTCATTTGCCACAAATTAAAAGAGACTAAATATTAATTACATTGTCATATCTTTTTATAATTTAGATAAATAAGTTTTTAATATTTGCTGAGTTTTAATCTTACATTATTGCAGAATATTTTAAATAATGTTTATATTAAAGAATATTAACACATGACTGCTGCCATTGTGAGGGTTGGTGATCCCCAGGTCCCACTAGATTATTTTAAATTTTTATATAGTAAAATAAGAAGTTGATATATATATATAATATAGTATATTTAAGCCTCTCTCCCTTGACCCACTCAATCAACTGTCAGAGTTCCATGTAGGTTAAATTCCTGTGTAACTGTCTCCTCAATACTAGATTTTGAATAGTTTGAACAAAGTTTGGTACCAACAACTGTTTATGACAGTTCAGGGTGTCAACTGAGATGCTGCACACCATACAAGATCCCATTACAAGTGCTGGCAGCATAGTTTGCCTAGCCACAAAATATGGTGCAGTGTAATAGACAGATGTATTGGTGCCATCTACATGGACCCGTGCAGACAGCATGTTAATAATTTGGTACACAGTAATCATAAACATTAAAAAAATGTTACTTGAGATTAAATTTCACGTTTTCTGAGCTAAATCTGAATAATGCAAAATTATGAGAAAATTAAGTAGCTTGTCCTCTTGTCGATATATAAACTTAGATTAAAGAACAACATCACTTTTATAAGTGGTTTGCAAAGTCAAGAAATCATGGTTTCAGAGCAAATGAGTATCTTAATTTTGGGTCATTGATAACTGTTAATGATTTAGTAATTGTTATTGAAGATCCTTGTGATATTGAGATTCATTAAAAAAGAAGCTGTTTTCCACATTTTTCATCCAAAATGACTCGTGAACATTGGCAACAGTGTAGTATGAAGTTTTTTTTAATAACATTTTCTCCAAACTCTAAACGAAAAGAAATTTGCTTTTGCACCTGGAACCAGTGTTGTAGAAAAGGAGGACTCAGTCTCTGCACAGATGTGCGTAAAGATTCTTCTGGCTTCTTAGTTTCATACCTCAGATAGAACATAGTGTTTGAGCTACAATAAAAAGTAAACATTAAATCTAAGCTGCTTTGTGTCTCAGTTAAGACATTTTTTCTTTATATTTTTGTTTTTATTTTAATAGGTGGCTGTGAAACTGTATCGGATGGGCTGTTACGAAATATCATTAGGCGACACAATAGGCATTGGAACTCCTGGATCGATGAGGGAAATGTTGGAAGAGGTTTTACGTTTCTTGCCTGTGAATGTGATTGCTGTCCATTGTCACGATACCTACGGACAAGCCTTGGCTAATATTCTTACAGCACTAGAAGTACGTAAAGTATCTGGTTAAACTATTGTAAACTTTTCCATGAATTGGAAAATACTAAAGTTATTTTTAAACTATTATTTCCTTTAAGGATCAGGATGCATATTACCATTTTTATCTTTTAATGAAAAATGTTGAAAAAATACAATGAGATAATTGTAATTTAATATCAGAAATCAGTTTTAAACAGCCTAACCATTTGACTAAAGCTTAACAAATTTTCACATGTAATAAAAAAAATTTTCAAAATTGAAATACACTAAATAGTAATAAATAAAAATATAATTTGTAGATGGGAGTAGCTGTAGTGGATTCTTCTGTATCTGGTCTTGGAGGGTGTCCCTATGCAAAAGGTGCCAGCGGCAATGTTGCAACTGAAGATGTTGTATATATGCTCAATGGATTACAAATTCAGACTGTAAGTATATTTTGAAAAGCTTAGTTTTCAATTCTAGACATCTTGATAGCAGATAAAAAAAAGATCACAAAATAAACAGTACTTAACAAAGAAAAAGATAAATCTTTAACCAATTTATTAAATTATTATTTTTATTGTGATCAAGATGTGTTTTCTAGCTTGTTTCAATATTTTTTTTTTTTTTGCTGTTAAAATTTTTTTTTAACTGATTTGATGAATAAATTGCGATTTTAATTAATGAAAAAATGTAATATCTATTTAGATTTTCAAGCTTTTATTTGTTTCATGCAGTGTATTAACCTAGAACTTGTTGATTCTTTTATTTAGGGAGTGGATCTGAACAAATTGATTTCTGTTGGCGAATACATTTGTGGTGTCATCAATCGACCGACCAATTCCAAGGTTGCAAAAGCTATGGGAAGTCGACATTTATAGTTTTTTCATCTCAGCATTGTTTTCTTCATCTGACATTGGACCTTTCTGTGAAATGTCTAAGTGTTTATTTTAAGTAGTTAATGTACATCTTGTAAATAGATTTCTTGTATCATTATATAATAGGGCAATGAAACATATCACTGCATCTTTTTAGTTATATTTTAATCAAATGGCAGGTATTCAGTTTTATCTTTGTTTGCATGCGTGTTTAGCAAACATCACATTTGTCTTTCAAAAATTGCCATACAATGCAATGTATAGATTTTATTTTTTGTTTTTGCTTAGGAAATGGCTGTGTTTTTGAAAGCCACATCTTCCAGAGTAATAATATAATATGTATATTTTGTAATAATATACAGATATTTTTAATATCCATTTGGTTCTTTATAAAAGCAAAAAAAAAAAAAAATGTATTTCATATTTTACAACGAAAATGAGGCAGAGAATGTCAATGCCACTAAATGCATTTAATTGAAAACATTTCAGTAACAAAAACAATTATCCAATTTAATAGTGTTTTCAAAATCAAAATATTTTAGCTTTGTTTGAAAATGAATGAATTGACTGATAAATGATTGAGAAGAAACAACTTGGTTATTATCTAAGTGGCATAGCTTTTTTTTTTTTTTAGCATTTTTTTGTTTTAACTTTCAATTTTTGTTTTGGTGCCCAGTGTAAGTGATCAAAGTGCAACCCCAAGACCTGACCTACAGAAACAAAGAGTAGGTCTTCCAACCAAAACAAATTGATGTAGGATCTCATTTTGTCACCTGCGGCCACAGTCCCTCTGATTCCTCCCCCAATCTGATCTGATTTGCTATTGAATTTAACAGTTGGTCTGCCTTTGTAAATTACATGATAATACAATAACGAAAATATCTAGGATTTAAAAAAAAAAAAAAAAAATCTTATTAGTTGGATAATTGATTTGATACTATGCAAAATAAAAAGTAATTTTCCACTTTAATTTCCTTTATCTTCCATAAGCATAATAGCATATAAGCATTTTCTTGGTTTTATTTATTGTTGCTAGTGTGTAAAAGCCTGTGTGGTGAGAAATCTTGATTAAAAGAACTGCTGCATTGGGGGATTTCAGTATTTTGTACAATTGACATATTTGGAGGTTTAAATCCCCTTTAAGCTTTTGTGCAAAAATTTATCAATGCTCTATATTTCTGAATTGCTAATTTATGTTAAAAAATATATTGATTTGAGAAAATTTTCTTTTCTTTTTTTTGCCCTTACCCCCAAGTTCAGTGTGTGAAAATAAATATATCACGTTATCCAAACAACTTCCATATTCATAAGATTTCTATAAAAAACTTGTTTTGTACATTTAATGAGGTAGTCATAATAGAAAATTTTTTTTGGGTTTCCCGCACATAAATTCATTGCACAATTTTGAATTTTAATTATGTAAGTGAACATTTTTAAAAATACCATTGAACTGAGTACATTTTTATTAAAAGTAATATCTTATGATTTTGCAGTACTTCTCACGTACTGTATAAAATCTTAATATTTGCTAAATTTTCATTTTTTTTTTTTTTTTAAATCAAAATAACTATTATTGCTTAGTACTTTTACTAGCAATTATAAAATATCTGAAGATTAAATTCAAAAATTGAACAGTTATCAACAGTTTAAAAAGAAAGTAATTCCAACTAAATCATTTTAATTGGTACAGTAATAAATGTCATGGTTTAAAATGAACGATTAAATGACTATTGCCGTTTCAAGGTAGAGCACATTAGATTAATAGTTTATTTATGCACAAAGAAAAACATTGGATGTCCTAGAGGCAATAAAATAGTAAAAAAAAAAAAAATATAAAAGCAATTTTCAAATCTACACAGGTGGAATTCCATGTTGAAAATTTTAGTTTTTGCTAAGATTTATTTAAACATGCATTTCATAATATTTGGTAGATTTCATGCACTGCACCATACTACTATGGAATTTCTTCTTTCTGCTGATGTATTATGCAATTAAACCTTGAATCCTAAAGATGTATAGTTCAATGAAAATCTCAAAAGCCAAAGAAAATATGTCTTCTATCATTATCAGAGTTGCAAGTTTTGACTTGTTGTACAGGAGGTCGTTTGGGGGGGGGGGTGATTTACTTATAATTTTATCAGTAACAATTGACTGACTATATTTGTAAATATTTGATTTCACAACAGTGCATAAATATAGTCATCCTTCTACAAAAATAAAACTTTATTTGAAAATGTCATTATTAAATGTTTTTTGCTGTAGTTAGGAATTAAATAGTTAGAAGGTGCACTGGTAAAGTTTTAATTTTAACTATTTAAAAATGTAAATAATAAGCATAATAATTCTCTGGAATATTATTTATTTTTGCTTATTTATTGACAAATATTTGGAAACAAATATCTTTAATATTAAACTTATTGTTTAGAATGTATGATATTAGTTATTATATAACTATGTTGTATGTATAAACTTTCTGACTGATTCTCATTGTTTTAGCTTTAAAATGTCTTTGTAGTAATTTATCAAAGCTTTTTGTTTTTTTTTTACTCCAGTGAAATTTTATTTCAAGCCACAGTTCCTGTATTTCGACTAACTTGTGTTGATAAATACAAAATTCTACAATTAATTGAAATGACTTTTACTTTAATGCTGTTTTAAGTTTAAACATTTATCTATTGTTTTGTTGAAATCAGTTTATACATTTGATTTAAAATTGTCAAATTGCTCCTGCATTAAGCAAGCTTCAAAAATGGAACTAAACTATGGTTTTACAAACCATCTTCTACATTACATTATTCTTTGAATTTATTATGTTTATTCTTGTATTTTATATAATAAACATCTGAAATTAAAGATTTTCTTGTGGAAATTCATTAAATTTTCAGCATTAATAGAACTTTACATGCATATCAAAACTTAACAATCAATTTACAGAAACCATACTAAATTATTTATATATCCTTATCAATAGTTTTTAATTAAAACATTTAACAAGTATGACAGGAAAACAGCTAGAATACAATGCCTTTTGTATTCTAAATGTTTTAAATATGAGCTGTTGGAACATTTTCTACAGTAACTGGTAAATGCAATTGAATATATTTATCATGGATGGACATAAGACAATTCTGTCGTATTCTCAGGGCTGCCCAGAGGGGAGGGGGGGGCAAAAGATGCAGATTGCCCCGGGGCCCCATAAAAAGAGGGGCCTCATGAGGCCCGAGGGGCCCTGCTGTATTGAATTGTCCTTTTTTTTTTTTTTTTTTTTTTTTTTTTGTTGTTTTGTGGGGGGGGGGGGGGGGGCACAAATCCAAATGTTGCCCCGGGGCCACCACTAGTCTCTGGGCGGCCCTGTGTATTCTTCCTAAAATGTACAACATATTCAGGAACTTGCCATGAAATTTTCTTGAGGTTCATAGAAAAGTTAGTGCTCCATTTGGGAGATTTTGTTCCAGTTATTGCAAATATTCCTACTCAATGAAGACTTTGTACTTCATACGCTTGAAAGTAAATCCAATATATGGCAAGAAAGGAAGTTTTCTAATTGGTTCTCAAATTTATTACAGTAACTAGAGAAACATAAATTCTTATTACAAATGAAGCATTTTTCTTATTCGCATATCTACAGCAGAATAATTGAAGCCACTTATTAGAAGATCAAAATGGATTTAGACTAAGCAGATTTTGTATTGATGTACTTACTTTAAAACAGCTGAAAAATGTCGAGAATTTAACTTGAAAACATATTTACAGACTATGAAAAGGCATTTGATTGTGTTATAGGATTAAATTAAGACTGGATTTCCAGAACACCTGATTGAAGTCATCCAAAGCCTTTACTCAACTGGTGTGCCATGAGATATATAATCGACATACTTCACACTAGTCAAATGCATGCATCTAGAATAAAATCCCGAGCAAAACAAATGTGATTTACATTGTTTCACTCTAACAATTAAGGATAGTTAATTATTAATTCTGATTCAAATCGACTTTATCCTTTTGCTGTGCAAAGTGGATATATCTGCCCGAAATTGTATTACTGTTGAGTGCAAAAATCTGATTTAATCCAGCCTTGAAGAAATTTCTCGTTATACTGCTAGTAGCGAACCCATAGCCAGTGATGATCTATCAGATTTTTCAGTATCTTTATAATGCAAAATCAGAATTTTAATGCTATAGGTAACCTTATCTTCAGGAGATACTGAAAATATTAATGCCTCTTTATGGAATGACCATGAAATTTAATTTTGCAGTGAAAGGGTTAAGAATATTTCAGGGTATCATATTTTTAAAAACAGACTGTTTACATTGGTAAATCTTAGATGGTTTTTAAAGGATTCTATAATAACAATAAAAAAAAGCATTGAAAATTTGGAGTGCCATGAAGTGAAAAAGGTTGCGATGCACTGACTTATACCAATGCAAAAGATTTTATTTGATAGTGAAAATAATAGCTTTGCAATTTCAACCAACCAACTTTGTCTAAAGTGTGTGTATATTGTAAATGGTGTACTTTAACTAGTCTACAGTTAAATAATGGGGCCCATATATTAGTACCATGCTCTTGCAGATGGCCAAATTATTATTAAAGTGAATGAAGATAATTTTAAAGTGGCTTTTGAAGTTCATCATAAATCAATAAGAACTACAACATGAAAATATCAATTTCTAAAACAAAAAAAATGACTTTTAAAGGAAAATGTCCAGTTAGGACAAAAGTAATATTTGTTCGATGACATGAGTATCAATTATATCACTTTTAATTAACTTTGATGCGATATTTCATTTACATTGACAACGATTTGGATAGAATACTACGCAGATTTAAATATATATTAAGAACTCTGAACACTTATTTTATAAAACACCAGTGCCAATTATTTGGATCTGAAACTTAGACTATTTGACAGAAAGACTGGAGTGGAATCCAGACAACTGCGATTGAAATATCTACAATCAGTTAAAGAATACACAAAATTAGATATATAATTAAAATATTAAAAATCAACCGATTATCTTCACAGTAATTGATAATTTAGAAATAAATGGAAAGACTCCAGGAAACTATCTTCCTGTCTCTGTCCAAAGTGAAGAAAGACCAAATTAGACCATGTACAAGATGAAAGGCATCTTGTCTATCTTTGAAGATGATGACGGATGGTAGCAAAAAAAAAAATTACTGTAATTCATCGTTACAGTATTTTTTTTTATGCTATCGAAAAGGGTGAGAAATCAATGGATGAATAAAATAAGTAGCCAGTCAAATAATACCCCTTTCCTCTTGGAAGAAAAAAAGTAATTAAATAACGTTGTTGTTATCATGAATGTGTTTCAGATATGAAGTTTCAAAGGCTTATATAAAACTCTTATTTGCTTTCAGATATTTAAATAAGATTCTGATGGTCTTAATAAGATTTAACCAAGAAAAACAAGCTAGATTAAGTAATCGTGATAAAACAAATGCAAGTTGAATGAATCCTAAGACATTAGACATAAAAGAATACTATTGAAACTTTTTTTTTTTTAAGTTAATTTCATAGCACAAATAGGAAGAGGTTTTATTATATCCAACACTAATGAATTAAGAATTTAAACCATAATTTCAATACTAAATTATTCAATTTATTTCTTACCAAATGATGCAATATAACTTCTTAGGTGCAAATAAAATGTTTCAAATTTATATTTCTGCAGTCAGGTTACATCAATTGACTGATATACAATTAAATTCTTCTATCCCTAAGAATTACTAATAATTACTAATTGTAATTAGATTACAAATTTAATGTTGTATTTGACAGAGATAATTAGTTTCCTTTATTAGAATGCCAATGAAAGATTGACAAAATGTACAATTTACAAAGCTTAACAATCAGTGATAAAGACAGAACCAGATATCTTGGATACCCATTATTTATTTATTTTTACTTAAAAAAAAAATCAAGAAAAATTAAGAGAATTTCATTTGTAAAACAAAATTTTCCTTTGCTGTCAAAGGATGTCACTTTGGTCTCCCTATTGTTGTTTACAAATTTTATTTGCTTATTTTTTGCATAAACAACAATTTAAGATGCCCTAATTCCTACACATACACAAATTAAAAAAGGATCTAGCAAAGAATAGGCCATATCAAATAATAAATTTAATGATGCACTTTTTGATAAGAATTTTTGTAATTTAATTAACTCTTAACTTGTGAAGTGTTTAAATTGGGACGTACTTTGAGAGGTAAGATCTGTAAGACTTCTTTCAATATTTTCTTGTCAAATCCCCCCCCCCTCCAATACCAAATACAATGGTTTGAAGGTGGCGAATGGCCTTTAGTATGTGGTTCAATAGTAAATGTCGCAAGACTGAAAATATATAGATGCTATATGCCTTTGAATTATTCACTGCAAACAATGAAAGGAAAATTTACAATAGTGAGCTCAGTTATTTTACTAGCATGAAAAACATTTAACCATTTCCTACATATTTGGTAACTAAAGAGTATAATTAAACTATTTGAAAGCAATTTCACAGTTTTTAAAAAACACACGTTTTATAATATGCACAAATATATTGCTTTACAAAAATAATTATTTAAATTTATTGTTCTGTTGTAATGCTTTTCTTTAATTTCTCTTGCTTTGTAAGCATATTAAATGCTACCAGCACTGAATAAAAAAAAAAAAATTATCACTTTAGATTATCAGATTTACTGCAAAAATAAAGCAAAATGAAGAATAAACTTTGCATTTCATCTCTTGAATGGAGTATAGAATGCACTTATCACAACATTTGGCAAGCAATAATGAAACAGTTCAGTAATAATATTATATACAAAAGTACAGATTTTCATAATAGAGGAAGTGCTTTTTTTTTATTCGAAGTTGTTCATACAACTTTCACAATTTTTCTTTTGCAAATTATTTGCATACTTTATTTCTGCATTCAAAACACACTGGCTGTTTGCACAGATGGCAGATGTAAGAAGTTACTATATACGAGACATTGGGGTATTTCTTTTCATCCTTGAAAGATAGATACTTGAGGCCTTTCAACAATGTCGGAAATACCCCAATGTCTAGTATATAGTAACTATGCCCACAGTCACATTAGGACTACAGATGTAAAAAGTCTTTCTCTTCTTAATGAGGTTTGCACAAGGTAGAGGTTTTCTCTTCTCAAGTTTTTCTTCTGCTGTGTAGGCCATGACATCTTCTGTCAGTCCCAGGACTCTTATGCATGCTCATACCTCACAATTTATCTTTCTATTTGTGGTTTTACGAGCTTGCTGGCCAGGTTCTTCATGAAATCAAGCCTGTTTATCTCTGGATTACCTCTACATGAGCTGTACAGTATGTAAGCGTTGATAGCACTTATGTCTAGTATCCTATAGCATACTGTCATGGTCCACCATCTAGTTCCCTGACCTCTGCAATAAGTGGCACATTTCGAGTGGAGAATATTAACTCCTCCCTCTGTGAGGTTGTAAAACTTGATTATCTTAGGCTTTTGAGTGTTACTATCAACTGATTTTTCATGGTGCACAGATGATACAAGAATCACTGCCTTATTCTTTTTAGGCACATGAGAGATCATAGTACTGTGTTTCATGAATCCAAATAAGCAGGAATTTATTTCCCTAGATTTGTTAGACAGAAATTGACTGGGAATTTCTCCTTTATTTTTCGGCAGTATTCCAACATAAGTCAATCCTTTCATATTCATGATATCCATAAATTCTACTGAAGAGAACCAGTTGTTCCCTGTGACATTCCTATTTGTTCCTTGAATAGGCTTGGAAAGATGTATAACTAACTGTGTCAGCTTTGAAAATGTTTTCTCTTCTTGTGGAAGTTATCTCCATCTGAATCTTTACCGGCATAGATATATCCATTGCATTTCTAGCATCTGCAAGCACGTCAATTTTATGCCATATTTGGCTGGTTTCTTAGGCATGTACACCTTGAATATGCAGCAACTACAATAGCTTATTAGCATCTCGTCAACACAAGCTGATGTATCAATAGTGTATACAACCTGGCAGTTATTCACAAACTTCATAAATAACTCCGAAATTGCAGCAGCAGGATCTGTTTTCCTACTTTTGCTCTTCTCTGGTAGCGAAATTATCAAATCGTAACATGAACAGAAGTATATTGGATCGGTGTTCACTCATCACACATCGAAAAATATCTCTTCTAGAACAGTCTGTTACAAAAATTGCATTATTGTTCTTCTGATTTGACTTGAATATTGCTGAGTACAAAAATAAACCTAATAATGTTTCTTTTCCTGATGCACATGCTACATCTTTTGGCCTACACCGAGCAACTCAAGGACAATGCTGTGTTTTGGTGTTCTGTTTCTCGCGACAAAAGGTTCACGTAACCACTTGCAACTGTTTTTTCCGTAATACGCATTTCTAGGAACATTATCATTCCCTGGAACTTCTTCCTCTGCATCCCCAGAAATTTCAGAGTCTGAATTATAATCACATGTTTCCATGCAGAAGTTTTCATTGCATTCGTCAGCATCACCCACATCCTCATTCGGCCATGATTCTATTGAAGACTGGATCACTCAGATGAATACCATGTGAAGGCTTCACAAGTTCTGACAAAGCTCCTTGACAAGTTCTGACAAAGTTGAAAGACACTAGCACGTACTTGTACTAGGTAGGAGGTGGAACATTAGCTTGAGAAAATGTGGCAATATGAAACTTTAAAAGTATCGTTCGATCATATGACCGCACCTCACAAGGGTTAACATCTAAATTTGCAAGCTTCTGTTCAGAGCAGCTTTGTATATATGTTTCACACTTATTAGCCTTCATGGGATGTGAACAGTCATGACACGGGCATGTAAAAGATTTTCTTCCGAGAGGAGCCAAATTAGGAAACTGACCAGCAGCAACTAAAATAAAAAAAAACACATCGTTTTCAAAATTATGGGCAGAGGTCAAGATCCCTTCAACTTGTTTTCAAAGCAAAAAAAAAAAATAAATAAAACGAAAGAAAACAGGGCTAATCTATACATTTAGAAGGGGGGGTGGGAGAGTCAAGGCCTCCTCCTCCTCCTCCTACATACACTCATCATTACTCATCGAACACATTCAGGAATGTCAGTAGTGGGAAATTTGATAGGATACATTTCTATTTCTGAGAACTCCAAAACAGTTTTCGCACTGTTTAAGATTTACTTTAAAAAGCTTAAATATAAACATATTTTATATTTATACAATTAGCTTGGACCTTATATTTGAAATAATGGATTAACAAGCATTATTGAGAGTTTCCAGATGATCAGGAAGGGACTAGAATGCTGATATCTATATATTTTGCAGTTTCTAGCGACCCATTTGGAAGCTATTGTAATAGCGACCAAAATTGGTATAGCGACTGCATACCCCTAATAACTCCCGAACGGAAGGTCGGATCGACAAACGGATTTAACTATCGTGTTCAGAGGCCCAAACACGGTAGGAATGAGGTATTTTCAATACTAATGCCCCCCCCCCCCCCAATGTTCGAGATATTCGGCATTGTTCCCCCTTCCTAAAAACTTCTGAAAGGTCGGATCGACAAATGGACTTCACCATCGTATACGGAGGCCCAACAACATAAGTAGATTATTTTCAAGGGCCAAGCCCCTCCCCCTCTGTTCGAGATTATAGGGTATTGTTGTCATTGTACCCCTCCCCTAAAAACTCCCGAACGAAAGGTGGAATCGACAAACGGATTTCACCAGCGTATTCAGTGATATATCCCCCATGTTCGAGATATTTCGCATTGTTTTCATTGGATTTCCTGTATTAGCTTAAATGTTAGAAATGCAACTATTTCTTTTCAGTTGTCAGCTATAGCTTGAGATTAAGGTCTCCGACTCGTATAGTGAAGGTTGTTGGTTGGAATATGTGCTTTTTTTTTCATCTTTTTTTCTCAATGTCCGCGTGGGTTTTTTTAAATTTTTTTCCTAACCTTTTTTTAATTTTTCTTGACGTTAATGTACTTCCTTTTTTTTTATTAATTATGGGTCGCCCTTAAATTTATGCTTTGGTTACAAAATTATATTCACTTGTTAATATTGAATTTTATTTATTTATTTATTTTTGAATTTAAAGGCGGGGTCCAAGTTGACGACAGAATTAAAATTGAGGATGATTAGAATTAATTAATTGTCAGCTGTTAATAATATTTCACTAGAATTATTTTTTTTTTAATTCTGGAATAAATGATATAATGGCATCGCTTCTCTTTCAGACTTGAAGAAATTGAAAACGAATCCTAGTAGCTGCAAACACGTGTTCAGACAGGAAGTGCGAGAATAGTTCGGAGGAAAATATTGAAAACGATGCTGATTGGTTGAAAATCTTGGAATCATTTTATATCGTGGTCTGATGGCGTTTCGCGAATTTTCTACCCGTTTGTTATGTTTTGGAGACATTTACAACAAAACGCCGTTTTCTCTAAGCACAGAAGAAATCCTAGATAGTCAGTAACAAAAAATAATTCTCAATCTTTGTAAATATTTGATGATCTTAGTAAAAACTCAAATCGAAGCTACTTCCAATGGCTGACTCGTGCGACGAAGAAGTTTCAGTTCCTGAGAAAACAAGTTCTTCTGAAAAGAAACAGAAACCCATTGAGGCTGGAGTGGTTTATTTAAGTACTATTCCTCCTGGTATGTCAGTGAAACAAATACGGGAAACCTTAAGCAAATACGGCGAAATTGGAAGAATTTTCTTACAACCAGAAGGTGAAGGATTTTACATTGCTAGAAAAAAAAAAAAGTGACATTTCCTTATTTAAATCTTGAAGTTAATAAGATATGTTACATTGTTTTAGATCTCCTTAAGTATTTAAGTTATGTGTTTACATGTGCGTTACCTTCAATAGATATTTGCATACGGCAACAAAACTTTGCAACAGAATTTTAAGTTTTAGAAAATATGACGGCATAAGTTTCCTCGTTATATTTTAAAAATACGATATTTTTATGATATAGTAAACTGAAAAGCGTAAAACCATCTTTTTTTTTTCTTATATCATAATCCTCGATTCCATAATAATGATGATGATTTTCACATTTGTATGGTAATTCCCTGTTTATCAAAAAGAAATAGCCGAAATTTTATATTCAACTACAGTAGTTAATTGTTTGGTGAATGTGAATAATTTTGATAATTGTTATTTAACATTTGTTACAATGTTATTTTGGTAATACAAAAATTGGCAAAACTCCGAACGGCGGTCCCAAATTATATAAACCTTTTCAATGACAGATAACAGTATGACTGTGAAGGATAACACATAGCCAGAGTTATTACACATCAAATCATATAGTTTTCGCTCAACATATTAACAAAAAAAATATGTATTGTCCGAATATGTGCGACTTATGACTAAAGCGTTATTACTCTTGGTGCTTGCGGTCTACCAGCCATGGCACGTTTTAAGTGATTTTTAAGCAACAATACACAATGTTTCATTAATAACAACAATAACAATGTCATTACACTTGACACAATGTTTCATTAATAACAACTATGGGACCGCGTTAGGAGGTTATCATAATTTGGGACCGCCGTTCTGAGTTTTGCCCAAAAATTATTATAATGGATAAGAATATAACATTTGCCCACATGAAACTATTATTTATGTAAATATTGAACATTGAAATGATTTGTGGGAATTCAGACATAACATCGTGAAGTGCAGTTTCCAGCATTCAGTTCGTTAGTTTTAAGACTTAAAAATACAAGACTAATTACTGTAGTGAATCGGTTAATGAAACTACTATTATAATCAATATAAGCTCGATGTATTTAGACAAAATATTTTCATGCTGCTGTTGAGACCAACTGTAGGGAGACTACTTCATGTAATTCAATATCACAAACCCGTAATTGCTTTTATTCACTAGACTGTGAATAAGTTTACATTCAGTAACAAAAGTTGCTAATTAGTTTCCAAATGACAAGAAAATTATATGGTAATAGAAATAAAAAATACATATACTATTTATTGGTTACATATTATATGTTCATACATTTACAGTAAAACCCCGTTATTACGCTCCCGCTTATAGCACTATCCCGTTCTTAACGCTCCTTTTGTACAGTCCCTGGAATTTTCTATATAACTCTCTATACTTTTACCCTCTTATAACGCTTCAAATCCCGCTTGTAGCGCTTTTTTATATCGGAAATTTTGTATCGAAAAGAAATGTAACACTGTAACGATTCTTTTCTTTCCCTGGTAGGAGGGAATCTTCGAACTCTTTGAAGCGGAAATCCCTTTCTATAAGTGAAAAATTGCAAATTCTTCGTAAGTACGACGAGAATTCTACACTAAATCAGAAGGTTTTCGCAGAATCTAAGAATTCCCTGATCCAGTCTGAGAACAATAATAAAAAATAAGAATGGAATTATCAATTCAGCGAAGGATGGTTGCAAACGTAAAAAAGTAGTGTAGAAAATGTGAAGATGCCGAGGAAATTCTAATTGAATGGATTCATCAGTCCCGTGATGCATCAGTGCCATTAAATGACCCAATCATTCAAGAAAAGGCGCGTGAAATAGCGGGCAGTGCACTAAAACTGCTCCGAAAATATATTTCTATTGCTCCTAGTGGTGTATCAATTGATGTTAATAGTTTCTTGAACCGCATTGAAAATGTCGTAATTTATAACAGTAGCATACACACACGGCAAACCACAATCAAAGATTTTTTTAATAGGAAATAAGCTCACATTTGCACTATATCTATTTCAGAATCGAGTATCTTTCCTGTAAAATGGTGTCTAAATGTTTCCCCATCATATAAATCATTCCCCGTTTATAGCGCTATCCCGCTTATTACGCTTGTAGGTCACGGTCCCTTGACGAGCGTAATAATGGGGTTTTACTGTACTTACATACTTATCGCCCATTTCATGCAGAATTGCATTTGGGCAACCTCATGGGCCTTTGTGCAATGATTTTCCATTGCTTGCGATCTGTCGCCATTGTTGTCAGGAAATCAAGCCACTTGGCATTGTATTGCTTTCTGCTTAAGCAGAGAGGTTTCAGAACTAGTTCTTCTGCCTCCTTCTGTATTTGCCGCTTCATTGTGGAACGTACGCCACCACAGGGTCTTTTCCATGTTGAGCAGTTGATGCTTCTGAAAGTGGCTGCGGGAATGCATTGTGGGGGCATTCTGAGAACGTGTCCAATCCATTTCCATTTTCTGGTCTTAACGACCTCCGTGATACTTGAGACCCCACAACGTAATCGGACGTCTTCATTTGTAATATGTGCTGGAAAGTGGATATCCAGGATTTGCCGTAGGCATTGGAGGTAAAAAATCTCCACTTTTTTATAGTCTTCTGCTCTCATTGGCCAGGTCTCACTGCCATATAGGAGGATTGCCCTAACTGTGGCGCAGTAAATTCGAGCCTTGGTTTTGTGTTGTATGTCTTTCCTCCTCCAAATGCAATAGGAGGGTACCAAATGCAATTGATGCTTTCCTTATTGTTCATACATTTCAATGGTTAGAATTACAAAATGCAAGCACAATGGAGCCGTGTGCTTGCATTTCACTCGCCAGTTTTTCAGTATTAGGCTTCAAAGCAGTTAAAGGCAGTCTCAAAGCTGCTTCTATGTGCAAACTGTTAAGTGTTTTATTTTTATAGCACTAGAGTAGAAAATGCACGTTTGACATGTAGGTTGAGTGAAAAGAAACGAGTACTTTTAGTGCTGTCTTCACAATTTTTAATCCAGAAAGTTATCACGTTAACACAGTTATTTACAACTTGGAATATGAAACACACTTGTCATGTGATATGTTGGTGTTTGCTGAAGGGGGAGAATTAGACAGCCGTATACTTTAATATCAGATGACACAGTTCAAGGCACTTCAGTGAAAAGCCTCCCAAGGCCTTCAAATCTCCTTCGATGTCTCACACTAAATTTCTTAAGGATGCTTAAGTAAATTTCTCCTCTTTGAGGGACTCTGCTATCATTTCCGTAAAGATCCCATGATCCTTTGTGAAATGCTTGTGGTTCTCATCACATGTTGAGATATTTTTTTTAAAAAGTAAATTCTTGCATTTTTTTTTATGCATGGAATAAATGTATTTTAGTATAATTACTGTTTATTTTTGAAAGCTTCTGAAAGTGACTGCAAATTTATTATGACTTTCTGTGTAGATGAAGTCATGAAAGAATAGTGCTTCTCTTTGACCCCTTATCTCTTTTTGCTTCGTACTACATCACTGGCACTCAAATGTGTGATCAACCAAAGATCTTCAAAATACACTTGAAAGCCATTTGAGAACTCCCTTCAAATTCAGAAAGCTTTCAAATTGAAATATATTTAAGAATCATCTGTCAGGATCACCATTCTCCTTTAAACTAAAAGCTTTCACTGAAATACCTTAAACTGTGCCATCTGCCTACGGTATAAGCCATAAGGTTGTGTATTACATTAATATACAATCACAGAGAGGATCAGAGCAAAATCAAAGCACTTAATACCAAACCGATAGTGCAGCATTGATCAACTCGGATAACATGTTAATAGGTTGCAATTTTGGGTCAGAATTTCAATTTAATCTATTTTTGTTAAATGTGCTACTGTTGATTCAGACATTTCTGCAGTATTTTGCATTGTGCAATGATTGACATAAGAGCTAAAAGGAACAATTGAAGTTTCTTTGTTTTTAATTTTATTTAGGGAAAGTGTTTTGATTGATAAAGTGTAATGTTTTGCATTAGATGAGAAGATATAATAAACGAAGATACAGCGTACAAAGCTCATCAGCATATGAGAGATACACACTAAAGGAAATTGAGAAGAGATCAAGAATTTCTGTTAGATTGCTGTTAATCTGTGGTTTATTCTCATTTTTGGATTTAAGCATTTGGCAAACATTATGATTAGGATGAAAATGGAATATGTTAATAGAACAATTAAAAAAGATACATTAACATGAAAAGGAAAACGTGCAACCTGAATTTTTTTTTTGATGAAAGAAAAATTGAAAATGAAACATACATACTTGATAATGTTAAAGTAAACAGAATAAAAAGATGGGATTAATCCGACAGCTTCGGAATACTACGCGTGTTCCATCTTCCGGGATGACATAAACATTTAGGACAACACAAGGTGAGAATGCACATTAAAAAAAAGGGTCTTTTTCACTATGTGTTTGACTTTTTTTAACTGTGTTGTCCTAAATTTTTATGTTGCCATTATGTTTGTACTGTCCCCAAAGATGGTATATGCATAATTAATTCGAAACTGTCAGATTAATCCTATCTTTTTTATCCTGTTCATTTTAACACTATCAAGTAAGTGCGTTTCATTTTCAATTTCTTAAGTGCACATTAAACCTTCTCTCTCTCTTTTTTTTTTTTTTTTTTTAGATATAATGAATATCTGTTTTAATCTGGTTTTATGATCATCATAGATCTCATTCTGTTTTAATATACAGACAAAATCATCTGTCTCTGGCCAGATGAAGTTAAACATTCTGTCAGTTAGACAAGATTATTAATTTTTTTCCTGAACATCTTATTCTATTAATTGCAGAAAATTAATTTTAACAGCACAGCTTTTTATATTAACTACTTGTTTGGTCTTATTATATTTTGGGTCAACCTTTTCCAAAAGTCTGTCAGCTCATATGTTTGCAATGAAATGTAATAATTTTGAATTTAATTCCGGTCCTGAATTAAATATGGAGGTTTTGTTCCTAATTTTAATTCTTAATTCCTACAGCCATGAAAGCATTGAATAAATTTAGAATGCAGAGTTGTAAGGAAATTAGAGGTAAGAGAGAGAGAAAAAAAAACTAATAACTATTAATTCATGAAAATACAATAAATATTTAGAAAGTCTTTGTGCTTCAATTGATTACATGCAACTCTGTATTAGCAGAGTTGATTTACATTACAGGAAAATAGAAATTCAGGTTGAAATATATTGCAACTGCAATACATTTCCAAGGCATGGAAATGACCTTCAGATATACTTAAAAAACTGTCTCCGAAATCACTAAGATTAATTTTTTAGGTAGTTATTTTATAGACATACTTATTCTTTGTTTATTTATTCATTAAATTCAACATAATTTGGAGTGATGTTTCTCTGTAGTTCTTTGGCACATATCCCTGGATTCATTACTAAATAAATGGTTTTAAAGATATTGAAAATGATCATATTCTTGAGGAATACTGAGGAAAAGCCCATTAGGGAATTGCACAGCAACAGTTGTGTGTGTCCTTCAGTTTGCTAGAAAGATTGCGGTTAGCTGATGACATTTCTTTACCTATTCTGATGCTGGGACAAATAGATTTACCTTTTTCTTTACTTACAGATAAAGGAAGAAAGAAGAAACCAAGTAAAAACTTCACTGAAGGATGGATCGAGTTTAAAAACAAGAAAGTTGCAAAAAGAGTTGCGGCAAGTTTGAACAACACAATTATGGGTGGAAAGAAAAAAAGCAAATTTTATGATTATATCTGGAATATCAAATATTTACACAGGTATTATCAGTTTCTATTTGAATTTAATTTTTTTTTTTTACATCATTAAATTGTAAATTGCTATTTCTATCTTTTCTTGCAATGTACTTCCTATTTTATTTCTACTGACTTTGATAAATTTTAATCAAACAAAATAATTTTGCTTGGTTTGCAAATTGTGAAGAAATTTGATAGGGAAATATTGTGTAAGTAATGGATTTTATCTCAGACTATTGTTAACCCAGCTTGTAATCACTTTCAGTAATTGTTTCGTCTTGGAATGAGTGAAATTTAAAATACAAGAAGGATTGAGCTTTCCTTGAAATGCCGTTCCTTAAACTTGCTTAAACAAATATCTATGCTTTCTTTTAAATTATATCGGCTGAATAGAAATTAAAGAAATAGAAAATTTTCTGAAAAAAAAAAAAAAAATCTACATACGTTGTTTAAATTCATTTAATTTTAATCATATCGAAGTCAGTGGAATTAGTGAATTAGCTAAAAGGATCAATGTCCATTTTATCAATGTTCTAGTTGTAATGCTCTTGTAATCGCCTAAGACAATTTTTTTTTTTACCTTAACATATCAATGTTCTGATAAGGACTTTCACAAATTTCAAATACAAAAGTTAGATCGCCTTTTGTCGTTAAGAATATATGTCAATTTAAAAAAAAAATCTATCCAGTGGTTCAAAATTATTAGGGAAACATACATGGACAGACACTGGGTGACTTGATGATCCTCACGAAAGGAAGAATATTGTATTGATTGTGATACTTTTCAGACCAATAAGCAAAGAGCTAACAAGGAAACCTCTCAAGCTCCAAAAATTCAGATTTTAATGTAGAATGAATTTATAGATTGTGTTTATTAAATGAAATAAATCTTAGCTGCGGAATCCAAGCAAAACTGGGCTAAACTGGGCCTTGAATATCCTCAAAAATCTGTCGTTTTACCTTTCAAACACCAGATGGCACTAATTTATTTCTAACCAAGAAACCTAGGACCTTCCTATGCCTTTTGATAGGAAAGTAAAGTAATGACATCTGTTGACTCCTGATGTAACCTTATTCAAAGAAGGTCTTTGATATACAGTTATGAAAGGTTTCCAAATTCAGAAAGATTCTTAAATGTAAATTAGAATAGAATCAAATATAAGGGAGAACATTCTGCACGAGTTAGTAATGATATATAATATAAAGAGACATGATTGATAGATCAATTTCCTGAGTAGGTTCAGCGTTGTAAAAAAACAGACATCGTTCGTTGAAATCTAATGAATTTTAATGTATTTTTTATGAATTAAAAGTACTGAAAGTTTATTTCAATAAAATATTTTGTTTATTGGGTCCATTATAAAACAATCTTTTCGATATTTGTTTTGGTATTTTTAAAATTTTTTTTTAATAGTTTAAAAATGAGAGGTAGTATCTGAAGTGCATTGCGTCTACAATGCGTCTGAAGCACATTGACACTTATAACTTCGTCAAATCCGTGGGAAGAATTTTATTTCTTTAATAAGTAATACAAAAATATTATGAATTTGCACAAAGTTTTTATTTTTATTTGTTGTATTTATGTTTGTTTATTTTGATATTTCAAATTTAAAAGTGTTTTTATTAACTTAATTTTTGCTTACATTTCTTTATTCACTAAATTAATTACATAAGACAACAAGATAATGAATGCTTTTAGACAGTGTCAAAGCGGCCCCATAATATGCACAACTTTATAAACAAAAGTAGAGTGAATCTAACCAGCGTTTACAATTATCTAATCGAAGCTTACAGCAAACCGGAAGTTGGGGGGGTCAAAAGTGGTCACTTCTGATAAAGAGGAAAACGGCGATAGAAGTCCCCCAATATCGACCCTTCTGAACACATTGGTGATAGTCACGTTTTTGCCAGACAAACGGTTGCTGAGATATGATAAAAGAAAAACGTATTGAAGCACCGACTTTTGACCCCCCCCCCTTCCACATCTGTTCAGGGAGTGTTCCTAGAGGTCTGATGTTTGGACGTGGTCACCTACTTTTTGATGCTGAACACAATGGTGAAGTTTCATTCTAATATCTCTGTTTGGCCATTGCAGTGTGTGACATCCAGCAAGCAACATTGGTCCCCTATGTTTTATAGGCAAGCTGTAATCTAGGGGCCGCTAATAAAAGATCTTAACATAAAGATAAACAAAGGAAAAAAATACGAAAAAGAAATAAAAAAGAACTTACTGTTAGGAAATACAAAAAAAAGGAAGAAAATATGAAAAAATAATACTTATTAAAACATAAAATCCTTGCCATGGATTTGACTCTCAAAGTTATAAGCTGTCGATGCAATGCCCTTGACTACTTCAGATACCTTCTATGCACCTCTAATTTTTAAGCTATTATAGAAATAAAAAATTGTACCAAAATAAATGTAGAGAAGATTGTTTTATAATGGACCCAATACACAATATTGAAGTAAACCATCAGTACTATTAATTCATAAAAATACATTAAAATTCATTAGATTTCAACTCGCGATGTCTGTTTTTAACATGTTACGACACTGAACCTATTAAGGAAATTGATCTATCGATTATATCTCTTTACATTATATATCATTAACTCATACAGAATGTTCTCATTATATCTGATTCTATTCTAATTTAAGTTTAAGAATCTTTCTGAATTTGGAAACCTTTCATAACTGTTTATCAAAGACCTTCTTTGAATAAGATTACATCAGGAGTCAACAGATGGCGTTACTTTACTTTCCTATCAAAAGGCATTTTTTCTTGGTTAGAAATAAATCATTAGCACCGTCTGGTGTTTGAAAGGTAACACAACCGATTTTTGATTATATTCAAGGCCCAGTTTCGCCACTTTCGCTTGGATTCCACAGCTAAGATTCATTTCATTTAATAAACACAATTTGTAGATTCATTCTGCAAAGTTTCATTAAAATCTGAATTTTTAGGGTTCGAGAGGTTTCCTTGTAAGGACAATAAGTTGCAAAAATGAGCTGCTGTTAAAGAGCAATATCATGTGAAGTGTAAACTTGTTAGCAAACTGAAACTTCAATGGTAGATAAAGGTCACTGAATGAGATCTGCTATTGATTAAAATTGGATTCATATGATGCCAAAAATAACTAATGTAAGATCATTTTAAAGCATTATTATTGCTATAAACAGATACTATTTGTAAAGAAAAGCAGAATTTTTACTTGTGATATTAGATTTTTGACAACTTTGAGCTACTTTTTGGTCTTTGATGTAAATATTTCAAAGATGGCATGACAACTATAATGATTTTTCTTTTTTGCTTGCAGATTCCGTTGGACCCATTTGAATGAGAAGCTGGCCTATGAGAAGGCCGTTCACCAGCAACGTATGAGGGCAGAAATCGCCCAAGTCAAGAGAGAGACGAACTTTTACATTCAGTCTGTGGAAACTGGTAAGAAGCTGGAAAAGCTTGAGAAACGGATACGAAAAGAAGGGAAGGAATGGAAGGAAGGTGAGATTGAAGTGAAACAGTATCTGACCAATGAAGAAATGAGAGACATTCTCAACAGAAAGAAGAAACTAATCAAATTGGATACAGAAGAAACAGAAAAGAAAATAGACAAATCACTATTAGCAAATATTTTTGTAAAAAATGATGATGATTAAACATCAATTTAATGTTCATAAAGGACCTGTGTTATTCTTTTAAGCAATAGGTTTAATGAATGACCATCACATTTAAAGCTTGTTTTCTTAGTAACCCCATAGGGAGATGCTATTAGAATTGCCATTTCTATCTGTGTAACACCCTCCATGGTTGAAACATGAAGTCAATCTGTTTTCATAAAGATTCTACAGAATAGCTACAATAATTTAATTCTTGCAAAAATGATGAACTTTTACGTGTGTGAAATTTGTTGATAAGTCCTAGATTCAGCCTACACATGGTTTAAAACATTATTTACAATTCGAATTAAACTGTGTGTAGGCTGAATCAAGGACTTATCAAAAATGAGGAACATTTGCACCATTTAAACACATTAAATTGTATCAAATCTATTTTTAACTTTAATGTCTCAAACGATAAGGATGTTTCAAGTTTTATAGTCTTGTTTCAGTGCAGGTTTTACATGGGTATAAAACCTAATTTATTGAGATGAAACCACTTCATTGATACAGTGTCTTCAGAACTATCAGACATTGTATTATTTTTTTTTTTTTGAGTAAATGCCTACTTTATTTTTATTTTAAATTTGATTAGGGATGGGTGAGTAGTGGTTTTTTGATTCGAGTCGAGTAGCACGGGTTATAAGTAAAAGACTTAAGTTTCCAATAGTTTTTATTAGAAAATTTAAAATAAACAATGTTCCTTATCTCTAAGATATTAGTTTACAATTATATAGGCCTACAAATATATACACTCAAAATTATAAAATTTTGACTTAATCTTTTTCTTTTACTTTACTTTTTACTTTACTTTTAATGTTAAAATGTGTTAAATTGATGAATTTACCTGAAATGACCATACTTCAAGATACAAATATAGTAAAAAAAGGGTCAAGTGTAAATAAAATAGTGTCAGGTAAGTATTAAGCAGGCCTAATATAATTCTATTATTACATTTAGAATTAATCAAGTAAGTAAAGTATCCTGGTGGCTGGCTGTTACACTAACTTAGTCTGGCAAGTACAGAGCGATGTATTCAAAAGGAAATAGCTGATACTATGACCACTTGGAGCGCTGTTGTGTTGATCGATTTCGTATTTCTGGGGAAAACTAACTGGAATGGATTAAAGTTTGGACTTTGGATGTGGCAATGTGAATGCGGGATCGAAACAAAGTGTATCTTATTTAGTATCGATTCCTACCCACTTCGGTAATATCGTAATCTTTTAGCAATACGCGGAAGGATATCAAACTCGTTGTTGAATATGCTGGAATTTTTGTAATGTTAAGAATCGGGATATATTTATTTTTGGCAATGTTAAGAGGAACTTTTTTTACCGATACTGATATGATAAAGATTACTATGCGTCGTCTGCGATGCTGTATCGGTCCAGTTTCTGTCCCGTCTGCACCAACTACTATGTTCGGGAACAAAATAGATGACTGTTCAATTAATTATTCTACTTATTACATGATTATACGAATTAAATCAGTATTCATTTAAAGGAATGGGGATTAAACAAAACAACACACACTCATGTATGTTTTTTGTCAAACACATTTTTTGTAAAATAATAGCGATCGGCATTTTTCAACACTTTAATTACTAGACTCGCGTTTTCGAGTAGTCATCACAGTAATAAAAAATACTCGACAGATACTCGAATACTCGCCCACCCTTATTAGAAAGCCAAATTTAATCCATTGCTTTTCAGATTAATAAAACGAAACTCTTGCTTCCTTGTAAACTTAATAGTTCAGATATAATTAGTGTTATCGTAGTTATATAAAGATTATTGTAGCTTCCATATGTCATTGGAGCGTTAGTCCTTTACATATTGCGTTTTAATTCTTAATTACACATTCAGTTTCGTTTATTAAGGTTAAAGCGCATGTATCAACTGCTACTCGACTGTTATTCATAGACCGACCACAAAATAACAAATAAAAGCAACCGTTTCTCTTTAAATTATGAAACTATTCCATTTTTACTATTGGTATGTTGCTTTAACACGTTGTTCAACCAAAAATGTTTCCAAAAATCTGGATTTTTCGATTTTATATAGTTTTCTATTCCGTTCGCTAAAGTTCCAAATTTCCTCAATAGATGGCA
>JAFIDM010000001.1:10971521-10998862 GCA_023159025.1 Thereuonema tuberculata
CACATTCCCCTGATTTAACTCTACCTGATGCGTACGTTTGGGGAATGCTGAAGGAAATGATTTTTCCAGAACAATCTCTGGCAAACATTGCTGAGCTGCGACAAAAGATTGTGACAACTCTTAAGAGGAATGGAATAACCTCTCTTCCGGGACATGGTGGACAACCTATGCAACCACTACGAGTACTGCTTAGAGCACCAAGGAGATCACATTGAACATGTATTTGTCAACAGCTACCATTGATTATTCTTTTCATTGCAGTGTTTTCTGTTCAAAACGGTTCAGTGTCATTTGTTTTGGGCCATACTGTAAAACTCAATCTCTGACTCCATATGTCTGAATTATAATACAAAATATGCCAATATTGGAATAATATATGTTCTTTTTGTTAGCAAATCAATTTATTAGGAACTTTTTCTGTTTTGTAAAATAATTATAGTGTTTTCCAACAGAATTTGTGATTTTATTCATATTTTCTTTATATTCGGATAATTTACTATTCAAAATAAAAAAAAATAAAAATTATTACTTACCGGCACCAAGTTAGGAATCGTGGAGCTTTGGTTATCAAATTTAAGAAATAATAATAGTATCGAGTCATTTCAGTGATGGTCCACGCAAACAACAGAATGGGAACACCGTAACTCAACTGAGCCTAAATAGATTTTTACAGAAAGAAAAAAAACAAACATTAGTTGCAGTAGATTCACTCAAAATAGTTCTGTAAAACCTACTTAAGTGTACATAGAATTTTAAAGAATTTTAAAACATTTCACTAGACATCAAATGAAAAGAAACAGAAACCAAGAGATTTACACTTAACAGGATGAAAGGGTTAAGTTTCTAACAGTTTATGACTATAAAGGAATGTAATCGTAAAGTAATTACAAGGAACATTGGCTAAAAATATGTACAACAGAGGAATGTATCTAAAGCAGTAGTTTTGTATTTTCAAACACTGCTGTAATGGTTTACGTTCCTTATTTTTTACAAGTGATTTAATGTGTTTTGAATAACTACTAGATTAAGGCCAGTGATTGGAGTTTTACATTATGTAATTAATCAAAGAAACAAAGGCTAACAAACTTTTTATGGTAAGTATAAATCTCTTTCCAATGACGATTATAAAGAGGAACTCTTAAAGATGTTCAAAAATACCAATATGTAATGTTTTAAAAGTTTAATATTGTTTAAAATGAATCACACGATGTCTCAAATTCATTTAACTTTTTTATCACCTATTATACGTATATTCCATAATACAAAAACTGTTAATTCCCCCATAACAACGATATTTCGCAGAAATAAAATTTTCTGCTTTTTCAAGCCTTTGCCGAGGATACAAACATAACAACAAGAAGCTTTACCTCCTATATACCATATCAACTCATTATATCTTAATAAAGTAATACAACATGATCATTATATAAGACAACTATAATAATATGAAAAAAAAAAATCTCATTTAAATTTTTCTTCTTTTCCTCTAATCATATCTTGAAAAATAAGAAAGAGTGTTAGCATTTACATGTATTAATAAGGATAAGGAATACTAAGGGAATGTTTTTATAACACATGCTTCCACTATATATCTGGAATGTTTTATCTAAAATCCTGAAAAGTATTTCCACCTTAGGGTCCGGATCGTGTTGTTCCTGAAGGCAGTGTTCCGCCCATTCTGAAGTTTTTGGGCGATCATTCGACAGGCCGCAATATGTTCTCGATTTATTTCTGCGAAATATCGTTGTTATGGGGGAATTATCAGAGTTTTTGTATTATGGAATATATGTATTATTAATAAAGAAAAATTTTATGTAATCACCTATTATGTAACGATAGATTCTTTTTCTTTCCTTTATTTGTGGGAGGAGATGGCCTCATTTTAGAAATAATAATTGTCAAAATAATTGTTAAAATTTAAGCTACCAGTATAACATTCAGCAAATTAATAAGCAAAACATAATCTTATTAAAGTTAAAACACTGTTGCAAAAAACAAACAAACACAAAAAAAATCTGCATAGTAATTCAAAATGGATAATTAATGAAAAATTGAAAGCACATTCAGAAACTCAAAGATGAGAACACCAAATGAGAACTATTCTTGTCACGTGACTCACCTAATATTTATTTCCTGCATTTACCTATATTTCAATAATAATCTTACAAATCCTCCTCCTATTAGAATTCAGTCTCATCTAAATAACGATCCTTTTATGTCTTACTTTTTTCTCTGAATGTCTCAGATCTTAAGAAACCTTAAACTGTTGGATTGTATTAACCCTTGCATCCTGTTAAATTCTTTTGTTATTCCTTCTCCGAAATCATTTTGCATCTTAATAAATAATCAAACAGAATGTTAATGCCTTTTACCTTTATATTCAACTGTTTAATGAGAGAGAAAAATTCTATTAGACTTATAAAATCCTCAGAAGACTGAAAGGAAAAATACAAATTATTTTCTTTGTTAAAATATGATTATTTTCTAATATTAAGTAATTTCCTTTTATTAACGTTCATTTAATAATAACTTTTGTTTCTTTTCTTCTGTTTTAGATTAGTAATAAGAAATAAACCCTCGAAGAATGCGAACCATTCCTCATCCTGTGTCTTTGTTGTCTGCACCAATCCATTCAGTGTTTTTAATTAACGAGACACAAATAAAGGCTCAAAAGATCCAAATGAATCTTAGGTAATTAGCAGGATTGCTTTTAAAACATCATTTCTATTATTAACTACTAATTTAACATGATATTACACAGACCACAATGTGAGAGTTAATAAAGAAAGCACTAGTAATAGCATCTGAAATCAAAGCTAACAACAGTTCAAATAACTGGAACAACAGCCCATATACACTTATTAGAAAATGCTGCGAGTATGTTTCCCATAAGAGTGCTCTTATTTCTTCTTCATTAGGGGTTGGAAATCTTCTTTGAGACAGGAGTCAGTGAATGAATGAATTTACAAATGACACAAATTAGTATGAGTTTGATGCGTTTGTCATGCCAAAGCCTCAACATTAGGCAATGAGCTAGAGGAGGAGGCCACACAAAACATCATTTAAATAAGCATCAGTTAGGTTCTTAACCTGTTATTTTGTATCATTTTTTTAGAATCACCGTGGGCTGGGGGATTTTAAAAAATAAACTACAGGCCAAATAATTTTGGCTGGATCAGGCCTGGGACCTACGGGTTGCCAACCTCTGCTCTACAATTATTCTCTAATTCTCTCCTCATCTTTGTCTGTAACTATAACTAGAAGAAGTAAACCTTACCATATCTTGTATCTAGCGGCTCTCTCTTCAACAACTAATATCACCTAGTGGGAAAGTAATTAATGACAAAGATGACTTCCATTAGGGTAGGGTTTGGCAACATTTTTGCTATGATGAGCTACGTTTTGTAAGTTTCAATGAAATCCAAAATACCCTGAGTCACAGTCTCCCCCTCCCACTGTCATCATAACCAAAGCAATATCAGCTCCCACCAGCCAACCAAACAAAACTGCAAAAAGTCATGAATCGGATAGCAGAGTTTATTAGTTCTTTGTGCAGGCTAAAATGTATCTTTAAATTCAAGAAAATGCTGCTGTTATCAGCTCTAAATCCATTAGACTGTCAGATGCTTGTCACTAACACTTGACTATCCTTTGGTTTTGACTTTGATTCAATCCAAGGTTAGGTCTTGGGTTTTAAATTTCCTACTTTATCTTGTGTTTTTGCTTTTTTTTTTTTTAATAAGAACAATTCTCATAAAATTCCCTGGGCACAGCCAAACTTTATTTACAATAAATACATAAAAATCTCAGCAATGACATTCCTGAAAGTCAAAATGTGATGCTATGAGAGACACTGTTGCTGTTATACTTTATTTCTATTTTAAATTTCTGAAAGCTATGAAATAACTTTTGAAAAATCAATGTCATTTGAATACCCCTTCCCCCCTTTTTTTTTCTATTACAATACCGTCATTTTTAACAGATGAAAAAATTATTTCTGTTCTTAAGTGCAAAATTCTGATGTCCACAATCAGGTAGAAATTCATGACATTGTTATCCCATCACTGTTTATAGCCATAAATGAAACAGTTGATAAACAATTTTTAAAAAACTGCTTCAATAAAGTTGAAAGACAGGATTGTATTCTTACAAAAGACAAGAAAAAACAAAACTAAATCTATTTAGCTAAAACTGAAGAAGAATGAAAAAGCCCATACATTAAAAGGCCCAATGTATAAGCAGAAAAGATGATTTCAGGACCAAGTCCAAATATGACCCTTAATGCATCGTTTGAGGAGTCATATTGTGAATAAGAGGCATATAAGACAGAAAACAAATGCATGGTAATAGAAAAGAAATATAAAAATAAGGTTAGACACTGAAAAAAATAAATAAATAAAACATTATTTTTGCTTCCAGTTCAATCATAGCTGCTAATCTTGCTTAAATCCTCAATGAATAAAAAAAGTACATTAATAAAATATGCACCAACAACTTTTGAAAAAAAAATTGCCAAAGTTTTGAATACCGGGCCAATTTTGCATTAGTTTTAGTCCACAGAACTATGTTGGCCAATTTCAATCAGATTTTGTCTTTAGTAAATACACTTATTTCAACCCTTAATTTCTAATTCTTTCTGCACTGTCTTTCAGATTCTTCTAATTCTTTCTAATTCTTTCAGATGAATTCTGCAGGGATAGTTTTTAAACATAGTGTATTTTACTATTGTGTTTTCTTTCCTTAACATCAAATAATGTATCTTCATTTTCAAAACACAAAGGAATAGTGAATAAACATTTGTTAACAACAAAGGCACACAACGAGAGATTCTTTTTTTTTTTTAGAATTTCTTTTAACTTACTGCATCGCAACACAGAGACAGAAGAAATAAAACAAAAGAAACTTGACTTGCTACAAATTAGTGTTAAGTAATAGAAGCTTAAGGTTAAGGTCATTTTAAGGGTTAAATGCAAAGTCTAAATACGCTGGTGTTCATGAGAATCAGAACATTATGAATAAAAGCATGCTCCTATTTACAAACTTAATGCAGCTTTATTATAGCAAATAATTATTACAATATGGAGGCAAAGCCCTTTTCAGACCTCCTCCTTCCTAAAAAAATCTTTAGGGATTGCCATTAAACTTTTCTCTCTCCTGATTATTTTATCTTTCTACTCTTATTCCCTAACTGACCCCAAACACTCTATCCCTGCCAACCCTCCTGTAATGCTAATTTATATTCAGTCCAAACAATGTCCTATTCACATACACTAACCTTTTTTCTGTCCTTAACAAATAAAAAGCTTTCCTTACATCTATTTTAACTCTTTTAATACTTCCTTTCTCTCAACAAATACATTTGAGCATATTGTCCTCTATCCTTTAATCCAAATTACATCTGAAGCTTTGCAGATACACAATCTTTATTTTTACTTGAATTAATGCACGGGCAGCAGAACAATATATAACAAATTTTCATTATAATATATTTTCAATGAAATATTTTCATACCTATCCCTCTAAAAATCTATTAACATCAAGAAAGAATAATCTTATAAATAGAGCTTAAATCTACTGCATCCTTGATAACTATATTAAAATCTTTAAATCCTAACTTTAGCATATCCTCTTAAAATTATCATTTTTTTATCAGATTATGCTGGATAATTTTGAAATATCTGTAAAAATGCCTACAAATAGTCCGAGGTGAAGAAAGTATGTGAATAGTAGCATGGATCTATGCTATTTTTATAACTGACTGCAACCTGTATAGTTTCATGTGAAGGTATGGACATATCATTTTTGAATCCATTCAATTTTAACACACCTCCTCATTAACACACAGATGGATAAGGGTTCTGATACTGGATTTGAACAGAAAGCAGGAGGAATCATTGAAAATCGTATCATCTGTAGTGCCATTAATTTTGCATGTTGAATTACTATTATAAAACACTGCTGAAATGTCCGAGAAACTTTTAGCAATTACTTGTATCTGAGCAGTCCACATTGCCATCAGTGACAATGAACTGATCCTGCAGACACTGGAAAAGGTGTTTTTTGACCTTCACTACAGGTTAAGAATATAGACAGGATGGATTAGCCAACACCTGAAGATGATACCTTTTTGTTGCATTATCTTAGAAGATGATGGAGGTCCAGAATCTTCTGAATGAGCTCCTTTTTCAACCATTCACTGATTATTTCAGAAACAATGAGCAGATATCTAAATCCCATAAGAGACAAAAGTTCTTGATATGAAAGTTAGGCTTCTTTATGCCAATAATAAGCCCTCTGTTGACCTTCCTCAACTGGAAATATGGAATTTGCACGGGGCTTGAAAACTGCACAAGTACTGATAAGCTAAGGGCTGGGTTACTTCCTTTCCAGAATGCTCTTTTCTATTTGTAACAAACACAACTTCACCACTTCATGATCTTGATATTTTGAACATATTCCATAAAGATCACAGACCTTATTCCATTCTTTCTTGATGTTGTGATTTTCATGAACACCAGTGGATTCAATAATAAATTTACTTTTTAAAAATGTTAGAAATTTACTTAATTTTATATAATTATAATGTAATTATTTATAAAGGTTTCTATTTTATATTTCTTAAGATGAAAATACAAATATTTTAATAAAATTACTAATAAAATTTTGTTTTAATATTAAATTAGGAATGCACAAAAAAAAAAAAAATGCTGTTTTTTTTTTTTTATGTTTAAATTTTAATTTCTCCTTTTATATTATTAATAGTTTACTTAAAAAAAACTCAAATGAATTTTATACAATCTGCTTTTTTCTGCAAGGCAACTAAATCTTTCCAAATTAAGAATAAATGAAGATATGAGATAATTGAAAAAAGATATATATTAGGAGCCATTTTAATTACTCTACACTTGATTTTTGTAAATGTTTACATCATTAATGGTTGATAGTGAATATTTTTTTACCTTTTAGACTGTTTGAGTTCTGATATGTTATTGTTGGCCTTAATTAAAAATTAAATGAAAATTATCTTTCAACAGAAATTAGCTTTCATTGTATTGCCCTGATTTAGTATTTACATTCCTGTTTTATTTAAATTAAACTATTTAAACAGTGATCAATTTTTATTGACATTTGCTATTGTAATTCTTTTCAATTATTTTTGTAATTATTATTATTAATTGTTTTTGTAATTATGATTACTAATTCTTTTATTTAATTACTTACAACATTAATATTATAAATTTTTCTTCACTTGTGAAGAACAACTGGGGAAAAAAACAAATTTTCAAAGAAGATTGGTTAGTGGTGAATAGGAGTTGTTATATTCAGTTGTCCAGGGTTTATTTCTATTGCTCATAAATACAGCAGTTTGTTCAATAAATTCTGGGCTCATTACAAGTCTACTATTCAAATAAACTCACGACAATGAAATGCTTTTATTGAAGAGAATAACAAGATCAATATCTTTTCTGAAACTGAAAGGATTAACAACAGTTTATTTCCATCAAAACTAATTAAAGATATACTCAACATTCACAAACATAAAATGAAAAAATACACTATGATACTGAAACTGCAGTACAACACACAGAGCAGGTATAAGAATAAACAGCAGATGACCTTGTTCAGAGTAAAATTTTGCCCCGTACTCAAAAAGACAGAATTTTGGAGACAGTCAAGGAATGATGAAACTAAGAACCAGCTGTTTTACAGAGAAATGAGTTCCATACACAGGCAGGACAACCACTCTGTTGTCAATAGATTTTGCAGGATATTGTGGTAGTGAGTTGGAAGGACTTCAAATAGCCTCTTAAAATGGTGAACCACATCTTTCCTGCACCTGATGTTACAATTGGCTATAACAGTGCAAAAGTTGTCTGTATTGGATATTCAGACATTCAGATGGCATCCATTCATATGCCCTACATGCTCTATTGGGGATAGCATAGGGATTTTGATGATCACTCTAAGATCTCTTGGTATACATACGTTCCCTGGTAATGTTTGCTATACATATTGCCAAGCATCCTTCATACTAAAGGGATAATGATAATATCCGTACTATGCTCCATGCACTGTTGAGCTACCAAATTTCAAATGTGAGGATCATTTGAGATGAATGAGTGTCATATTTGATTGTTTCTCAAATCATGACATCTCTCCTTTGTATTGTACACTACTCACAATTACTATTGGATTTGTTAGTCCTCTGCGTATAGGAATCCAGAAATCATTGAACGCCAATGAAAGGAAGATTAGAAGATTACATGATTATCTGATTATCATTATGAATACATGATTACACATCTGTCTGCCTTTAAGCCTGAGAAAAAAAATTCAGACCCATCTAAAAGAAGACTGATGAACTCCAAAGCCTATTTGAAGGAGAAATGAGCTAGGAAAAATTGCCACACCTAACTTCGGATTGAATCTGCTTCCTACAGCCTGTAAACAGTGGTTAGCCCACTTCACCTGTTGACTCAACGCAATATAAGTAATAATATTAATATAGTGATTTTTCATTAATTTTTAACATACAATAATAATAAAATAAAATACATAATTATTTCAAAATTCTGCCAAACAATAAAATTTATACTTAATCAAAAACAGTGTTACTTACATCTTTAACAGAATTCATAATTGCCCAAACACTAAGTACTCGAGAGAAAACTTGAACAAATGTTAATACAGGATTGGAAGGGACAATTCTTATTGCACAATGAATTACCTGAAATAAAAATAAAACATTTTTTAATTGGTATTTAAATATTCATAATTTTAAATAAAATTTTTAAAAAGTATTTACTCTTTAATCAAATCATGAAATCAAAAAAAGTATATTATATTCTGTAATTAAATCCTCGTAAAGCCAAAAAAAAACAATAAAACTCTAAATATCCTGTGGAAACACGGAGACTAATTAGGTGTACGAATGCATCTCATGTAGCTTTTCACCTTAATCTTAATTAATACTGAATTACTTTTGGTAGTTAAGAGTTCTGTTAATGCTTTAATTATTTTTAAATGTGTGTATTCATTCATTTTTAATAGTTTTACTATATAAAGCTGCAACATACATAGTGGTAATTTAAAGATAAATTTACAAGAAAAAAATGTACTTATAATTTGCATACTTTCATGTATCTCATATAAAATGTATATCACATTTCATAATGATTTATTAGTTCTGTGTTATACATCATTTACAGCCATGTAACTTTTTTTTTTTATTTATTTCAATATAAACTGAATTAAATACAGCCAACAAAACTATCTGTAGGATCTGTTGAGAGGAGTCTTGAGCTCCTAATGGAACTCAAATGTAACAGTCAAATTAAAAATGTCCATTTCTCTATTTGGCACAGGATAAGGGATAAAAAAATAAATAAATAAATAAAATTAATTGTAATGTTATTATACTAACTTGGATTTTTATTTCTGTTTTCTTAATGCTTTTTGTTTTAAATTATTGTTTTCATGACATCATAATACTGTGACATTACTTTATAATATTTCAGTATTAGGTCATTAATACTAGTTTGTTTGGTTTTAATACAGGAAAAAAAAAGCATTTAAGGAATTAAAAAAAAATACATTACATGAAATTAGAAAAGAAACATGAAAAACTGAAAAAAAATTATAAAATAATAAACGGAAATTAAAATGAAGAGACAAATAACTTAAAGAAAAAAAAAGAAAAGAATAATACTGCACAACTTATGTAATTTTATTTACTTTCTACTTCTGTCACTGGAAAAAAAAGATCATCATCCCTAAAATAGAATAAATACTCTATTGAAACTGAGTGTTTCATATGTGCTATTCAAATTCAATTTGCTTAACCGGAAATTATGAAATGGTTATTCTGAGAACAGATATTGATTACAAATGAAAGGCTTGAAAAAAAAATATCCAGAAAACATTATTAATTTTAGGTTGCCATATATTAGCATCATTTATTATATGACCAGAGATGATCACTTGACTAAAATTGTCTTCCAACAATCACCTAAGGCAACAATGGGTGAGACCAAATTTTTTACCAAGTGACATCCTGGAACAGCTGTTTCATACTCTTTGGAGATTATCAGCCAGGAACAGTCACCAGTAAACAACAAGGTCTCAGTATTGAGGCTAAATTACCTAAAGCTTTTGATTTTTTTCTTTCTGCACTTTCCACCTTACTGTAACTGCCATTTGTAATAATAAATCAATTTTCTTTCATTTTCTGGGAAAAATAGATTATTACTGACAAAGCAGCATTATATAATAATACAGATATTATCTTCAGTAAGAATAAAAAAAAAAAAAAAAAACTATTTCATGTTATTGATATAGGAACATCAGGAACTGCAAATCTTATAGAAATAGAATAAAAAGTTCTTGAAAAGAACTTGAAGACTACTTTCTTTAAAATCATTCATTTTCTTTTTCTTTCTTTCTTTTTTTTTTTAAAAAGTCGAGAAATAATATTGAGAGAGACAGAAAGCTTTTTTTTTTTAATTTTCTATAAATTATATTAAACAGTTATTTTTTTTTTTTTTTATCTTCATTACAAATGCATTATTTCGCAGAATAGATTACTCAGCTTTTTCAGGCTTCTATTTACGTTTTGAACATCAGCAATAAATCAACAATGATGATGATTCACCTTATTGTTATTATTGTTTTTGAAATTTACTTTTTTTAACCACAGATTTTTCTAAAATTGTCAATCTTAAATTTTTGTTTATTTGAGGAGCTTAGTTTCAAAACCAGACATCTCCAAAATTGCAAATTCCAATCAATGGAGTTTTTGCTAAGTTCAAATCAAAACCTGCCGTTTGCATACAGTTTAACTTCAAAAACCGCCATAACAATGTATTGCGATACGATTTCGATACGAATGCTGTTCCAAAGCCCACCATGTCCAATGCGAATGCATTATCAAAACCCACCATATCCAAAACTTAATTTTGGAGATGGCGGGTTTTGAAACTATCTGCTCATTTGTAATGAAAATAGTTGGAAGAAATAACCATTCTGTTAGGAAGTATATGAAATGTATACATATTGATTTTAGTCAACATTTTATTTAAAAATTCTTTAAATCCACAACTACTTACTTAAATTATCTAAATACAATTATTGTTAACCATATTAATGCTTGCCCAGACACTAAAGAAGATTAATAAGCAAGTTAATACCCTTTCTTTAAGATATAGATAGAAATCCATTGTATAGAAGCAATAGGACAGCTTTATGGATACCATGTTTACAATACAGCTTTAATGCCATTCATTTCCTTACTATTAAAATTTTAAACCTTTTATTTAATCCTGCTAACTTCTTTCTTCTGTTTAAATACTACAGATTATTATAAATTCTAGGAAATACTAATTCTAATGTATTTTTTTTCTTGTTATCTGTCCAAGTATTTCACTGGATGACTGCTTCCTCAGAACAAAATGGATTTACAAGTGAGGAATAAAATGCTTTGAGAATCTCTGCATTATACATCACTATAAGGTCAATAACTAAACAAAACTGAATAAAATGATATTCTTTATTCATATAAATAATAACAAACGAGAAGAACTTTTTTTCTTTTCTTTTTTATTGGCATGTACAAATTATTTCTAGTTTTCAAATAATAAATAAATCCCAGTGATGCAATTCTTCCTCAATTACAAGCGTCTGGAAAAAAAAAACATCTGCGGAATTCCCAACGGATGTCATTAACTTTTGTCAACACAGTTACATGCTGTGATATCAGGTGATTTTTGTTTCCATTTCAATAAAATTCAAACTGAAAGAACCTCACAGTCAAAGAATCAAAGAAATGCAGATGTCACAAGTGAATAAATAAAGCAGCAAATTACACTCACAAGCTACACATTATGTAAATCAGGGAAGGCACTGGTTGATGAAAATGACGTGTCTTAGACAAACTGAATGTTTCAAGGGTTGTCTTCTTCATTTCTAACAAAGGGTTTGTTGTTTCTATGATTGACTGAGTTCTCTCTACATCATTACAATGTTACTTCTTCCATTCTGTTATTCTGATGAAATGGCATTTTGCTTACTTCAACACAAAAGTTTATTTGAAATGAAAAAATAAAAATGAAGTATTTGTATTCGAAGCAAGCAGTTTCTAAAGATTGATAAAATTCTTAATATATATTCAAGGCACACGTCTTAAGCAATCTGTTGAAGCCCAATGTTGCAATTTAAAGAATTCAATGATACTTTTCGTCATATCTACAGAACTGATCTGATAAAATAAAAATGACATATCAAAGTGAACATAGATAAAATAATTAAAACATAAAATGATGAAACAATACAAGAACAGTAAATTTTAATATTATTTAAAGAAATATAAAAATCAATGTGCATTAGAATTTATTATTATTATCATCATGTAGTTGTTTAACTTTGAATACCTCCTATCATTTTTTTTTCTTTTATTCAACAAAGGAAGTTTAATTTTTCTAAGATTGTAATGCTGTTATTGTTTTATATTAACTTTGCTTTGTTCTTTAAAAAAAAAGGAAAGTTTAATAATTCAAATAAATCCAACCATTCACTTTTTCTTTTTTAATGTTTTTTTTTTTTTAAATTCAAAGAGAAATTCGTTTTTAAAACTCCTCAATCACATCTGTTTTTATTCAATCTTCTCCATAAACAACTAGTTTTCAATAACTTTTAATTCATAAGAACATCTGTAATACAAACATCAATTATATTTTGATGGTATACAAATCCCATCTGGAACATTCAAGATTAGGTTAATGATGTTCATACCATCTGTTGTGATATAATAAGGATTTTTAACAATTTTTTTTTCCTAACCAACAAATTACAACATTTTTATCTGAAACTACTTGCAAGAGGGAAATTGAATTATCTTGATTTGAATAACAATCTCAATTACTTACAGACTAAAACCTATCAAAAATTTACAAAGAAAAAACATATTATGAATTGTAATTTCAGGCATTCATTTTATCGATATCATGATGATGATGTTACGAGGGTCGTTCAATAAGTAATGCAACACATTTTTTTTTTCTCAAAATAGATTTGTTTTATTACATTTTAAATATATCACCTTGTGCCTCTATTCTGTAGCTATAAAAAACTATTTTTCAACCTAATCTCCGTTTCAGTCTATGGCCTTACGTCATCAAGATGTCAGAGCTTGTATGCCTTGATGGTGCCACTCTACTGGTCTGTGCCTTAGCCAACTTCTTACTGTGTCAAGAACCATATCGCTGCCATATCACTTCCTGAGGATTGTATCCTTTAGAGATCCCAATAGGTAAAAGGACGAAAGTGAGAGATCAGGGCTGTAGGGTGAATGAGGGAGAACAGTAAAGTTTTAGAATCTCCTCGCGGGTATACAGACTTGAATGTGGTCTGGTGTTATCATAGAGCAGGAGAAGTTTGTTCACATTTTTGTGGCCACGAATACGCTGGAATCATTTCCTCAGTTTCTGAAGACTCTTCAGAGTTGATCGTTGCACATTGTAACGTTGCAGGAGTCACAGCTGTGGGCGGCTGGCCAGAGTGAGGGAGATCAGATAGCTTCTCTTTTCCTTCTTCCGACAACGACAGAAGATTAGCCCAATGACACACAAGTGCTTTTATCAACTGCCTGGTCTACATAGACATTCTGTAAGCGCTTGTGAATATTTGTCATGGTCTCTTTTGGCAGAATTTCAATAACTGCTCTTTATTTGGAATGCATCTCATTTAAAGATGCAATCTTGAAAGCTACCTACAGTGCTGCCGCACAGCAGAGAATGATGAAGCAATTTGAGAAAGTGTGGGAATGTTTGAAGATACTGTACAAAAAATTTCATGTTTTTTTTTCATCAAATATTAGCCAGAAAAAAAAGTGCAGTGTGTTACTTATTGAATGACCCCTGCACAATCACCCATGATATAAAGGTCTTTACTGACTCTGTCTTAATCTTGGTTGTTCAAGCAGATAGTTTGTATAATGTTTTAAGAATGTCACAATTGGTTGTTCTCTCTACAAGTTCTATTCAAATCAATCTTATTGTTTTTTATTTTCCGTACAATTTCTAGTTCATTGACGAAGTTATGGTATTTTGGAAGATTTTTCTGCTTGACACTTGCAATAATTATTCATCCAGCTTTGTAATGTTTCATATTTCCCACTCATATGTAATGACTGAAATGCATTGTAAATTTGAATTGATTCTTTCTTTCAAGCTACTTTCATGTAAGCAAAGTGTTTAAGGCAAAAAATATGTATCTTGCTCTCTGCTGTATTCTCGTGTTAAAAAATATTTGAAATTTAGACATTTGTGACCATATTTTGTTTCAGTCTATTTCTTCAGTGGAATCTGCTCATTTACATACACTGTTCGACCACTTTATTAGGTACACCCCTGCCGTGAGCACAAATGGTACGGGCAGTGGTGACACTTGTAATGGTGTGGGGGATGTTTTCCTGACACAAGTTAGGTCCATTGATACCTCTGGTGGCACGTCAGGACGCTACAGCGTACCTAAACATCGTAGCTGACCAAGTGCAACCGTACATGTTGACAGTTTATCCTCATGCAGATGGCTACTTCCAGCAGGATAATGTGTTGATGCACAAAGCCCGCATCACTAAGGGATAGTTTGAGGAACATGACGATGGCTTTTCCTTGCTGCCGTGGCCCGCTCAGTCCCCGGATCTCAGCCCTATTGAAAATTTGTGGGATGAGCTGGAATGGGCTGTTCGCTCCAGGTCTAACCTCCATCAAATCTTCAGGAACTGCGCGACACACTCATGTCTGCATGGTACACAATACCTCAACAACATTAAAAAACTCCATCTTCGGATAAAATGAAATTTATCCGAAGATGGAGTTTTTTAATCTAATTTAATAGGAGTATAAGATAGGATATGAAGTACCTCAACAACATTTTCAGCATCTTGTGGAATCCATGCCTCGATGAATTGGGGCTGTTTTGAGGGCTAAAGGAGGCTCAACATGCAACTAGGTAGGTGTACCTAATAAAGTGGCCGGACAGTGTATATTTAATTTTTTTCTCACTTAATGTCTCATTTTTATTACTTCTTTCTCTAATTTAATCGACATTTCCTTTACATTTAATACACAGTTTCAATATTATCTACAAATGACAGCACCAATCCTTGTCTTCTTCAAGCTTTTTGACATTATATTCCTATATTTCTGACTAAATGTTGAAGGAAGACGTTAAATAAAATTAAGGAAAATGGTATCTCCTTGTTGCACAGCATCTGATGCTATTAAAAAAATCTACACAGTTTCCAAATGATGATCTGATACGTAGAATTTTAATTATCTTGATTTCTTTTACCTACATTACCTAGCAGATGTAATGTCCACAGTTTTGCCCTGCTCAAGACTCATAAAAATCTTTGAAGTCAATGAAGAGATAATCAATCTCTTATCTGGTTTTCTTTTCATTGTAGGCTTTTGAACACTTATTCAAAAGCTTCAGTATAGATAGGTTATCATACATCTATCCTGCTGGTGGGGCTGCCAGGTAAAGGTCAAACAGACATGCCTATATGGCTTATACTCCATCCTTGATGTTTACTTGGTCACCAGAACCTCATCACGGTTAACAGGACTCAGAAGGTGAGATTGGTATTTCTGAAGCAAGGTTATGTGCTAGTCCTTTAGTGACGTCACTTCACTTCATCTTGGAAAGAGGTAATGGTGATACTTATTACAAACTCACACACATCATTAGAATCAATTTAAGCATACCTATGAATTTAATTCTAATAATAAAATCACCTTTTGCCTGTTAAAGAATAAGATGGCCCAATGTATAAAACCAAACCATTTGAATGTTACAGAGTCTGAAATTTTCCTTTTCCTTCTGACACCTACATAACTAACTTCTGCCAAATTTTTATTAAATTCTAATGATTTCAGCAGAATTTTTGAAAAGTCCTTATTTCTTTTAAGACCACAAAGAATAAAAAGGAATAACAAACTTATGAAAACATTATTTCCCACATTTACTGTGAATAAAAAAAAAAAATAAAGTAATAACAAATTTTACGTGCCTAATAATTGAAAAAAATTGTAACTACAGAAGGCACAAAGAAACCAAAAAGATTTCGCACCTCGAGTTGTCACCGAGGAGAGTCTGGGACGGTCGTTTCATCCTCTTTCAAATTCCTTTTGAGACTAGTGGAAAGCAGGCCAAGGATTTGATAATTTTTCTATTAATGTATATTTTTTATTGTGTTTTGTTTTCGCGGGTTGTGCTTCTGAGAGCAAGAGTGGGACTCGTATATATTTGCACCTTCTAAGCCTGTTATTGGTGGAGTCTATTTGGCTGAAGAGTCCTAAAGGGGACAAAACAGTCGTTCCAGACTCTCCCCAATGACAGCTCAAGGTGTGATATCTTTTTGGTTTCTTTGTGTCTTCTGTATTTACCATTTTGTAAAAATTAAAGTATTCTTTCCTCATTACGAAACAAGTAGTTCCTGAAAAAACTTGAAAGCCTACTTTCCTTAAAATCTATCTATCTATATATTCATAACATATGCTCTTTCGTTTGTATTACTCATGATAATAATACAAACAAAAAGTCTCTCTCCCCCCCTCTCTTTTCAAATTATAATATCTGCTGAACACATTTCTAAACATATTTATTAAATCCACTTAGCTTACTTAAATTGATTGAATCCAATTAATATTAAATCATATTGTGTAAATTTTAAGAGAATTGAAAACCCACGTAATATCCTTTATTTAAGACATCAATAGGACTCTATTGGTTTGGTCCTAATGTTTTTCTAAGAGAATTTTGGGACTTCAAAATTCTAGTACTAATTTCTTGACAATTTTTTTTTTTTTATTTTAACATCAAAGTTACATCACCTTTATGTCATTCTATGTGCATGTCTAGTTTGAAGAAAATTCATCCAGCTGTAAGATGTTATTACAAAAATACACACGTACTGACTCATCTGATGAGCTTCACTTTGCTAGAAAAGTTAAGCTAATGATAATTACATAAATTATAATAAATAAATAACCTCACAATCTAATAAACTTAAAATAAAATACTTTAATCAACAACTGAAAGAATAATATTTGCAGAGAGACTAAAACAGGGCTTTTAGCAGCTTGGACTCAAAAATAAAGGGACTTAAGGGACTAAAAATTTTAAAAAAGGGACCTCTTTAAAAAAAAGGGACCACTTTTATATTTCAGCTCTACCGCAACATTTAAGCCTTAAATATTAATTTAAAAACTTTCTGGGATAAGTTTGAAACAGATCTTAACCTGAACACATAAAAAAAAAGTTCTTAATATAGTAATAAATACTTTTATTTGCTTCACTACCTTTCACATACACATAAACAATTTGTTACCTATTATAATATTTATTTCTCAAGATACGCCTTTTTCATATTAAAATTATACATGGGAAATATTTTGGGAAAATTCTCATTAGATATATTTTAGTGAGTTTTCATTATTTCTACAAAAGAAAAAAAGTGTAAACTAAAAAACAGAATATTTTGCACAATTAAAGATCTATAAAATTATGTGTTTAATGTTATTAAAAAACACCACTAGCAGCTAATAAATTAAGGTTCAAACTCAAACTAACCAACCTTTCTCCCAGAAGGCAGATGCAGCTCATATTTCAAATTTGGAAAGATAAATAACACATAAATATTTGAATCATGACTGTTGCTTGCATGAAAATGGACTGAAACAACAAAATTTTGTTTAAAATTGTCATTTTCAAGCTAAATGGTGGAGATATCAGGAATTTGGTGAAAGGGCAAAAACCCTTGATGAAATTGTTAGAAATCCTGCAAAAGTGTCCTGCAAAATTTAAGCCGAGTGATATCCACTGAGTTTTAATTTCCCATTAGATATTTGATGTGGATGTTTGCAGATTCTTAGACGAGTGGAAGATTTTAAAATTTAAAGAAACTAGTTTTGCAGCTAGTGTTGGCATTTATGATATCACACTCAAGAAAAAAAAGTATTAAACACTCTATAAAATTCCAGAACAGTTTTTGAAATTCTAGGACAAGGACAAATGAATGGAATTTAGAAATTCCAGGATACTTCTTAAGTACTAAGAAATCTTTATGATAGGGAAACAGCTGTAATATATGGCAATAAAAAAGATGTCAAGTGTCACAACAAGCTTAGCAAAAGCTTATAAAAAAATATGTAATATTCTACTATTCACAAAATAAAAATACAGAAAAGTCACAAAAATGCATATAAATGTGGAATTAGGTAAGTTCACAAAAACGAAGATAACCCTATTATATATGGAACAACCCAAGTAAATAAAACATCCTCATTGAATTATTAAAATATAGAATACAAAAATGTCAAAAGAGCATGAATACATGGGGTGGGGGAGATAAACACTATAGGAAAGAAATGTTTGAACATTAAATCCTTCTTCTTAAATGTATTAAACTATCCTACCATGAAAGATATTTGCCAAAAATGGATGCACATCAAGATTAACAAAACAAAATTAGAGAGATACAGTACAAAGTATTATTGATAAAATATTAAATAATAAAAATTCTGCTTAAATTATGAAAGAATAGAAATGAGTCATAAAAATACAGATAAATGTGGAAAATGACATATTAAACACAAAAATGAAGATAACAAATCCTTATTATATATGAAACATCTCGAGATAAAATATCCTTATTAAATAATTAAAACATTAAAAAATCATAAATATATGGGTGGGGGGGAAAGAACCAGCACAGAAAACATGAAAAGAAATGCTTGCACACGAAAACCATTTTTTAAACATATTAAACAATATTTTTAAAAATTAAGAAATAAAAAGGGGGGGGGGTGCTTAAGGCATTTTTCTATTTAAATGGGTTCACTATATATATATTATCTATCTAAATTTCAACAGTAGAATGTATACAATGCTTATATTTGAAATTAGTAAAATGAATCTTCAAATTGGTTTTCAATAATAATAAATTATAAATCATGACAAATACCTAGTGGGGGAGGGGGGAATAAGGCTTCAAATATTATCAATTAGGGACAAAGCTATTCAGTTTTTTGATAATTTCTTAAAATATGAATTAATATCATAAGTTTTCTTTTCAATGCGTTTTGCAATTTTGCAAAGTTCAGTAGTAGCCTCAGTTTCGGAAGTCCTTAATTTTTTTACTCCATGAAGCATTCCTTGTGCAAGAACAATTTCGTCAAAATTTTTTCGCTTAATAGCACTTTCTAATCTTTCGGTTGCTTCATCAAGCAGCTTATCTGCTGCTTTCTTCTTTCTTTCCTCCTCATTTTTCTTAATTAAAAGACTATTAGACAAATTTTTTAATTCTGTTGCTGCTTCTGATTTTTCTTTAAAGTTTCTTCTTTTTTCTGCTTCTTTTATTTTTTGCATTTCTTCCCTTTCCTTTTCCATCTGCAAATAGTTTTTGTAACTCTGATGGGCATTGGCTCCCAACAATAACAGTTCTTTTGTTATTGGGACCAGGAATGGTTTATTATTATATTTTTTCAAACCGGAGAGGATATTTAATCGAGCATTAAGCCCCCTAACATTCATTGAAGCTTTGTCAGGTGTTAGGAGATTCCCAGACGCTGAGAATCCCCTTTCCACAGATGCACTTCCATGTGACAAGGACAGCACAGCTTTCACCACTTCTCTTAAAATTGGATATTTGAGTTCCTTAGTCGCGGTTTTTATTTCCAAAATATGCGACCAATATTTGTCTATGGAATAAGATTCCATATTTGCTGGCATTTCTTCAAATTTTAAAATCTTCCATTCATCTAACAATCGGCAAACATCCACATCAAAAGGAACAGTTTTACCAAGAGCCACAATTTGAGGCTCACTTGATGCCAGCCTATATTTACCAGGCTGTAGGCATCGTAAATGGCTCAAAACATTGTCCGAGCTACAGTCAAGGTGACGTCTTAAGTAAGTATACGATGTTATGTAAAACCTTTGAACAGTATAAAGGAAATTCTTTTTATCTTTCTCCTTCATCATTTTCAGTTCTTTTGACATTTCTTCGCTGAATTGAATTTCTGTTACAGGTAACAGTTCCAATTCTTCTTCAACATGTGCAATATTTTCAACATTATCCATTTTATATACTCTTCCTTTTAACTTCAATAAAAGGTCCATCTCTTCTTCATAAAGTCTGTGAACCATTGGTTCCTCTTTCTGGAAAATTTTTAAATATGCCGAAAAGAAGTTACTACTTTCAATGGCGAAAATTATTTGCACTTTTATGTCAGGCATTTTAAGTAGCTTAACAATCACTTGGTATTGACCTGATTTCATCTGTGATGATGCATGAAGAGGAACAAATTTAGTAAAATACTTAATTATGGCTTTCCATTGTTCCAATATTCGTAATGCGGCTGGACTTAATGTAAGCCACCTTGATGTGACATGCTTAATGAAACGATGTTTTGGAACACCAGTTTCTTTTTGTAATTTTGAAAAATCTTCCCATCTGGCAGGCCAACCATCAAAATAATAATATAAAGAAATAATTAATTGGGAAACATCATTTTCCATCTCTTCTAATCCTTTTTGAAACGCATTATGTATTTTATGGAGACTGCAAGTTCCAATATCGATTAATGATTTTTTTCTTACTTCTAAAACATGCTCATTCATTAATCTGATTACTTTTTTGTTCACATTAGGACCATCACAACTGATCATAAGCAAATCTTTTAAGGGCAAATTAGCATTTGTCAGCGATGATAGTAGTTTTTGACATAACTCCTCTGCTGTTGCATGTCCCATAAAAAACGTTTCAAGATGATTCTGAACAATTTTGTTTTCAGATTTTGACCAAAATCTAACTGCAGTCTGTAGTTCTTTCTGTCCAGAATCATTGGTGGTTTCGTCAAAACATAAAGTATATGATGCAGTAATCACATCCTCAATATTTTTTTTACGAAAGTATGGGCCAAGTGCCTCAGTAAATAGATACATCATTTTGGTAGAGGATATGCTAAAATCTTCTAGGACACATGATCCAAACATTGAGGCGAATAATTCTTGCATGTCTTTATTTGAATGTAAGGAATAATTAGATAACACACATTTCATAGCCCATATTAATTCAGCTTTTATAGCCTTTTCTTTGTTATTTAACAAAGTTAACATAAGTGATGAATTTGTATTAAGAGAAGATGGAGCAGCAGCAGCAGCAGCATTATCATCAGACACATTTTTAGGATGAGCTGTTAATCGAAGTTGCTTTGATGCAAGCTTGGTGTTACAGTTTGATATATGTCCTTTTTTTTCTGCATGTTGCAAAATGCGACAAAATCCATGGTCTATATTCAAGTTTGTTTCACACACAATACAAAATATGTCATGCTCTCCAGCTTTCTTTGCCCACAATCCAATTAGATATCCATTTGGATCATTTCTTTTAAACCATTCTTCTCTTACTTTACACTTTCCCATTTTTTTTTCAGACTTTTCTAACCTAAGAAGAGAGAAAAATATTAGGCCATTTTTACATATATACATTTAGATATTTTAAATTACTATTTTAAACCAAATTTTGCCAGTAAATAAAGCAAATTTATTGTATATGTGATAACCAAAAATTTATTTTGAAGCAGTTTAAAATAATACTTATCACGTTTCCATAAAATGTTGTGGTAACCCTACTTGGCAGTTTTATTAGTCAGATATTTTGATTGCAAAAACCAAACCGTCAAACAAAATCGTTATCACTCGCTTTGGATCCATTTTCAAATTGATGTAAAATGATTGATATTAAACTATTTATTTTTTGTTATTGTAAATATTAATTTTTTTTTTTTAATAAACACTTTTCCCAGAAATTTAGGTGTTCAAGCATTTTGTGATAAGCTTTTTTCTTTCAAACTCTTTCAAAGATTTTTAGAAGTGTATGATCCCTTCTCCTTAAAAACAGCATGGTATTAAAACAAAACTTCTTTTGTTATATCAGCGCATGAGAAATTTGGCCTGACCAGCTTATAGTAAAACATTTTATTAAGAGATTTCACATATTTTCTGTAACATAATAATTGAATATTTTGTTATTTCATTTAGTTTGTGGTAATTATTAAAATACAAGAATATTCTTTTTTATCGGCGATATCGCGATACATCGTGAATATTGCTATATTTAAATTATCGGCGATATATCGCGATATTGAAATTCAGATACCGTCTAGCTCTAGCACGGATCATACGTAAGTAAGTACCAAATACAAAATAAGAAAAAAAGAAAAGAAAAGGAGAAAAAAAAAGTATATTAAAATTATCGGCGATATATCGCGATTATTATTTAATTAGCGATATATCGCGATATTGAAATTCAGATACCGTCTAGCTCTAGCACGGATCATACGTAAGTAAGTACCAAATAAAAAAATTTAAAAAAAAGAAAGAAAGAAAAAGGAGAAAGAAAATCTTTTCGCAGGACTGTACGCAATTCGGTTCGGTTAAAGACTGCAATATGTTTAGCATAAAATATATAAGCGTAATTTATCTTATTTTTTGTAATTACATCTAAAATATAATTTTCTAGTTAAAAAAAGAACTTTGAATCCAATAACTAAAAGTTCAACAAAACTTCTGTTGCTGTGTGTAATCCCTCTTTTTAAAAAGAAAGTAAGTCCTACTTAGGAGTTACAGCATTTGCATTAAAATAATATTATTAATATTAAAAAAAACTGTATACAGTCTTACGGCATTAAAATAATGAAAATTAAATTATTATATTCAAGCAAATTGTACTTACCGTTAGATGATTTTCGTCGATCCACGTGTTTCAGGCCGCGAGCAGATAGCGATCGGAATTCCAGAGCACTAGCACTAGCAAACAGCACAGAGAAAAATGCACTTCACTCATGAATCAGATTCTCTTTCAAAACAAAGGTCAGGATCCCTCCCTCCTTCCCATGGGGGGAGATTCTGCAGGTGGTTGGCTCTCCACTACCACGCCTCCTAAAAAATTCTGTGTGTCCAGACTTCCTGCATTACGATTTGCTGACCGTGTTGACACTTCCGCGATCTTACTGAAGGTCGAAGGTCACTACAAAATCCCCATTCTCTTTTCAAAATACCGGGAACCTATAAGGCAACCTAACCAGACATTGACTTTGACCTTGGACGAGAGCGATGATCTATTAATCATTCCAGAACAATAGAGAAACTATTGACAAAGGTTTGCCTCGCTTGAGAGTCGCCAATCAGAAGCCATAAACTTTCCCGCCATAAACACTGACATATACAATCGATTCAAATTCTACCATTGCGCCATCTGGTGCCCACGGTCGACCTTTCGCTGGGAGGACTTTTAGTAAACTACTGCATCGGCAGTCACGTGCACCGTACATATCGCAAAATAAGGGACTTAAGGGACCAAGTGCAGAAAAAAGGGGACAAAAGGGACTAAGAAAAAAAAAAGGGACTTTAAGGGACTAAGGGACCAACGCTAAAAGCCCTGCTAAAAGTACTAATTAATATATCATAAATTACTGAGAATTGCACCGTATGTGAGACAGACAGACATGATTTTGTCACACCTGTAGACCTAATTAAATGAAGAGAAAACAAGATCAATTATGAGAATGCCAATCGTCAAAGACTTGAATGGAATTTATTGTATAAGTAAATGGCAGATAATTAAGTCATAACAAAAAGTCACATCTAAAGGTTGCCCTTTATTACTCTAGTGAAAACCATAATAAGGGACCCATATTTAAAAATCAAAGCCTACCAATAAGTTTATTACTGTCCCTGGATAAATATCTCTTCAACAATCATAATAGATAATATATGATTAAAACTATTCTTTGGTGGATAGATGGAAGTTTTACAAATTAAAGGACACTTTAAGACTCACTACAGAGATGAAGGAAATTAACCATGGATATTTTAAAAAGTACTAACTTCAAAAGAAAATAATTAGAATACATCTTTGCAGTCAGTCAGAAGTGAAAAATGAATGAATGAAAGATTGAATTCTTATAATTTTACTACTATTAATAATAATTGAGAAGATATACGTGGGCTCTAATGGAAATCATGGCAACTATTTTTTATCTGCCAAACCTACGGCACCACTTTCATTTGACACTATACGTTTGAAAGCCTGTTTTTGATGTTCAGATTGGCACCACTGATGTGGTCTGAGTCAGTGAAGGAACGTCACGGGAGCAAGTGGAAAATATGTATTTGGAAATCATTAAGAAGTATCTAGGATTACAACAAGGAATATGTGGAAAATTACTATTTGTTTAGAGAAAAATAAGGTTGAAAATATTTTGAAGGAACTCCATCATTAAGGTATTACTGTATTGAAATAGAAATATTTGGGCAATTTTATTTCAATCAATTTTTGTAAATTTTCAATGTATTTATAATATAATCCTTTGCTCTTCTTTTCTACTACTACTAAGTTTCTTACTCCAACCACATATGAATTTAAAATTGCACATGAAAGGCTCCTACCTCTGATCTACCCTTAACTGCAGAGTCACATCCAACTCCTGTCAGAGATTTCTGTGGTTACAGGACAGTCTGTTTCATGATCTACTGTGTCCTGAAGGCAGTCTGTGTTAAGCTGTTTATTATCTGAAAGATGAAATAGTCTCGACGGAAGTCACCAGCATCTTCGCTGGACCCAAGATCAGTAGTCTAAAGTTCTCTTTTCTGATAAGATTCAGATCGATTCCAAATGTGTATTGATCTGGAGTGAATCTGAACATAATGCCCTTCTAACATTAGGGAAAAGGGATCATTATGGAGAAATTGACTTAACATGTGGGAAGGTGAAATACCTCCATGTCTTTAGGACTGGGTCTCATGGCTCAGCTGTACAAAGAAGAGATCAAGCAGCCCTTTGCTCATCTTTTTAGAGATGTAGGTGGCCTGAATTTTGTTTGGACAGTAATCTCCATTCACGGAAAGACAACTTGATTGACTAATTCCTTGAAAATGAGGCCATTGTTCAGGTGGAATGGCCAACCAGGCCTCCAATCTGACTCCAATTAGAACATGGTTGGGATGCCTTAGGATGACGAAATGGAGGACATCCCCCCCTCTCAAGAGATTTACCTCTGAGATGAGTGGCTCTTCTTGAAGAATAGTCTTCACTACTAAGTCATTACGTACTGATGTCTGTATAATTGTTAGGGGGATCACATTCCTTATTAAATCCTGTTTTCTTCTTTTTTTTCTGAATAGGTGACCTTGCAATAAATTTTATTTCCTTAAAACTTTTGTGTTTTAGCGTGTGTTTTGATGCTTAATTTTAACATAATCAAAATGTTCATTTACTACATAAAATCTGCTATAATTTTAGTGTTTAAAAAAAAAAAAAGCTTTACCTTGCCTAAAAAGTATCTAAGAATAAAAGAAACTAGTAACATTTGTTTTGTAACTTTTTTTTTAATTCCTTTTATTTCAGTTTGATAGTGAAAGACAATGGATTTCAATATGGATTCAAGAGTGCATGTATTGCAAAGTGTTATACAATTTAAAGTCATTGTTTGCTAATCTCAAATGCTATGTATAATAAATTGTTCATAAGAAATGTTTTTAAAACACATTTAATATTAAGGGATGTTTTCCTTTGAATACAAGGAAATCCTATATGGCCATGTAAACTACAATGACTAAAACGTGCCATGTGATCTATGACATGGGATTCCCTTTTGATGAATCAGCAAAAAATATTGAACAAACTGTAAATGAAACTATAAAAGAGTTAAATAGTATAAAAAGATTGGCCAATAGTAAAATCTACTTACTTCTAATAAAGCACTAGTTTGGAAGATCTTTAGCCAAAGCTGATTCACATCCCAAAGGCCTACATATGTTCCTTTCTTAATCAAATGAACAATTGACAGCACCATTATAGTCGCCCATCTATATAAAACAAAAAACAAACCAAAAACTATTTTTTAATAAAGAATTGTAAAAAAAGTCATTACTTATTCAATGAAAAACCACAAATGTTTCAAATGCATCACATTTTATTTCTTAAAATCCAAACTATCTCTTATTTTAATTGATTTTTTTCAATTCTCTTTATAATTTAAGAAGTAAAGCTTTGTAGCAACTATCGTACATTTAAGATATTTCAAGATTTTACACATATTTTAAACAATGTGCCATCTATGATATACCAAACAGCATTTGTAACATTTCTGTTTAAGATTTTTGAAGTTAATTATAAAAATTAGTTGCAAATCTTGGGAGTGGTAAGCTACTACATTGAATATGCAATAAATTTATTCAATATGTTCCATTGTTGTATTGAATGTTAATAATATTAGTTAAAATCATTAATCAATTCTGTCGTACACAAGCCTACTTATTCCTAGAACCACCATTCTTGACTCAATTGGCAACTGTCACTACATTTCAACAGTTTTCCTTTTAAATTCTATGTTCTCATGACATTTATGTCATTGCTGTTTGATTCTTGTGATTCATAAAAGTAATTAATCATGATTGTTACAAATATTTTTGTAGAGATTCAAATGAATTTCCTTCCCCTATATTTTAAAAACAGATCACAACTTAATCTAGAAATGTGGTTAAGTTCTGAAAGGGAATTATCCCATGCTCTGGATTACAATGTGATAACGAATCTTTAATTATAATCTTAAAAGAATGATATTCATATATATATATATATATATTCAACACTTAGGCCCCTGGTTGAGGCCCGTTTTGCCTAAGAAAATGCCAGTGATTAAACGTGATTTTTTGTGTTTGTTTGGGTGAACGTTTACACTGTAACTATTTTTTTAAAAGAGTAAAATTTGTTATATATTAATAAATTTTCAGAAATAAAAATATATATCAAAAAAACAAAAAAAATCTAAGAAATATGTTTGAATATATAACTTTATGAAAGATTAGAATCTATGGTTTACAAGTGAAATTGTAATTATAATCTTAAATTCATAAAAGATGAATAAAGACTTTATTTAACAGAGTGGGTACATCTCATTGGTTGATTTATCAGTATTTATACAATTCATTATTCATTCATTAAACAATTTATTTTAATACATTACAATTACAGTATTTATTACAATTCGACTCTAATACTGATATTTGTAAATTCAAGACATGTTCAGTTATTTATTCATAACTAAGCGAATATTACTTGCAAATGTCAATTGCAGAAAATACTTCTTGAAATGCTATAATTTTCATGAAGCACATATTTCCTAATCATAAAAATGACTCAGGAAAGAGAAAGATTGAAAATAACAATCAAATATTTATGGTTTTCAGTTATTTTTCTTTTTTTTTTTTTTTTT
>JAFIDM010000001.1:11002350-11027839 GCA_023159025.1 Thereuonema tuberculata
GAATTTTTCCTTATTTGCAATTGACTTGGGGGGCTCGAGAAGGGGCCCTACATATAAGGTCCTGGTGTCGGTCAAGTGTGGGACACTTAAACCATTGTGTCACCTTCCCCCCCACTCAAGTGTGATATCAAGTGTGATAGGAGAGCGAATTTTTCACTTTACACAATATTTGTGTAGTGCTCAGTGTCACCACCAGGTGGATATTGGGTATTTCAGGGATTTTACCCCTTTTCAACCCCTGGGGGGTGGGGGTCCAGGTTCTAAGGTAGGATCCTGCGGAGAAGACAGGCTAAAGAGTAATTCTGCAAAGTTTGGTCCAGATAAGTCAAAGGGCCTAGGAGTGTATAAAGGACAAAGAAAGAAAGAGATTCATTTTTATGTATATAGATTGATCCAATCATGAACAGTTAGGTTTTCACCGCTGCGTTGTAGAAGGGATTTCTGATAAATTTTACCAAGTAGTCCAATTCCACATCTTTCATGCTCTTTCGAGTCTTTGAACCTTGTAAAGAGTCCATCTCCCACATTACAGGAGCTTGATTGGCCAAATGCAATGAGTGATGAAATATAAATATACAACTTCAAATAAACTTATGGGGTGAAACGACATTCGCAACCCTTCTAAGATATTAATATTACAAATAATAACTTAATCTGATTACTTGCATGGACAGAATGGATAATCCATTAGAAGCCTTTAACACAGTCTCATTCAAACTAAGACTCCATATTGGAAACACCCCTAATAGTGTCCTAGAAAATGACAAATATTGTCTCTTGGGACAGAACTGTAATAACCCTCAACAATAAGAGCTAATCAACATTATTTGATAAGATAAAAATCACAGGAAACTTAGTAATTGATCTTGCTATCTCAAACCTCAGTTTATAATAAAGTCACCAAATAAACTGCTCTAACTGACAAGATTCAACAACAATAGTAGAAAAACAGGGTAATGGTTATTCCTAACCATTTCTGCTTCAAACGTTATTTTTTGTAACCTTAAAAAAGAAAAACCCTACCCATTGTCCTACACTCTGAATAAATAGTAAATTACAAAAATCAGCAATTCTGAAAATGTATTATCTTTGTTATGGCTTCATTGGAAGTTCCTCAACATCATCAGTATCAATTTAATAAAATAATCAGTATCAATTTTTTTTTTATCTGCTATATAATAATATAATTATATTACTTCATATGAAAAAATTCCATTGTGGAGATCACTAATCATTATTCAACAAGAAACTTAAGTATCGTGACGGACCAATCTCATGAAATGCCTATTCTTCAGTTTCTAACTGGAAATCCTTTCACATTTATTGGTTAATTTCTCCTTATCTCAAATTGTGTTTCCTTGAGTCAAGTAGCAATGTACCAGTTGTACAATCAAATTCAAAATTACTTCAATTTTACAATAGAAGTCTTTTTCTCAAGATAGTCTCATTACTGGAATAGAAAGACTCATTATTTAAAATCAAAAGCACTGATGAAGCATTCTTTTTTCTACTGCAACCAACTCTAAAACTGAATTCAGTAAATTCACTAGCAAATGTTGTATTCAGTACAGAAGATAAGAATGTAGCATCACTATCTCAAGTCCTTGTGTTTTTAACAGTAATTGTCACTTAAGAATCCAGTTCAAGGAATCAACATTTATCACTGATGAAACTATTTCGATAAGTCCATACTTCATCAATGGTACGGATTACACATTTATCCCATGCTTATTTTCCACTATGTACTAAGTGTAGTTGATGTTATTAGTGTCACTTGTCAATGAGATCAGTCTTGTGAATATGAAGAATAACAGTATCCTGTTATTGCTCAAAATTTGTTGATGAAATAGTAAAACCCATGTCTTGGGAAGTTCAGAATTTGAAACTCAGTTCTATAACAACAAGTGAAGGAAAACAAATTCTAGTTTTCCATAGTAACAACTCGATAAAGGATTTACAAAGTAGAGTAAACTGAGTTATCACCAATCATCTGCTTGTTCAGTGTTTTCATGGATTGATATTTGTTCATTTTAGGTAACTTCCAGTTCTTTTCCAAGAGAAGTTAGTAAATCAAAGCTAAAAGATTATCAATGCAAATGGCCTTCTTGCCTTAAACAAATGCTCAAGTGAAAACTATTATATTTGCTTTCCCACTTCAATGAACTGCATCTGGACTTTCTTAGGCAAAGATAAGATTCCTTAGGCAAGTTTTCAAAAAACTCAATTCTACAAAGAAATAAATTGCATTGTTTATATATTTTCTGACATTTTATTCTCACCTTTTTAGTCATCACCAAACAGACTTGTTCATAGATTTCCTTTTGATGCCAGAAGCTGTAGTGATTAAGCGACTATGGGCTATTGAAAGCCGACAGAAAAACTTAGGATATACAAGGAGTAACGTAGTAGTTTCTCAAGGTCTTACTACTTACAAATATTCCAACATGTATTCCAGAAATTTTGCTTTCCAACTGTACAGATTCTTTTATAACACTGCCATCTGGAAGATCAACTAACACTGCATAGCATATTATTAGCTTGAAATTTCAAGAGTGCATTGCTAGGCGATACAAAATTTGTGAATCTCATCACAACAGCCACATAAGCTATTGCAAAACAGGCTTTCTTTTTAGTTTGAATAAAGGGCTAAACACATACTGCGAAAGTTCGACGAAAAACGCACGACAAAGTCAATGCACGAATTGTCCTTCGCGTGTGTTTCGCCGGCCATTCCACATGACCAACGAAATCGTAGGGAAAGTAACAGAAATGAGGGAAAGATCCGGACTGAAACCGAAGCGGAAATTACTTCCGTTGGCGCGAAGCGAAGAAAACAACTCAAAATGGATGCCCCAGTTGCTTTGCGTTCACATTATATCAATGAAATCTATTTCATTTGAACGCCGCTGCAGCAAGATTTTAACATCCAAATCGCACGCAGCGACGAAATCGCAGGGAGTTTCGCGTCAATGTGGAATGGGGTGCGTCAGATTTGAGGATTTATCGTGCGTTTTTCGTCGAACTTTCGCAGTATGTGTTTAGCCCTTAATACAAATGAAATTTCAAATAAATGCCTGCAATTCAGCTGGAAAAGGATTTTTCTCCAAGTAAAAATGAAGCACGTTTTATTATTCTACTCATTGAACTACTTAATTTTTTAAATAAAAAACAATAAATATATTAAAAACAAATTTTGTTTTATTTAAAATATTATTTTTTACAGAAAAACAGTTTTTAAAAAAATTTGGGAAATTCATCACAGCATAACTTAAGAAACACCAGAACACTTGAGAAGGTGCCTTGTTTTATTTACAATAGCAAGCAACTAGGCACTGTTATAAATGCAATTTAAGGAAATATGCACCGACAGCTGGAAATAAAAACCACAGAGTAAAGACACAAGGCTTTTTTTCTTCTTTCTTTTACATTGGAAGTGTTAACAAGCAATATAAATTTACAAAAAATTTCATTTGCGTAAAGAATTTGGGTAAATAAATGGAAAGTTGCGATTGCTTAAGAATAAAAAAACTAATCTTAAATATTCATTAAATACAAACATTAACCAAAGAGAATAATTTTAATAAAATAAATAAAAAACTATCTTTTAACTACATGAATAAATACAGAAGAATTCTTAGAACGGCAATGTGAGATTTATAGCAGCAAGGCAAAAATATGAATAGTTTCTGCAGAAAAGTTTTCAGTACAATTTGATATTTCATATCGCCTACTTCAAGAGGCCAACATTTCAGTAATATAAAGCAAATTTAGCTTCGAATAACAAAACAGAATGTAACAGCTAAAATGCCAGTGATAGGCGACTAATCTACAAGCAAATTTATTCTTGATTTTTAGAACAATTTACTTTTTGATCCAATATGAATTAGCTAATCCACGAGAAATAAATATTCGAAGTTTCTGCCAACTCAGATACAGGATACCTGCAAACTGATTATAACAGATAAAAAAGCCAACAACTGAAAATTTTTTTTTTTGAATCAAAAGACCTTTCTGATAAAACAGTGAATTATCAAATCATCTTCAATATCATTTAAAATAAATCATATAAATTACAAAAAAAAAAAAAAATAGATTTAAATTCAAGAAATATATCGAACAGTTCACTAGAATAAAACAGCAGCAATTATTTCTAAACAGTTTCAACACACAAAACATTGCCATGTAATTCTTCAGAAAAAAACAAATATATTTACATAAACCTTCACCTCCATTAACACCATAATTTTTGTTTTTAAATATTTGAAACAATTCTATTTCTAAATGCTACTTAACATTAATATAAAGCAATTTATTTTGGCACCTTCAAATTAAACTTTCATGACACATTAATTGCAACAATTGATAGCAAAACATTAAAAACTACCTTTATCAAAAATACCGTTAAAAGGTATAGATTTTAAAATTACAATGATTGGCAAGGAACTTTTATGCAAGAAATACCAAAATATATCAAAACAGTTTATAATTCTTGACTGAAACCAGCCACAACATGCATATCTTTGCAATAAGTTTCGCAGAATATCAACTATTTTTCTTTGAAAAAAAAAAAAAAAGGCAATTTGTAAATTTTAAAAATGTTTTGTAAAGAACCTGGCTTGCTTTTCCAGAATTACTGAAAAGTCACAAGTTATCTTAGGTTTCTCTGTGCACACTTTTGCTCCATTTAACAAAGCATCTAATAGAGTCACAATACAATTTAAAATGAGAAAAAAAAATGGCTCGCATTGTCATGATTGTGCAAGACTAATTGTCAGACAATTGTACAGAGACAATTGTTTCACAAAGCAGAGATTTCAATCTTTTGCAATTTAGAATAAGTATAGACTAAGAATAAAATTAACTTACATTACTAAACTATATGAAGCTGGACAGTGATGTCACAAACAGTGATATGTTTTTTCTTTTGGCAATTTTCAAATTCCACATCACTGTCCAACTTTAAATATATATGTATTTTAAAAGTCCTAACTAGACTTCAATTACTTGGATGTAGAAAAGATTGGATAATAAGTTAGAGTTTTAATTCCAACCTATGTAATAAAATACACAATGCATTAAAATAAATTATAAATAACTGCTCTATGAATACTTGTCAATGTTAGAATAAGTGGTTTCTCTTAAATGCCATTTTGTCAACTGCTTTTATGTTTTCTTCAAGATAGTGCAGCCCTAGGTTGGCTGAGATAGTGCTCAAGGTTTAAGGACCAATATAGAACTCCATGGACATGACACGATTGTGGAAGATTTAGTCAAAGATACCAATAGATACTAGGGTCTCACTTGTAGATATCTGCCTTTATTTTATGTTTTGGTTGAATGCAAAGCTGAAGATAAATTACTAAAAAAAAAAAAAAGTCCTCAGTTTCCTACATTTTATTTAGAAAAGCCTTGCATATCTGAAACCACCTCCATTTCATTGAACTGACCAATGCTGGATCTTTTTGTTTCAAAGAATCCAAATAGAAAACAATACAAGTTAAATTTGAAAAATAGTAATACTGCTGTTTTTGGCTTTAGTTTCATCTTCAAAAATAATGTGCATTTTTTTCTCTACATGGAGTTGTGATTTTAGGCAGTAAATAACAAAAATAATAAAATTACAAGTAGTTTCTGAAAGAACTTGAAACCTACTTTCCTTAAATTTTGCAGTTTGCACTGTTTTCAGGATGAAAAACAAACAACGAATCACTGTTAATAGAAAAAGTTGTATCTGCTGAAGACAAGTTAAATTTTTTTTTTCCCCTCCATTTTCTGGAAAAAATTAAATCTAATTAATTTAATTGAATTCAAAGTTCAAGCAGATATTAAGAGGATTAATATCCAATGTTTAAGACATCAGTAGAAATCTAACGATTCAGCTTTAATACTTTTCACAAGCTTATTTCTTACTAAGGACTCACTGCAAAGAAAATTTATATAAAAGTTCGTCACATTCTTTTAAATATGGATACCAAATTTCAAGAGAGCCATCCAGCAATTCAAAAATTACTTGGGGGAAGAGGAGATAGACTAGACTGATAAAGCTTTGTTGTCCTAGGAAATAGACTCGATGATTTGTATTTGCTGTGTGATATAAAATTTAACCAATGCAATTTTTGAGTAGTGTAATACATTCTCACTGTAAAATTAATTCAACTCAAAATAATAATAAGGCTCATTAAGCTTTTATTTCTCTTTGCTCAATTCTAGAGTTCAACCTAGTATTCCAAAGAAAGCAAAACAAGTTCTTAGCATATTCTATATCAAATGCTAAAATAACCTATTTAAATGAAGTAGTACGCTCCAGAAATCCTATAAAACAAATATCTTTAATGTTCACAATATTTCATTTTTCTTTTCGGAAAACTTCCCCAGGTGTATAAGAGGACATAACTTCTTTTTGCCTCTACATAATATAGAGGTTACCGTTTTACTGTAGTACGTGTTTTCGTCATTTACAATGAAATTCAATTACATTGTGCATTTTATTTGGAAGGCTCCATACAATGAATTCCAAACAAATTCAGTTATAATTTCATGAGAAAAGACTGATTAAGTTACAAAATGTAGTTTTGTTTTTAAGATTTACTTTCAAGAAACGTGCATGTATTTTATTTTTTTTTTCATCATCCTGTTTGATAAATACTGTATAAGAAATTTTAAAAATGGGATAGTTAAGATTCCCAAACGGAATTCAAAGTAATTTAATATCTCAAAAGAATTTCAGACAAACAATTTTTCACTAATTTTGTATATTTATTTCAATCAGACACCATACTATCTACGAGCAGTATCTATAGTATCTATAGACAGTAATTCTTCAGGCTACATTTTAAAACTAACTAAAATGGCTATTATAAAGGTGTAACGTCCTTAGCATTCTACTATTGTTATAGAAAAATGCTCTAATTATCATTGTTCAAAATATTTGGAGCTTCGCAACGTCTGAAGTATTTAAAAATTTTCTACTATAAATTTATGATGTCTAGCCAAAATAAACATGGATTATAATATGGTATGTGGAATATTTTTCATTTACATACATATATTCATTCCAAAAATCATGAAGTTTTTCTCCCTTAACAAGTTTTCTACAAAATTAAGACAATACGTCTCCAATAGGTTAAAGCCATTTGTATACATCTTTACATAAGACAAAATAGAAAACAATTCGCCATAAAATTTAAGAGGAACTTCGAGGGGGGAGGGTGATAAAATAACTGGAAAAAAATTACATTGTTAATGTTTTTCATTACCTGAGCTTCATTTGAGCATTAATAAGTAATATAATGTACAACAAATGTTTTTCCAATTATCAAAAGGGATAACCACATTCGCACATTAATTTGGTATTCATCACAAAATTTAATATCAATGTCTGAATGAATTAGTTAAAAATTATGACTTCTTAACTTTAAATGTAAATAGTCAATAATAGGCTAAACTGAAAGCAGCAATTTTAGTAGGATAGAAGTTCACTTGTGGGAATCAACGAGGTCTATTCTCTCCATGTAGGTTGTGAACTGTTTGTCAGTTGGAAAACACCAGCAAGTACAAAAGTTGTCCCAAATAAGCTTAACAGCCTGTGCCAATTTCATATTTCGGTTTTACCTTTTTAACAATAAAGCAGACAATCAATTTTGTTTTGTTTTTTACAGAAATGGCAGAAAGAACATTTAATACAACTTTATTCTTTCACTGAAGTAACAATGCTTAGTGGGTAAATCAAGCAACGCCCTTTTTGACCTTTTCTAAATGACTTGTCCTCAAAACAAACCCTGGAAGGGAGGCAGTGCAAGATTTATAAAATGACTGCTTTCTTTACACAGAAAGACTTTCTATATTTTATTCATTTGAATTTCTGTGATAACAATTTCACTATTTGTTCAGTGATAACTTGCGTGTGTTATGTGTATTTTGTTTCGTTTCCCTTTTGATTATGTACATTTTATTTAGGCCTATTTATTTTTGTTACATTTTAGTAGCTACATAATGAAATTGTTAAAATAGAAAAAATAGAAATGCATCAGTAAATCCAACTTTCTGGATTTGGACAAATTCTTTGCTAATAATTTAAAATATACTTATCTTTTAATAAAAACAAGTGTTAATTGGTATAACAAGTATTACCTCTCCAAAAACCAATTTAATTATTTAAATCCTCACATCCTCTAAGTACACATCCTATAAGAAAATATATAGGTTTTCGTTTAAATACATAGTATTTTATTATTTAAAGCACTTCCATTTCCCACATTGTAATGAAAATTAAAACATCACATGTGCCTCAGTTAATTCAGGATTAATAAATTTGAAACCCTGAGATTTTATAAGCTTTATTTATGTCCAGTTTGCTTGGAACGAAGTGTTGCAGCTTCGACAGCTTCAATAAGTGTTGCCCGAAGTCCAGAACGTTCCAATTGGTAAACAGCCTGTATGGAGGAACCTGCAGGTGAACATACATCATCTTTCAGAGCTCCAGGATGTCTCCCGGTCTCCAAGACCATTGTTGCAGCCCCAATTAAAGTCTGGGCAGCCAAGCGGATCGACAGGTCTCGAGGAATACCCATTTTGACACCACCGTCTGCAAGAGCTTCAATTGCCATGTAAATCTGCAGAAGTAAATTTCAAAACATTACAATAGTTAAACATGAAACAAACAATTCATATCTTCTTAAAAACGCCATAAAATTACATATATTCTTTAATACTGCTTAAAAAACACTAACATACTGGCAATATTTCATCCTCTCTTTCAAGGACTTTATCAAGCCTTGTATAAAAAATTCTTAAGGAATAGAGAATAACATCTTTCCTAAACACCAAATAAATAATATTACAACCAAGAATTCAAAGACATGGAACAACAGAGGAAATGTGATCTCAACATGTTCAAACTGATAAGTCCAAAATGGTTTGTTGTATTATTTAGTGTTTAGGAAAGATGTTATTCTCTATTCATTAAGAATTTTTGTACAAGGCTCGATAAAGTCCTTGAAAAAGAGGATGAAATATTGCCAGTATGTTGTTAGTGTTTAAGAAGTATTAAAGAATATATGAAACAAACAAATTAAACTTTACAGTTAATTCCTATGAGCTCTATGCTAACAATTACAAATTTAGTAGATCATTAATTTTAAGACGACTTTTACTAAGTTAATGGTAAGTTCCTAACACAAAATTCTTGAAAGAACTTGAATGAATAACATTTTAAGTAGGTTTTATTAATAAAAAAATAGGTTTTTCATTTTTAAGTTCTAATCTGTGAATACACACAGTAAAAAATTTGAATATTAATTCTTTTGGTTCAAGAGAATAGGCAAATGATAGTTTTCTTACATAAGCTGGGCCACTCCCACTCAATCCTGTTGCTGCATCAATCAAAACTTCAGGAACCTCCTCACAAATACCAACACTTGAAAACAGTGTCTTTAATAATTTTGCATCATCATCTCTTGTAGATGTACCACGTGAAAATACTGAAGCACCTTGACGAACTAGACAAGGAGTGTTTGGCATCACCCTTATTACTCTTGTGGTTCTTGGAAGCATCTGGAGAAAATATAAAACAATGTTTGACAAATTCAAAAACCCGGAGGGGGGGGGCTTAATTAACTTCACAAGGAAAAATTAAATTAAATTATATTATATATATATATATATATATATATATATATATATATATATATATAAAATTTGCTGGACAGCTTTCTGAAATTTAATATATATAAATAAATAATGAGAGTTTCTAGCAACTTAAATTATTAAATAAAATATGTTAGAATTTAAATGAGAAACTGGAACTTACGAGTTTATTGCAGTTTCCACAAATTACATTTTTACCTGTTCAAGATTTCTTAATGGAATTCCTAAGGCAATGGAGATCATTAGCTGTCTCTGGGTGATTCCTTGAGAAACTTCAGCCAAAACCTTTGGTACAATTGGAGGTTTGACTGCTAAGAGTACAACATCACTGCACTCTACAACTTCTGAATTACTGTAGGTTGTCTGACATCCCATTTGCTAACAAATTAATAAAGATGTAAATTAGAACAATACATTAATTTTTGCTGATGATCCAACATTATGTTACATTTGATTGAAGGATAAAAATTAATTGCTACTAAGGACAAATTCAACATCCATTTCCTTGTTTAATTATGGTCTTTACTAATGAGAAAGGTCATCTATTCAACTGTTGAGTCAACTCCACTTTAAAGTGAAACTCTGCATAATCTTGTTAACTATGTTCGAGGCTCATTAAAGCCAAAGTGTCTTCCCTTAACCTGAATTGAGTGGAATGGTGAGCAACAAAATAAAATATTAAAAAAATAGTATTTTTATATACATAGTGTATATTCATTAAATAAAGTAAACAAAATCAATTTTTACATTACCTTAATTAACATGAATAGTCTGTTTTGTGCCACTGCTTGCTTTAAGCAGTTTTATAAATATTTTCTCTATGTACTTTCCTGAGTCTGCTTTTTCTACATTTTCCACACATTCTCAAAACCTTAGCACAGTTCTGACACCTTCCAATATTTTTCACTGTTGAGAATGATAATGATAACGTTCCATCTTTGGTCTCATTTTCTTCCGTGCTGGAACTGCCTTTCACAGCCTCGACAATAGCTTCATCCGATGGAATTTCATTCATTATAAATTCAGTCATCAATAAAATCTTCAGCTTCAGTGGAATTAGCACAGATATTCTGAAGGTCCTTCGAGTCACATCCTCTTCAAATGCCACACATCCTGTAGCCAAACCAGCACTCCGGAAACAGTTCTGTACAGTGACCAATGACACACGACTCCAAGCTTAGTTGGCAAAAGGGAATTCAGAACATTTCTTTGTTCTGAACAAACATGCTATTTGTAAAACATTCAGAACATTCACTCATGTGCCCTGCTTTGATTCCAAGGCTTGGATTAAAAAATAAAGCGTTACTTCCCTTCTGTAATAGGTTCTGAATCTGCAAATCACACCTTGATCCATGTGTTGGATGACAGGAACACCAGCTTGATGTTGCTGAGGTTTTCAACATGAGGGAGAGTTGTCTACCAGAAGCAGAATCTTTCTTCCTTTCAGTCGGCACCATCTCATCATCGAAAATTCTTCAAAAATGGACAATGTCATCCACGCATTATTGAACTGATAATTCCCCGGAGTAGTTTAATGTTTTTAAAAACATCTTTGGTTCTTAAATTTCCAAATTAGCAGCAGTTCCCTTTTCTCTGACCCAGACATGTTAGCATCCACAGCATTATTTGGTTTTGACATTTTGCCAACACATTTTTCCCCTTCAATGTTTTGTCCAGCATTAGTCGCATAGACTAGTCAACTGTTGTCATTGAAAATATCAGATACAACCTTCTTGGCCACTCCAAACCATCAACATCTCTCGATCCAGACTTTGCTTCCCTGTTAATTTTCCCAACCATAATGTTATGCCTTTTCTTCCACCTTCCCAAAGACAACTTAAGTTTTTATATAAACACTCTGGCTGGCAGTTCCCATACCCCCTATTATATAGTAATAAAAGTAAATATTTAATATTGAATGTTATTTCAATTGTTTACACTAGAATGCAGGTGTTCGCATGTAAAAGCAGTTTCACTCAACATTCACTGAGTTATCGGATGGAGACTGGGATCAGTGCATAACAGCATGCCATGCTTTGTTAGCACAATTCCTTAATGAAGTGTCCTGTGCAAAGGTGCCGTTTTCAGATGAATGTAAGATTTATTGCAGATCAAGCAACAGAAATGTTGTCTTTTGAGCAAAAGAGAACCTTCATTGCACACTGTAGTTTGAGAGGAATCCATCTCTCGTCATTGCAGCCCATGTAATTACATCACATCATTTGGTTTTTTTTTTTATTGTCTTGTTAATGGCAAAACATTTTTACCCATGTTACAAACATGGTTAATTCCAAAGCTTGAAGAAACTGGTATCATGGAATGCATACGGCTACAGCAGGACAGAGCACCTGCTCACTTTGCTCTTACTGTGCACAGGTTTCTTTAAGAACATTTACCAAGACACTGGATTAGTCTCAGTACTCCAGCATCACCAGCTCCATTGATTAGCCACCACGAAGACCTGACCTCACGACACCTGACAACTCACTGTTGGGAATCATCAAGGCCTACATGCCTGAATGTCATTATGCTACAAATGAATTGCACAATGCAGTTGAGGACTAATTTCAAACCATCACACCAGACATGCTCTCAAAAAGTGTCAATTAGGACGTGGCGGTGTGTGAACTTCTGTGTACAGCACAATGGTGAGCACGTAGATGCATTGGACACTTAATGTGTAAATATTTTCTAAAATATAACTACCAATTAAGGGGTACAGGAACTTTTCGGCTACACTATATAAGAGGCACGTTTGTATTGAAAGCACTAAAAATGTGGTTCTTATTTTTCACGGTTGATTTACTTAAACTAACTGTACTTCCAACTCACATCTGCTTGCGAAAGACCATGTTCAATGTAATAGATAATGTTTGCCTTATCTTAAAAAAAAAAAAAAAACAACTTTACACTTCGACATCCTGATACTGTACATACTCATTGTTCAAAACAATGGAACCAAACTGATCAGGTAGACAGAACAATTTTGCACCCCCTCCCATATGCAGTGTGATTAGGGAGGTTTGACTGTACTCAGCCTTGGAACTTGTCATGGTTCATTTTTACAAACTAGGGGGGTGAGGGAGTTGAATGTCATTGGAATTTTGCCTTTATTTCCCCTCTGGGCATCAGCCCTTAATCAGAACTAATCTACTTATCAAAAATAAGTATTTATCATGTTACAATTATATCCCTTTCTTGGAAGTTTTAGTTTTTAGGTTCACTAATCAAAGTTGAGGGTTCACTAAAAAGGAAAATTAATGTACATTTCTAATGTATTCTGGGTGGGACCAATGATTTAAGTTCACTATCCCGACTACACATTAATTCTATTCTGAAAAGAAATCCATTTCCCTCCTACATAACTTTTATGCATCTGAACAAATTATAGAAGGCCAAGACAAATCCTCTATGAACACCGGAGAACAAGTTTAAAAGGAACCAACAATTTTTCAACTTAATTGAAAGTATCTAAGGATTTGTCTAAATGAGGAAAAAACAAATGCAAAATATCAATCTTATTTGTTGCAATTATACACTAATCACCAACCTGTACAGATTCATTGGAAGGATAAGACTTCAGTTTATTGATAAAACTGGTTGAAGCAGCTTCCAACTGAATAAAAATTCAAATATTAAATCCAGTGTAAACATCCTATAAAGTTATTCTTCCAAGTCTTAAAACACGTCACAATTAAAGTAGCCAAAATTATACAAATTGATTCAAATACTCCTGTATCATAACTTCAAATTACACAAGAAATACTTTACTTCAAAAACTCAAATCCGATATTTCGTCCTAATTTAACATACGGACTTACTCATGGTTTTAAATACAAATGAAAAGAAAAATGATTCTAAATTAACAAAATAAAATACTTTGTTAAATTTAGAATCATTTTTCTTCTTTTCATTTGTATTTAAAACCATGAGTAAGTCCAAATGTTAAATTAGGACGAAATATCGGGTATGAGTTTTTGAAGTATTATACAAATTGAAATGAGCCAAATACAATCCAAGGCAAATAATGTTAGGAGTTAGATGATGTCCCTGTGAATTTTGCAGCTAGTAACTGACAAAAGGGTCAAATACTTAAGGATCTTAACACTTCGTATCCTTGAAAACAGCAAACAAACTACTCTTCAAAATTTTTCTCTGTAAAGTGAAATTCAACAATTTACTTATTTTATACAGTTTTGTAATGGACTCTGAAAACTTTGGGGCAATGACATTAACTTTTTACTTTACAGATGTTTTTTTTCCCCTATGAAAATTAAATAAGAAAAATATTAAAGTCTCTTACTGCAATTTCTTCAATGTAAATATGATCCTGTTTTGGTGAACTGGCAATAATTTTATCTGGGGTTGTAATGCCTAAGGAAGAAAAAAAAAAAAAAAGCTGAATTAATACAGAAAATATTTTTATTGAAATAGTTGGGGGGGGGGGGGAACCAAAGTTAACTTCTAAATTAAAAAAGACGATAGCCATCGACTCCAAACCAAAATCCAATTTGGAAAGCTTCCTAAGTAGTTTAAGAATTTTAAAAAGGCAAAGGTTTTGGCGATTTTTTTTTTTGTAATTTTAAGTTTTTTTTACGATGGATAAAATACAATAAGCCAAGATAATAGATTTACAGAACAAAAATACTGGATACTTAATCTAGAACTACCATTGAAAGTTCAGAGTATGTCTGTGATAATTTATCAACTACAAGATATTTTTCAATTTAACAGTTGCATTACTTTTCTAATGTAAATTTAAAAGGGACATTGTGGTCCAAACCTGTTCCTTTGCTAAGGGTTATGTCAAGGCAGTCGCCCAAAAACTTCCCTTATCCATTTTATTACTCATAAAATTTAAGAAAAATATCTATTGACATGTTTACATTAATTCATCAAGCCACTCATGTTATAGAATTGCTAGGATTAATCATTTAATTACTCACAATATAAAGCTTACAATTTCTGCAAATCTAGTGGAAGCCAGGGACAGATCTAGAGGGCAAGGTGGGTCACTCACCCCTGGGTGGTATGGCTGGGTGGGAGGATGGCAAATTGAGTTTGTTTTTGGTTGTACAAGTTTGGAAGATTTGGTTAGGTCACCCTGGAGAGAGGGGTGGCAAAAACTAAGTGTTTGCCCCCCCCCCCCCTCTTCCCTACAAAATTCCCTAGACCCGTCCCTGCTGAAAGTCATCTCTTAAAACTTTTAATTTGATTTCAAAATATTGTAAGGATAAGAAAATATTTTCTTTGAAAAATAACTAATCCTAATATTTATGGATATCATAAATTAAGTATTTGTATATCTAATATTTTTTAGATTTAAAAAGAAAAAAAAAATCTATAATTATAAACTTGTCAAAACATCAAAGCTTTACACTTATTTTGTGAATCTACAGAAAGCATGGTTTCCTAAGCAAACAACCTAATTGCAGTTTGAACTTTCATCTTTTGTTAATCCTTTCCAATTCCTTTTGTCTGAAGCCACTATTTCTTAAATGTGAATTTGCTATTTAGTAGTGTTAATTTTTACTAGCCAATAAGGATTTGACATTCAAAATAAGTCAATGAAATGTAAATAGAATGTTTTCAGTAATGGATCAATTTTTGAAGTTTTAAAGATTATGAATAAGTAAAGAAATTAACATGCCTAAATAATTCAACATATGATAAACAAGCAAGGCACAAAGCTAAGTAATAGGATTTCACACCCAGGGGAGACTGACGGCCGTTTCGTCCTCTTTAGACTCATCAGCTAGCCAAACTCCATCAATGACAGACTCAGAAGATTATGAATAATAAAAAGTAAACCCCAAAAATTTAGTTAGTCTCATACCGACGTTTCTGTTTTGAGCAAAATAAAGGATTACAGGGATGGGAAACTTTCTAGGAGAAATTTTGATTTCAAAAATCTACGAAATTAAGGTCCCAGATAAACATGGAAACACTGGATATGGGGGAGGGATCATGAGTAATGTGGACCCACAGGAGCCCGAAAACAGTTTTATCCATTTTATTGGATTTTTCTATTTTTGCTTGGATGGTGGAACCACATCCATACCCCTATCTGATACACAAATTTGTATATCGGTACGATAAACAAATACATCAATTTTTTTTTTTAAACTGCTATTGCCTTGACCATAAAATATTTAATGAACTACTAGAACCCATAGAAGATCTACAGTTAATACAGTTTTCCTAATAACTGTTCGATGCAAACGGATTCAGCCACTTTCTAGTTTTAGGGGCAGACAATAACAGGGATCCAGGCGCTGTCAATTTTATTAAAATTTTTAAAATCAACATGCTCATGCATGCTTCTGCATCAGGACCTTTAATTTGATACCACATTTACCCCTGTATCTACATGGTTCCCTAGAAAAACGGCTTACAGACTTTCTATATGTATGTATATATATATTCGACGAATATTTACGATTAATTTAAATATATAAATTTTTTTAACCCCCCTATCTCATTTGCATGGGATACAGATGGCCTATGGAGTCCTCTCTAGGCCTCAGGGTCTAGACGAAAAATCAACGACGAAAAAAGATCGAAGAATAAAAAAAAAAAAAAAAAAAAAGAAGCTAGGTATAGAGGGGTTGAACGACCGATAAAATCTAGTGGGTAGGTCTGTTTAAAATAGAAGTGAAGGAATATTCCACATTGCCTCAGGTAACCGGAGAGGGGGAGGAAAAACAACAGGGGACGGTCTCTGATGTTTTTACATACCAGACCCTAGATGCCTAAAGGAAAATTTTCCATTAGGAAACTAAATGGAATTTAAACTTTACTACTTGAAAGAAGTTTAAAAATGCAACAAGAATGTCAGAAAATTTGAAAGATGTCATTTTAAGATATTTTTTCGTTCCCCCAAAATTTACATGTTTTCAGAGCTGTCAAAAATACAACAGATAAAATAATTTCGGATTTCTAATTAATAAAACAACTACAATCTCAAAATAACAAAAAATTAAAGCAAGTTTACTGTACTTCGAATTTTTTTTTTCTTTTTTCAACCTTTCAGGTATTAAATGCCATGATGTGGATTCATATTTCAAAGCATCAACTTTCTGTTATGATTTCGATAAGTTTAAAGAGGTTAGAATAAGTATTTAACGTTTCAACAGATAAAGTTATCTGTTATAGTTAAAAAAATAAATAATTCCAAAGATGTCATTGAACATATTGTTTCCAAGATATTGACATTTTTTACTTATGACATTGTCAACAAGTGCGCGTAGCCTCTCAACAAGTCACCAGAAATTTGTGATTTAAGTTACAATAAAATTATTAGTAAGTTTTAAGACAACTTATACAAATATAAAAGATTAATTGTAAATTGTAAGTAACTTAATGAAAGAGTTACAGGAAATTTAATCACTTAAAAAAGTTAGTTTCGGGTTATCAGTAATAAACAGAGGCCTGAATACAAGCTAACTGAAAGCGCGTGGACGTATGCCACGACGGCTTTGGCCGACCAAGTTTTCTTACCTGCTGCGATAAAACCCCGTGCTAAAGCCTGAGCCATTCGCCCGGCGCCAAGGAAACCTATCTGCATCCTTAAGAATTTATAAGTTACAAGATCAGAAGATGTCACTTGAACAGAGGCGCGTATGATGCAACGTAAACAGTTTTCAAACCGATCCTGAAAGACGACCCATGCGCAGTAGCCTTAAATGCGCATGCGCAATAATAAAAGGTGAATATCCAAAACGAAATTATTGTATATTATATTTCTGAATACACGCTTTGAAATCCAATTCTTAAATACTTCTCAATATCATCATTTTTAATTAAAAACTAAATGCATATTAAAAAGCTTTTGTTCTTCTTTTCTTATTTTATGAACTTATAAGAATTTTTCCGTACTGTAATTCATTTTTATCACATTTTAGCTACCACTCAAAATTAGCATGGCTTCGCAACAAACTTTAAGGGTAGCACACTGAGATTTATTTTCTTTTAAAATCAGAAAAAAAAAAAAAAAAAATTGAAATTCAAATTATCTTCTGTTTTATTTTAGGATACAAGCGTGATATCCTTATTTAATATTGTATTAAACTTTTAGAAGTAGAAGGTCATGAAAATAAATATTTAAAAAAAAAAACATTAAAACCTGATTTGTCAAAAAAAAAAAAAATTGACAATTTAAATTGACCGATTTATTTTATTGCTTTTAAATAAAAATCAATATTCCCAGAATTAAAACAAAAATTTCATTTTATCTAGTAAATAAGTCATTACAAAAATATGCGATCTTTTTTTTAAAGGTAATATAACAAAAACTATTCCTTAATATTTATTCTTTTCCCTTATTTTCAGATTTTATGCATTCACGGGTACAGGTAATTAATTACTTTTATTAGTTCAATTTGAAATTCTAAACCAAATATACAGAAAAGGTGGGCAAAACTCCGAACGACGGTCCCAAATTATGATAACCTCCGAACGCGGTCCCAACGTTGTTATTAATGAAACATTTGTCTTGTTATTAATGAAACATTGTGTCAAGTGTAATGACATCGTCATTGTTGTTATTAATGAAACATTGTATATTGTTGCTTAAAAATCACTTTAAACGTGTCATGGCTGGTAGACCGCAAGCACCAAGAGTAATAACGCTTTAGTCATAAGTCGCACATATTCGGTTAATACATATTTTTTTTGTAAATGTGTTGAGCGAAAACTATATGATTTGATGTGTAATAACTCTGGCTGTGTGTTATTCAGTCATACTGTTATCTGTCATTAAAAAGGTTTATATAATTTGGGACCGCCGTTCGGAGTTTTGCCAAAAGGTGTTTTAAGTTATTTTTAGAATATTTCTGGGACAAATAATTTCTTCGAATTTATCGAAAAACCATGTTAGAAAGTAATAAATTAAATATAATATTCAGCCCTTTCCCAAACTAGCAAACTTACGATTTTAAGTTAGAGGGAAATAGTTTTTTAATTATGTGCGTTACATTAAAGTAATACTCGACTAAGCAAATCATAAACGTTAAACCATTTAAAATAAGAGAACTTTGGGAATAAGGAGACAACATTCTCAAATCATTTTCAGTGTCTATAAAAGAGGTATTGATGAGATTTTGTGCCTTGTTTCCTGCCATTTCTGCAAAGATAGTCAAATATCTGATTGTACGTGTTGCTGCCAAGGGCATTCTAATTATTAATTATCTAAAATTATTTAAAATATCACATGAATTATTTAAAAATAAAATTAACAATTGCAACAATGTTGATTACCTGCTGTAAATCAAAATTAAATGTATTTTTGCAAGTGACATTTTATTCATTCTTATGTTTGTTTCATACATGTAATTAATTCTACAAAAAATTCTTTTATAACTATTAATATGATGGTACATATATTTTCTGATATACATACTGAAAGTTAAAAAATTGCAAACACCCAGAAATAAATATACAAGGTGTTCATAATTAAAGTTCCCATTTCAAAAGGCTCTAACTGGAGAACCAATCAGCGGAACAACTTCAAATTTCACATGAGGACGCATGTGGTGATGGAAGTTTGTTTGGTGCAAAACAAAAAATTACTTCTGAAGGTGGCCATTAGGGCGATATGTAGCACTGCAATACTGTAATGGATACACATGATTAGTTGTGTATTTACATAAGGACATGTTCGATATCATTTTCCCCAGTATCGGCAACATACTGAAATTGCAACATTGCATGCTCAACCACAGCATATAATGTCACTCGTAATGTTGTGAATATGGCGTTTAATGCTGATCTTCAGGTCCTCTAAGTTGGCTAGGTGTTCATGACAGACAAGGTCTTTGAGATGCCCCTACAGCTAAAAGTCTTAGGGTTGAGACCGGCGAATATGCTGGCAACATTGTACGAAAATGACGGTTGATGATTCTGTCACTAGTAAAAGTAACCCGAAGCAACTGCTTGATAGCAATGGTGATATGAGGTGGGACACCATCCTGCATGAAAACAATTGCAACATTGATGCTGTTGAAGTTGTCATGAACACTGTTCGTGCCTCGGCGCTTTCACTTAACCCTTTTCTCTCCTTTCTTTCCTTCCTTGTATATATCTCTCTTTATTTCTCTACATATTTCCAACTTTTCTATATTCCTGCCCCTCTATCAAATCCCTGTGTTGCTGAGATTTCCTTCCCTTGATCCCCATCAATTCAATGGCATGGTAACAATAAGGCAATGTTTTTCTCAACTTCAGGAGTGACCCAAAAGAGCTTTCATGGACGGCATCCAAAGACAACCAGGCTGTGAAACCTGTTGTTTCCAACATTAATCACTAGATTCTCCTCTCTCCCTGTTGTAAATTGTATCAGAACCTCCTCTCAATAGGGGAAAAACAAAAGGAACAGCCACTCCTGAGACTGCGTAAGTGCTGCCAACATTCCTTGACCAGAAGCGATGATGGGGGCCAACACCTCGCCACCCCTCACGTCCCATCTGAGGAAAGACAGAAGGATAGTGAAAGTGTAACCCTATGCGATATCCCTTGTTTTTGAGCTGTTCATCCTTCTAATCTCTGTATCCACAATCAGAGGAGGTTGATCCAATTCCTGACTTGAGCATGGGAATACTTGGTGTCTCTTTACATTCCCACTGCACTTTTATCCTCTGGAAGAGAAATCGGCGCCGATCATCCCAAACATCTGCTTGCCATCATATTCATTTCCTCCAGAGCCAGCAGACGATCACAGGGTCAATAATGGCAGAGAAGAGCCCTCCGCCAGACATCGCAGATGATCTCCCGCCACTCCAGCCCTGCCTGTGTGTGACTGTAGCTGGCATTGTGAATGCGACGAAGATCTGTCCAGTCATGTGAGCCATTCTATTCTCTTTACTTATATTCCTTCTTTTCTCCTACCCATTACTTTCAATAAAACCTTTTCCTCTCACATCATGAAGTCTGTCTTGCAATTCTTATTGAGATGGGGCGGGCAACAGATGCTTCACCTCAGTTGAGCTAGCCTTCCACGGCACCTCTCCTCTTCCCTACCTTTCAATTCCCTGCTCCCTCGCCTTTCTTCCTATCATCTACCATGATCATGGCTTGATTAGGAAAGCACTCGATGGCGTGCAGCTAAAACATAACCAAGTGTGAGAATCACCTGGTTGACTAACAGAAATGTATAATGCCAGCCAGAAACTGGGCAGATGACGGAACCCTCAGGACCGAGCTTTTTGAAAAAGAAAGGTCCGACGATGAATCTGAAGCACACCAAACAGTGACCTTTGATGAATGAAGTGGCAACTGTCGAAGATGTGTGGATTAGCAGGTGCCCAAATTCTGCAGCTGTTCGTATTCACATCACTATGTAGATGGAAGTGAGCTTCGTCAGTCCACAAAATGTTCCATGGCTAGTTGGCTTCCAGTTCAGTTCCAGCAAAAAACTGCAAATGTTTCACATGCACCTCTTTTGGAGTTAGTAATTGCAGAACGTAGCTGATTTTGGGGGGCAAAGGCTAATTAGGATTTCCCGGTCTCTGATCGGGTCAAAAACCCTGATGGAACTGATATTTAACTCTTGCGGTGAATTTCGGTGAAGTCCGGAGGGCCTAATTGGTCAAATCCACTTTCCTCACCTCCACGCAGGGCCCCCTGGGATCTTTTAAGATGCGAAAGAGAGAGAGGTGTGCGGAAAGCAACGGGAAGCTACCGCATTTACTTTTCCCAAGAAAAACTGCAAACATGGCATGATGGATCTTTCCTCGGCAAAAGATTCCGGACGTAAACTATCCCCCCATTCGGATGTCCGGGAGGGGGATACTGAGGAAGATCACATTACGAAGCAACTCAACCGACAGAAGAAAAGAAGATTGAGGACAACATTATGGTAAATGGATCTTATGTGGAGACGAAGAGAAAGGCAGAAGATAGGAAAGATTGGAGAATGCTAGGTTTGCAGTGAAGGACCTGCCCTTGGCAGAGAACTATGAATGATGAATGAGCTGATTTTGTAGGGATACTAGCACAAAATTTGTGTAGATCTTTGTGAACAGTGCTTACGGGTTTGTCCAATGACTGTATAACAAGCCGTGCACTGCTTGTTCCCACTACATTTGCCATTCTTTTCTTCCTTCACCAAATTGGTTACATCCACCACTGTCTGCTTGTCAACTGCTTTCCGTCCTCTGCCAGGCTTCACCTGCAAAGAACCTGTTTCTTCAAATTTCTGGATCATTTTTCGAACACCATTAGCTGTCATAAGGCCAGTTTTGAGTCCTTTACTGTCCTAAACTTTCTCAATGCTGTTAAAATAACAGCTCACAAGAAGTGCCTGATCCTTTGGTAACATAGTCATTATGCAATGAAGTGACGCATTCATCACCTGTCTGCTTTTACAGCAGTTTTCAGTCACATGTCTTGGTATGTGCATTTGTCATTTGCATTATCCACTACAGTATTGAAGTGCCATATATCACCCTAGTGGCCAACTCCAGAAGTAATTTTTTTTGCCTCAAACAAAATTCCATCGCCATGGACGTCCTCATGTGAAGTATGAAGTCGTTCCGTTGATTGGTTCTCCAGTTACTAGCCTTTCAAAATGTGAACTTTAATTATGAACACCTTATATATTCAGTAGGTATCCCATATCACATTTAAAGCCACAGATGAAATTGTTTTGTGACAGAGGGTCTAAGTTGTTTGCGGGAGGCAGCTACACCAATGAGAAGGGCTGCTTTTCAGATACAGTTGACGATTCATTTCACAGAACAATATGGCAAGTACATTTTTCTACATTAATGTTATTTCTAATTCTCTTTTTCTTACATCTCATATATTTATCGTTGTTACCTAAGCAATTTCATTCTTAAGTGCTTACCGATTTTAATGTTTTTTTCTAATTTCTTTTGAACAAAATTCGTACCTAGTACAATTTAGATTATCCATGTCGAACAAGCATGAGGAAGGATGTTTGACCATTGGCTTGCTTCTTGTGTTCACCTTTCCCTTTTATATATATAAATATATACAATCACTGAGTGATGTGTGAAAAAAATAATCCAATCCAATATTACTGCCAACTCTTACTGAGTTTTATTATTAATAAAGAATAATAAATGATTTTTCCAATTTCATATAACATTATATTGGAAAAGTTGCTTTTTTTTATTAAAAAAAAATGCTCTTTGCCATTTTTAAGGTTTTGTCACTACGATAGTGATGCTACATTGTATAATATTTGTTCATTGAAACAGATTTCAGTTGAGTGACTTGGCTGATCTCTTGGTTTATCAAGAGGGTTTTCTTTTTCAGGTTCCTAGAATTATTAATTTTAATTTAGCTTCTTCCACGCCAACATTCTTAAACATTTTCTGTGCATTTTGTTCTGCAGACATAAACACTAGAAACTTGAAAAGTCCTATAGTGTAGTTCTCCTTTACATTTCTGGTGAATGTTGAACACAAAACCATTGACTTTAAAATTTGTTCAGAGAAATCAAAGTAAACCAATGCAACCAGAGAATAGATTAAAATCATAATATTCACTATCTGATAGCAGAGTTATTGCGAAATGATTGTTTGTCATGAGACGTAACATTGGAAACGGATTACTTGGATCTGCTGTTAATAGTGGTTGAAATAACAAGGACAAAAAACATAAATTCATTTTTAGGCATGGACGTTTCCTAAAATGTAGAGGGAGGATAAAGAAATAAGTCCAATATTTTAATTCTCTGAATCAGAAGTAACAGGAATATGCAAAATTTTCATGATTGGAAAATTGCCTCAGTAAATCTAATAAGAAATAGTCTAATGGAGATGATTTATTTTCCAGGATATATGGATATAGTTTTTTTTTTTTTTTAATTTTTAGTTTTTGATTCTTACAACAAAGGGAATTTGATGAGTATTTACAGAGAGAAATGATCGAAAGCTAATGTGGAATCAGTGTATTACTCATTGAAAATAGTATAAAATAGTTTTCCTTATTTTTAAGTCAGGACAGCAGAGTTGGTTTTATCAATAGTCCACTCTTTGACCCCTTCCTTCTCTCTCTCTACAATGCATTAAATTTATATTTGATGGGCATAACTGAAATTCAGCTCAAATAAATCCAACTTCTCTTTTGATCTGTTTTAATTTTCATTTTTTATTTTTTCCCCAGGCAAAATAAAGACACTTTTCGAGAGAAATTAGGTGCTTTCAGAAAGGTGATAAAGAAACATGCTGATTTAGGTAACATCAGTTCCATCTGTAACTTAATATATATAGAGTTTATTTGCTTGTTATTCTCTACCTCAAATTATCATGAAAAAGAATGTTACTTTTTTTTTTTTTTACTTTACAGTGTTCATTGATGCCCCTCTTCGAGTGCCACCAATTGTATCAGATCAGACTGAAGAATGTGAAAAAAACTCTGAGGGTAGATATACATTTATTCATATTCAAACATAAATTCATGACAACATAAAAAAAAAGAAAAAACAGAAATATAATCAACAAAATTGATTATTTAGAAAATTAATTTTATTGATTGAAACATGTAATGAAAATTGTAAATAAGCAATGTCTTTTATATTATTATACAATATATTTATACCATATACAGATTTTTTATTTATGACAAGACAAAATTTGTGAAAAATGAACAGAGCAGTGCTGAGATTATGAGATTTTAAAGTAATATTAGTTTGATTATATTAAATGTGCATAATGATGAAAAACGTCCTGGAGCAGTGTTAAAACTGCTTCAAAGAAGTATCCTTGATGGCCTTAATGTAGTCAGAATGTTGGCTTGGATTAAAAAAAAAATAGGGGAATTAAACCAATGGATGGAAGTGTTGGCCTTTTGTTTCCCACTGGGGAATGTCATCAGGTCTGGAGTGACAAGAAGAGCAGTGGAATTAATAGATTAGAGTATGCCTTCATTCACATTAACGGCTACCAACTTTGATAATTTCAATATGTTCTTCATTGTTTCTACTGAGTGATTATTGTGGCTTTATCCCAATTAAACAGTGGCCAGGGAAGGTAAACCACTAATGCTCTCACCTATGTCTGCCTTTTGTTAGCTATTTATTCTGTTGTTGTTCGTCTCTCTCTAGATCTGAAGATGATTCCCAACAAAAGGTCTTCTCCTTCTCACCTCCATCAGTGGCTTAATTCCCAGAAATTCTTCATTTTCATTATCAGATGTAACTATAAGCTTAAAAATAAGTCAGACAAGCACATAAGAAAGTTCTTTAAAATATAATAAAATCATTAAAAATACATTTATTTATTTATTAAAGAACATCATCAGAGAAGCAAATGACATGAAAAAAGAAGTTGTCTGGATGTGCAAACGAGGTGCAGAATCCATTTATTGGGATTGAACAGGATGTGACACATGAATGGGGTTAATATTCGCAAGTCAAATGTGAAAAATGTGTCGCACATTGACTGTTCAGTAAAGTATACGGAATCACTTGAGACTGCTACAACACACTGACAGCAATGAGTCCTGGAGAGGATCAAATTGTCCAGCAGTTCCTGTGGGATTCGTGGCCACTTGCACACCAGGGCAACTTCCAGCTGAGGAAGTGTTATAGGAGGTGATTGGTGACTGGCAACACGTCTTCCTGGTGCATCCCTAGTGTGTTCGTTGGGATTCAGGTCTGGAGAACGTGAAGGCCAGTCCATGCGCTCAATTCCAGCCTCTTGCAGCATGTTGTTGACAAGATGCATACGGTGGGGACGTGCATTATCATCCATAAAAAGAAAGTTGGCCCCAACTGCTCCAGCGTAGGGTACCACCATAGGCTGTAGAATTTCTTCCTGGTATCTTACAGCATTTTGAAAAAACTTCATCTACACTTCATTTTATTATCGAATTTTCG
>JAFIDM010000001.1:11035152-11060914 GCA_023159025.1 Thereuonema tuberculata
TAAATTTTAGTCAAATATCTTAATTATTGTTTTCATCACAACCATTACACTTCTTCAGTTTCAATATTAAGTAAGATGTCCCATAATTCAAGTTAGAATCATAGAGACAACCATGATCTATCACATGATCTATCACACCATGATCTATCACAACTGATGTATGATGAATGCAAAAATTGATTAATAGGGTCATTCAATATAGGAGAAAAGGATTTTGGCTGAAGAAACTTTCAGAGGAAAGAGAAAGTGATTTGACATTAGGACTATTACTTTGTCTGTTTTAGGGAATTCCAATATTTCATCCACTTACCAAATGTACCAGATAAAAATAAATCAATCACGTCGCAGATAAATGTGTGTGTTGGCGATTGACCCTATAGCTCCTAAACCAAGAGATCTAGAAAACAATTCGATCTGTCTGAGTTGGCACACAGATTAGTGTTCAAAGATTTTATAATTATTTTTTTTTGTTAAAACTCTTTCACTTACACAGACAGAATGGTTAGCTGATCGGAAAAATGGATGTTTCATCACCAAGACTTTAGTTTAAATGACTAATTTAAATGGAATTTCTAATCTAACATTCAATAATGAAGAGTCAAACACAACAGAAAATATACCTTTATTGTGACTTTTCATTATGCTTTCAGTTTTTCATTATTTAAATTTTCTAAATTTCATTTTCTTTGCCAGGAATTTTGATATAATTAAATTGTTGTTAAGAAAGAGACATTAAGAAAAATGTTGTTTCTAATATATTATTGTTCAAGTGACAAATTTGTTACAGTTTATAAATAATCTATTGAAAACCTTGGAAAAACCTTTATAATTCTTATATTCTGTGCAGAGGAAACCAGGGATGGTATTCTTCAACAGCAGCAGACACACTACCATTGAAGTAGCCCTAAACGTAAGCATATTTACGTATTCAACAGTTGTGAAGGTGTGCAACATTTTTAACAACACATTGGCACTATCAACAGTCAAAACAACCAAGTGACACTTCACGCCAATTCATATGTTTCAGATAGTGGAGCATTATGGACAATTTTGTGCACCAAATTCAAAGTACTGTACATTAAAATAGCTTTATCTTGGAAACCATTCAGAACATTTGTTCATATGTAAACTTTTTTCTTAGATTCTATGGCACCACACAATATTTATCGTTTCTCCTGAAACACCCTGAATTATAACCACCAATGCTTAGGCTCTTTCACCTAACTGCCTTCAGTCTAACAAAGGCAAACACTGCAGTCTTTTCAGGTTTTCCTATTATATATCATAAGGAGATAATTATGATAACTTAGGAAGTAGGAAACAGGACAATCACAAAATCTGGGTCTCAGAATCAATCCATGTATAGATAAAGTTTTTCTAAATTATTTGACCCAAACCTGAATTGGATTTTCTGAAGTCACTCCAAATTATCCAAAGGTGAAGTTTCCTTGTCCATGGGCTTTTATTATTTATACTATTAATTATTTTTTATGCATACGATGATCATATATAAACAATAGTCCAACACAATAGATTAACTTAAAAATCCTGTAATAAAGTATACAAAAACTATAAGTAAACCTAGGACCATTCCATATCAAGAACTGATTTTGCAAATCAGATTTTAATGAAATTTGGCAGACTTGTAAGATTTGATAAGAAACACCTTTTTTTTCATTCCTATGTCACTTCTAGCTGCAGTTCTAGTACTTTGACTTCGACAATTTTTTCTGAAATTTCCTTTTTCAAATTTTTAGCTTGGCTTATAAAAATACAAAGAATTTTGGTCCATTGAAGCATCAAAGCAAAAATTCCTGTTAGGTGTTTTCAGACATGTAACACTTGATCCTAGTGATGGAACTGAAATTGGATCTTTGATTTTGAATTGTATTTTTCAGTCTTACAAATGATTGTATGATAGTCTTACAAATGACATAGTTTCATAATGAGATGTACTGTGGGCGTCATTCCCAATGTCACATTAGCTGCCCGATGCTTCCCCGCATGTCCCACGTTTAAATGGAAGTTTACCAATCGCCGAGCAATGCAGGAAAGCATTGTGACTACTTCGCAATGTGACATTGGAAATGCACCTGACAGTACATGGAAGTACAAGACATTTTTAAATGAAAGTATGATACGGGATTTATATATCCCATGGGAATTCTTTTTGCCTTCTTGGGCCTAATTTCTCAAAAAAGACCCAGTTGGAAAAGATCTCAAATATGAAAGTTAGAATATCTGTAATCCTTAAATATGCAGACCAAATTTCAAACATATTTCTATCCAGCAGCTCAACAGTTATTGAGAAATGAACACAGACTGACTGACTGGTTTGATGAACCTCAGTTTCTGAGAAAAGCATGCTAATGGAATGCACAGGCAGTGACGAGTCAAATTTTTTAAATGAAAGAAGGGGTGTAGGAATTTCTCCTTTTCTAGGATAAAAAATAACATACTCCAACAAAATTGTATTTGGGATTATTACAATTTGCTTAAATTCTCGTAACTGAATAACAATGAACTTACAGAATAATGAGGTTCTATTTTTCTTTTAGGCTTTAAAAACACTTTACATTTTTGAAAATAAATAAATAAATATATTTTTCAGTTAAAGTGAAATTTCTCGGGGCTTGAATAAGTTTCTCAAAGTTGTTTAATATGGAAAAAAACAAAAAAACAAAAAATCAAAAACAGTAGCTGAAATTTTCCAAGGTTTTTGAATAAAATATTTAGCAGATGTTAAACGATGTCATTGCAATGAATCTTAGCTATCCGAGTTGAGAGCAAAAATGTGTGATAGATAATATTGATATCAAAAATAATACTACAGCTCTATTAACATTAATGATGTAAAAATGAAAAAGAAACTTAGTTGCAAAATTCTTAATAAAAGAAAGATACCAACACATATAAAATGAACTAATATAAGGAAAAACAGTGCTGAACTGTCTCGCTGTATGGGAGCAATCAACATTCACAAACTGACAACAGCATATGTTTTAGTATCACAATAGTGCCAAAGACATTCTGATTTATTAAGTTTGAATAAAAGATTTCTTAAAATTTATGAGTTCCTTGAATTTTATTACTCTGATTCCGAGTATTCCTTCGCAATATGATAGATTTTCCTATTTATGTTACAATACTTTTGATCACTAGTATTTTTCTGATTACATATTTGGAACAACATGAAATTTGTTTTATTTTTATTTAGAAATTATTATCTAACGCAAAGTAATTACGTTTTTCATCTTGACTCCAATAGTCAGACTTTATGACAACCATTGGGTAAATAATATAGAGAAGTTATAAAACTTAAAAAGAATTTAAGCTTTATTTTTCATTATATAAAGGATTATTAAATGCTCAACTCAACTCAATTCACAATATTGTGAATGCAATATGCAATATTTAAACAAATATAAAATTATCCAAAATACGATTGTGTTTATTCTAACATATGCTGCTGTTGACATATGCCCTACTTTTATTTAAAAAAAAAAAAAAAATCTGTTTTCTGATTCAGGCTTGGAATGGTCCAAGGGCCCTTGGCCCAGGTTTCACCTCCCTCTTTTCAATAAGAAAATATAATGAAGAAACAAGGTAGTGACAGCGATTAGTAAACCAATCACAATGCTTCGCACAGCTTCTGATATAAGACAATATAATTGATATTGCTTTAATTTCCTTCATCATCATCATCATATTCTAAACACGAAATTAGGCCAGTGTTGACCTGTTTCGGTTCCAGCTACGCAGGGTCCAGAAGACATTTTTATGGGCATCCAGGTCGTCTTTTTCCCTGAGGTTTGCACTGAAGTATTTCATAGGGTATTCTATTTGGTGTCATTCTGGAGACATGTTGTTTAATTTCCTTAGTATTATAAATGTGATTGTTGCGAATGCAAAAGATGCGACTGTTGTGATTGTTGCTAATGATAATTTAATGATATTTTAATGATACTTGTCCACAGACGGATGGGCAAAGTAGGGTTATAAGGCTTCTGATACTTGTATCAGAAGCCTAAAAAGAAAGTTTAGTCTAAAATAAGAATCGAATAATAAAAACGAAGAAAGGATGAAATTAAATTTGAGGAGAGGCTTACGATTAAGGTACATTACAAGGGAGTTTCCAAGGGAGTGTGATTGCTAGCCAGAATTTTAGCAGAAGTGTTACTGCACCCAGTGAATGAGCACTTCCATAGCAGCGTTTCAGAAATCAGCTGTTTGGTTGCTTACATGCCTGACACCTTGAATAATTACGTTTTGTGGCTTAAGTTGTTTTTATGCATGTGCATTGTTTGGATTCTACTTAACTGTTCTTTACTGAGGCAAAATTTCGATATGAAGTAAGAGGTAATTTTTATCCAAGTTCGATTATGACATTTTTTTGTCTATAGCCAGTCGCATGAGGTGAGGTCTAAATACGAGGAGGAGTTGGCTTGGGCTGAATAAGGAAGCATTCTGTCTATCTCCTTGGCCACTGTATTTATCATGTACAGTATTTACCAAAAGATTTGGGAAGGTAGTTGTTTGAAATGGAGGAGAGAGCTAAGAGATTCATATCATAAAATTCCAAATTCTATGTGGGTTACCAAGTTATGGGGAAATTTTAATTATAATACTCATTTTAAACCAAAAACAATGTTAAATTTGTAAATAGATGGATGGGTTAATTAAAAGGTAGCAAATGAATAATTTTACTTTTTTTTTTTTTTGGATATCAAGGAAAAAAAACCACATCAAAAAAGGAAAATCAGGACATGAATCAAGAAAAGAACAAAAAGCTCTGCAGAGAGGAGAGGCTGTCCTTTCATGTACTGAAATCACAACTTTCTGTATGTCATAATCACGGAGTTCAAAAAGCACTGCCACAGCTCCATCTTCTGCACAAGATAAACAAATAACTAATGAAAATGTTGAGGCTGAGACTTTGGAACTCAACGTTAACAATCAAAATCAGAGAAAATATGATGATCTTGTGCAGCAAAAAGATGAAGATCTTGATAATGCAGGTACAAGATGTAATGATTCAAACTCAAAGGGACCTGACTGGCTAGAAATAGGCTAGGTTGATTATTTTAAAAAGCCTGTACAGAACAACATATTTTTTTTTTTCACCCAGTTCAACCCATGCAAGAGAAGGATGTACCTTCTCTCCCTCCATTGCCATTGACAATAAAGTGTTTTATGTGAAACATGACAGTGATCAAACTTTTAAGCAAAACTGGTTGTTACAATGTAAATAGTCAAAAGCTGTTTTGTAGTGTCTGTCAGATACAGATGGATCATCACTATTTTGTCAAAGCTTTGACAGATGCAGGCATTTGAGCCAAAAAAGTAGGAGAACATGAGAAATCAAATTCTCACATGAAGACATATATCGCTCACACACAAGGAAGGACAGATTGAAAAAATACTGTTTTTCTTGAGAAAAGAAAAAAAAAAAGAAATTATGAAACAAATACACATTTCATCAAGTGTAATTCAATTAATTGCTTTTTGAGAAAAAGAAGAAGATGTCTATAGCTTAGACCACCCTTCTGTAAATCACGGAAACCTTTTAGAAATTTTTCTCCTACACTCTAATTACGATGAGAATTTAGCCAAGCATATTAGGATTATGACTGAGGTGAGTAAATGTGCATTCGAAGCAAGAAGGAAATCTAGAAAAAAGGATAGAGACAGTTATGTCATGTTTCTTAGTAAAATGATTAGTTTTGTTACAAAAATAATAAATATTATCAAATATTCAATTCAGACTGAGATTGCAAATGAAGTAAAGCAAGTGAATTTTTTTTCTGTATTAATGGAGACAACCATGGATGTGTCAAATTATGACCAATGTGTGATAGTATGTAGGTATCTATTAGAAAAAGAAGTGAAAGAGAAAATTATATGGTTAAACATCAATGCTGCTTCTGTTAATATTCAATATCAAAACACCTTTGTGAGATTACTCCATGAATTTTTCTTTATTGGTAATGTAAATCAATTTTTAAAAACAAAATCAATAATTTTCAAGTAATACAAAATATTTCAAGGCTCATCGGGAAATGAAAACAATATTTACCAGATAATAACCACTAATATTAAATTACTAATTATAAATATTATTAGGTTCTACTATCACATCTAGTTATTTTACAATATAACTATATCTTAAAAAACAATTACGTATAGTCATGTTTAATAAGAATAATTTTAAGAAACAGAACTGTATTCTAAATATAATGAGTTGCCTGTGACTAAATAATAACCTAATGTTAGTATAAAAATATTATAAAAGTCATTATATGATTAATATACAAGATGCATTTCAAAACTTATATAATTCACAAACTGAAAGTCTTCATGGATGGGAAATTTTGGCCTGTGGCAAATGTTTTTTTGTGACTCACTTAGCAAGGAAAAGAAATATGTTATTGAGTATAACTGAACACAGCAGAAAAAAAAACAACTATTAATTCAATGTAATTTTTCTTGTCATTGTTCAGAAACAGTACATATTATTTCTTTATTACTTTCAGTTTTAGTTGCTTGACATTTAGTTGAGCAACTCAACAGTTTCATAGGATTTCTAATGTGGCCCTCTTAATGTCCAAGTTGTTTTTCAAGAAAAAAATCCCGTCACCTCTGTCTATGTAATATCACTGAATTGTTTTTTTGATAATAAGATACTTGAATTTAGATAAGAGATCTACAAACAAAAACTAGTTATCAGAATTTATTTTCTCTTCAAATTAAGGGAATATATTGGAATATTGTCTGCATCACAACAATTTGTTAAATATGTCAATTACTGGATTATTAATTATTTGAAACCACCCAAATTCAGTTTTTATTCATAATGGAGGAAGACCAGGCCTAAAATATTAAATGCATATATCTGTAGGCCCTTGATATATACATTTAAATTCTAAATTTAAATGAAAGTCACAGGACTTTTTTTTTCTCAAGAGATATAAAAAGATAGAAAACTGGTAAATTTTATTCTAACTAATTACTTTAGTTTATTTACATTTATTTTATATAATTTCACAATATAAAGTACAATTTTTGCAGGCTTTTTTTACACTGCCAATATATTTTGCCCTCTCCACCCCTGGAAAAATCCTGTGGGACCTCATAATATATATATATTTGACTATTATAATTTTAATTAAAGTTCACTGTGTTGAAATGATTAACTTTATTTTTGTCTTTTAATCTCCTATACTATTAGTACAGATTTCAACAACTATTTGCACAACACAATTAGACAAATCCAGTCACATCTTAACCTCGACTGACCTGACATCATTGCAAGAAAAGATGCACACAAACACATGCAATTCCTGTCTAGAATTCCTATGCATGCAAACAGTCCATGATAGATTGGGTAACTTTAGAAAAGTACTGATTCCACTTGCATAATGTTCAAAACAGAGAACGGTTGTTTTATTTAAAAGAGAGAATAAAGTAGAATTTCATCAAAATAATATTCCTCTAGAAATGAAATAGCTTATTAATTTATTTATTTTATCCCAAAGCAATTAGCAAAAGCAGTTTCATTAAACTAGTTGAATAATTTTCTGATAAAGCATGACAAAATCTTATCTCCTCCTGAAATGTCTCAGTTACATAAAAAGATAAGCATTACAAATATGATATTTCAGTAGTTCTTTTTGCATCATATTGTTGAGAAGTACTTCCGATGTCTCTTTAATTCTATCTCTAACACTAATTGCAACTACAAAATTTAGGCATTCTATTAAGGCAAAGATGAGAACTGCCATGTTATTCTCCCAACCAATCAAGGAATATAGCTAAGAGAGTTGAATCTAATCTATTCATATGAATGGCAAGGCCAAGTTACATTGACTTATAATATGCATGACAAAAAAAAAAAAAAGAAGGGGGGGGGGAGTTTGCAGGGTTATTTCTTAGGAGCAATGAATGAGCCAGTTTTTCTAGATTTTTCTGTTAATCCCTACATTTCTTATGTACTATTATTGGCATCATTTACAGCATTATTCAGATTCAGTTTTTTTTTTTTTTTTTTTTTCAAGCATTTTTAGAAATTTTACTAAAATATTGCTTTCAATTTCAATAACATTTTATTTCCTTTAATATCATTTACAGTTCATGGCAAAGTTCTTTGTTTTGTTTTTTAATAATAAAAAAAAAATATAGGGAGAGAGAGAGAGAGACACATTTTTCATCATTTCCTTAGAAAAATGTAGATTATATCTAACCATGCTTATGCAAAAGAAAACATGATATTTATTTCCGATATAAGGCCTAGAACATTAATCTGAAATTTTCCCATGAGATGTTCCTTCCATGAAATGAAATCATCCTAAATTTCATTTCAAAGAACTTCTTTTAGAAGACAGGATGAAAGACTCTTGAAATACTTTTCTATCTTATGCCTGATCCTTCTTACAATCTAGAGCAGAGGTTCTTAACCTTTCTTTACCACTGACTCCCTTTAAATATCTTTAGTTGTTGCGGACCCCAAGACTTTACTTAAGATTTAAGCCCCTAAAGTACATCAAATATCAAATAGTTATTTAAAGTTGCTCTCAAGTGTCTTCAAATTTGGAGAGAAGGGAGAAATAGATAAATGCATACTCTACTTATTATAATATTTTTATTGGAGTGAATCCATTCAAATTTAAAATAATAATAATACTGAACCCTGGCCTCATTTTCTATACAGTGAAATTATTATGGTTACAATCACAAATAAGAAAATAATAATATTTAATCTTATGATTATGAGTTTGATCCTGTAGCTGCACACTGATTCGGCTCAATGTTCATATGAGAGGTGAAGGTGAGAAGTATATTTTCTATTCTGGAGTCCACAAACTATGTGTGTCATTTAATTGTTAAATTTCCTATTCTTTCTTTCTTCTTTCTATTTTAACTGTAAAAGCTGAATTTATTTAAGCCTTGATGGACCTTTTATGAAGACTTAGAGGATCTCCTGCAGACCACAGGTTAAGAAAACGCTGATTTAAAGTATTTATAGGTCTATTCAGATGATGGGAGGATTTAAATACTAGCTCTAGTTTTGTGTTCTTTAACATAATAGGAAAGTTTAATGTACATATAAATTATAAGTATGTGCATATATGTACATTAAACTTTCCAATTGCTGACGTCCTTGTGTTGTTTTGTCCTTACATTAAATGCTGCCTTTTGTGTCCAGCAGGCTAAGCTTTTGAAGCTGTATTGGTTACAGTGATGTTTCTTATTATTGTCTGCTTTTGTGAAGTCCCACTCCGGGAAGGGGGGAGGAAAAGGAGTAAAATTTATAGCTTTTTGAGCTTATCATCAATGGGTAAATCTGATTGATGAGTCCTAACAAGGAAGAAACAATTTCCCAGATTCTCATCAATGATAGCTCAAGACATAACAGCAAATAATTATGCATTTTTTTTAATTCTCTCGAATGCATTTAGTTACTTCTCATTTATAATTAAGCAGAGAGCCCAGAAGCCCAAGTAGAATCAGTGAACTAGAACAGCTGGGAGTCAGGAAGTCTTTTCTAGTAATTATCCTCCAAATAGACCCAGAATTCACCTAGTATCCCACCAACATTTTGTTAGCATGTTTCCAAAATAAATTTAATAACTTAAAAATCTAACTGCACTCTTTGCAGAAAGTTAATTAAATGGATTTATTACTTAAAGTAGGAGGTCAACATAGGTGGATCCGGGGGGGGGGGGGGCTATAGCCTCTCCCTTCAGCTGTGAATATAGATTGGATAAAATGGGGTTTACAAAGGCTGCTGCCTGATAGACAATAATATTGCCATGATGACGATTTCAATTGCTAATAAAAAGCTGGCATTTAAAGTGCATTTCAGGTATAGTCAGCTCTTCAGAAAAGTTAGCCCCCCCCCCCCCCCCTGAAAAATCCTGGATCCACTCGTGGAGGTCAACTTTATTATTTGGAAGCACACTCTCTGATTGGTTGTGAAACCATTAAGTTATTGTGTATGTTATGGGATATTTATTTATGAGCGCAGTGAAGATTAGTTTTATGTTGATTTTGAATAGGTATGTAGGGATGCGATGGAACCCATACATTTAAGGATGATGTATTTCAAGGAAAACAAACAAACATGGAGTAGAAGGTTAGTGGTGTTTGTGTCCTCAGCAATAGTAAGTTGATTCAAATAAGATTACCTCAATATCACTTGAGAATCAGTCAAGATTTGAAAAAACAGAAAAAACAAAGAAAAGATCAGAGACTAAGGACAAAAAAAACTGAGATTAAGAGGGGCTTCACTTTAAAACCCCAATATAACAAACAACATGCAAAACAAAACACTTGAGAAACAGACTGTTGCAAATAAAATGAAGACATATTCCTGTTTTTCTACTGCTTTTGATATCTCATACCAATAAAAGAGGAAATCCCATATAAATGCAAGAATTTATAATCCAAAAGTACCTATGACTTCCACTGCTTTCCAATATAAAGGGCACAATCCTTTTCTCGTCGTTTTCCAAACAAAGCAACTTTACTAGGGAAAAATCAAAATTCCATGCACTTCCTGAGTCATAAATTAAAAAAAACATCTTTCTCTGCTTTTCATTATTTTGATTTTTTAATACAAAGGGAAATTAAGTAAATTTATATATTTGATAATAGTAGGACTACTAATAAAGAGATTAAAAGTCAGATAAACTTTCAACATAATCCATAAGGGATTGCTCTGAAAAGAAGATTACTTAGTTAGGAACAGTACAAAAGGAAGTCTATGATCAGAGCTAAGGGACTGCGGGAAATAGAAATAACATGTTGGTTCAGTTAGAATTTTCTGGCAATCCTGAAATGTACAAAGGAAAAGGGGAGGAAGTTCTCACAAGTTGCTTTCAGAAGAACAACCTTCCTAAGTAGAATATACAAGTTTAGGAAGAGGCTTGCTTTAGTAGAATGAAGGCATGAAGAAATGAAAACACAGAACTCTGAACAAAGTGCAGCAGATGCTAGGTTTAATAAGAACTGTACATACAAAATGGATGAAGATCACATTATTCTGATGACAGGATAAGCATAATCTAACAATGCACAGGAAATTATGGAATAGATGTAGGCATTTAAATAAGAGTTTCCACTGAGGTTCTTATTACATTTAAATATCATAAATACAAAGAAAGCCTCCAGTATTCTTACTAGTATGATGAGATTGCCTAGATAAGAAACATATGAATTTGCGATTCAAGTGAAAGTTACTACAACATAATGACTCTGTTGGACGAATTAAGAAGGGCAGTGAATCCAATATTATACTTTCCAACATGCAGTTCCGTAGGGAGATGCTCTGCAATTCTTCCAGGCAGAATGCATCACCACAACAGCAGATAAGAATTTCAACTTTGTTCATATAAAGTAGAAGTTTACATTAACAAATTTCATAGGAAAAAAACCTTGGCAATGCATCTTGTAGGTCTCTAATCTTTTAATCAAGTAAAATCTGTTTTTGATCTTAAAAAAACAAATAAAAGCTAACATAAGAAAACTAAACACTACAATAAACATAAAAATTAACAACAATTTTACTTTATTACTTTTCTGTTTATTTTAATTTTTCAAATTACTATAATATTTTAATACAAACTATATTTTTTTCCCCCAAATATGGACTTAATTTTTATGAGGTAATCTTGATTGTTTGATCATTGAAATTCTAACTTTATTAGGCTTTTTTCGATTTGTGGTAATTGATCAATTAATTAGGCATATTAAATATTCTTATTTAAAATAACTCATGTGTTTCACATAATTTTGCAGTCAATGAACTGACATAAAAGACTGCAATGCTTTTGTTAAACAATGAACTGCATACAAAAATGATAAAGGGAAAAAATATACAACAAATGAAAGTTGAATAAACATCGACTTTTAGTCTTCAATAAAAAAAAAAATTACAGTGAACATATAAATGTAGAAAAAGCATTAAAAAGGATGATTCATAAATGTATAATTATTTTTGAAATGCCTTAGATATGAAATTATCTAAGGTATTTTTGCTTATTTTAGTTTTGCAAAAACATTCTCCTCAATTATTATCAATTAATCTTCAAAAGCTATCTGGAGGGATCTACAGATATAATGTTCACGATCTAAGGAAGATGATCTAAGGAAGATACACGGGAGATGAAAAAACATGATCATTTTGTCATAATAAATGAGGAACTTCATAACTGCAAAAATCACTGATTTTCTTCATTAAGTTTTGTCTAAAGATGATCACTGTCAATATTTAGGATGTTCTAACTTTTGATGGAATAAGTTATTTCTCATGCTTTTAAAACCTCAATCTGTCTCCTGATCTGGAGACTGACCTATAATGGGCACAGAGCAATGAACTATTTTAAGAAATGGGGTACTATGCAGTGAACAAGCTGATTGATTCCATTGAAATGGAAAACATTTTTAAAGAGCCAATAAAATTTCAAATGTTTCACTGAATTAGTTACAGAGATCATACAAAAAAAACCCACTGCATTCACAGAACAGTGTTAGCATTCATCATAAATACCCTAAGATGTCAGATCTTAAAATAGCAATTTAAGCTTATAGGAAAGTCATTAGAGAATTGATTGAGAAAAGCTGCATATTGTCAAGCTAATTAATAGTGGTTTATCATATATTAAATATTTTTGAATTTTAATTAGTTGGAGATAAAATGAAAAGTAAAGCTTGAATCGTAAAGTTTTTCTAGCTTGTGATGACTAACATCATTAAATAAATTAATAAATAATAATTAGAAGTATATGTGCATTTAAAAAAGGCATTCCTATATTAAAAATATTTTATTTACTTTATTATATTAAATTTTAGTAATTTATTGGAACAAACTGTACTGGAAAATAGTTCAATGGGAAATCTGTAGATGTTGGGTAATTTTCCAGACCTACATAAATCAACCATTTCAATTAATTCCATTTCCCTTAAAGTTATTAAAACCTTCTCCAAACTGATAAGATATAAGAAATCATCTTTTCAATCCATCTCATTTGAAGAATGGAAACAACTAATGTCCTAGGATGCTTATATGATTTTAAAAATGATTTCAAATAATATATTATCAGATAGTTTTTATTTTTCCATAATGTAAATGGTCGGAATTAGTTAATAATGAGTCATGGCGAAACAAAACAATTGGGCAATTCCATAAAAAGCAGACAGTGAGGTTATCATCTCCAAGGACTGACAATGAGTATAAATCATCCAATCCTCAGAAAAATTTCAATTAATATATCCACAACTGCATAAGGAGGGGAAAGGAAATGTTTTGCTCCTGGTTAATTATCAATTAGTTTTCCCTGGGGAAACAAAAGAACTCTTGTGGAAAACTGCTGAACAGGAGAGTTTATCAACACATTAAATTGTTCTCCAAAACTTCCTGAAAGTGGGAATCAGGTCATGGATTATTGGACTAATATTTTCATAAGATAATTTATTAATAAGTTTTGTTAAGGAAATATTTGTTAGGCCTGTTATTATTGGATGTGTCTATACAAATATTACAAAAAAAAAAAAAAAAATACAACAACAATAGACAAAATAATAAATGCACACTGTTTTTTTGGTTTTTCAAGTTTCTGTTTTTTTTCTGAATAATTTCAGATTCAAGTCAACTGTATCATATTGAGAAATCTATGAAGAAACCAAAAGCTCGAAGTTAGTTAATATTCTGAATGAACTATCTTCACTGCTCAATTTCAACCTTGAACTTTTTCCCTATTGTAATAACTTATTGTATTTTATTTTTTATTTGCAAAAGTAAATTTAAAAGTCATAATAATAAAATGAAGCAATAAGCATTGAAATTTTCATTAATTTTGCAACTTCCTTGTAAGTACTTTATATTTTCTGTGTATGTGAATTTGTAATGAAGTAATAAGATGGTTTGTCGAGTAATATGAGATGAAACTTATCAATTACAGCTTTATCGTTTATAAAAATAACTTTATTTCCTTTTCAAATAAATTATGTAATAACTGAAACAAAATTGGATGTTTTTGAAAAAGTATAATTTTTAATAACTGTTTCTTGTTGCAAATTATATTTAACTTAAAGATTAGGCAAAGTAAAGTACTTCCTGTGGTTAATTAACCATCCCATTCTCCTTTTAACAAAACCTTAAAGAAAAATATGCTTAAAAGAAGTTTAACGTGCCCGAATAATTCAAGAAAGATATCAATTGCAAGGCACAAAGCTAATGGAAATAAATGAAAGAAGAAATACTTCGATTAATCAGCTTTTTTCTTTAATAAATATCCTATTCTAAATTGTCTTCATCAACTCTATTAAAATAGTTTCCAATTTATAATTCTCATTTACTTCAGTAGATGTGTCTTCACAACAGTTTTGAAACTTTTTTCTAATTATATATATTTTTTCATCTTTATTTAAGTTATATAATTTTGTATAATTAAAGATTAATTTTTGTTTAGATTATTATAATTTGTATTGACCCAGATATTTGTAGCCTAATACCGGAATCAAAATGTATAAATATCGTAATAATAATAATAATAATAATAATAAGGATGAAATTAAGGCCACCACACATTGATGATTGAAAATTTTTTTAGATACAAACTAAAAATTATACGAGTACTTTCGAGGTGGACGACACCCCCTCCTCAAGTGAGCTAATACAATGAGGAGGGGGTGTCGTCCACCCCGAAAGTACTCGTGTAATTTTTAATTTTGTATATATTTTTTTTTTCAATCATCAATGTGTGGTGTCCTCAATTTCATCATTACTATTAATATTATATACACACGTTAAACCTGCAAGTATCGAAATAATAATTTGGTGAATTCTTACATCTTCGGATGATTGGACAAACATTCCCAAACAACTTTTGGCTATGTATACTAACATAATAATAATAATTTCTTTAATGTCATTTTTATTTATAACATTAAAGGAGTTTGTGAATTGTATATTGTGTGCTTGTTACAAAATCACCTGATAATAATTTTCCTTGCTTTTCGCAAATGGGATCAGGATCTAGAATAGGAGGAATCATAAGGAAATGGGGGAGCATCTCAATGGCAAAAAATATTAAAAACCCATTTTCCGGAAAGAAAAAAAAGAAAAGATAAACAAATTCTTCCGCATTTTTTTCCTCAAAAAAAAACAAAAAACAAAAAAAAAACACGGAAGTTTTTGGTTTAAGTTGCTGTTAATGATCTGCCCGAGAATATTATTGATCAGGCTATGTTTTGCGATTTTTATTTCGTAAATTAGAGATATAAACATTTTTAGGAAATTCAATAAATAAATCGAAGGATTTAGAAATGGATTTATGAGAATGATTAACTGATTGGTAAAGGAATTAGGTTCAACTGCGTGGCAAAACAAAACTTACCCTACAAACTGAAGAAGATTGTAGACGATTAAATAACTCGTGGCCGGGTTACTGAGATGCTGTCGTCTTCGTTTCGTCTCTTCGTCCAGCTTCGGGGGAGCCGCAACTTTACGAGATGCCATTCTACGATTTTGCGAATCGACACTACATCCAACATCGGCTGCTTAATAATTACAGCCCCGGGCCCGAGGCTACGACCTGCGACGCCGTCTATTGGCAAAAATGAACTTCCGCTTCCGTTTTGAAGTCTGGATCAAAACAAGTTGATTCGTCTGAGTTGGCAAATGGGCTTGTGTCGAAGGCTTTATTTTTGTTTTTGAAACCCTTTCACGTTTATTAAAGACAGAATGGATAGGAGATTGGAAAAGCGTATGTTTCCCACCAGAGACTTCACTTATGGATCGGATTTGACTAATTTAAACGGAGTGGATAATCCAGCGTCCAATATCGAGGAGTCAAGTTCATCTAGGGGTAAAGGTAAACTTACTCAACATAAACAGAGATCATTTTAGAAAATAGAGGAGAAAAATATGTCTTTACCGTAAATTTCCTTATCCTTCCAGCTTTTGTTTATTTACATTATCTGAATTTTGTTTTTTCTTTAAAGGAAATTTGATATAACGGAATATGTAGCCAAACTCAAAAGTTTGCTTACGGGGTTTTAACATTCCAAAGACCAGTTCATCGTTGTTGTTTTATTCTAATAAGAGTCACATTTCTATAAAACTAAGCTTAAATATAAAATCACAAGGTGGTTCGTAAAATGTATTAACGATGCATTTTGTACAGGAACAGTTGTTTTGTATTCATTAGCGCTCATCAGTTTACGAATGCATTCCTTGTTGATTTAACTCAGAATATAATTTTCTGATGTTTCTTATTTGGGAAAAAAGCACTGCTAACATTCCATTATAAATAAGAAACTGTCATCTACTTTTGATCGTTTTTCTCATAAATTTATATCTTTTATAAAAAATTAAACAAACAACAACCAATAAAAAGTCATTCATTTATTGAAGATGTTTATTAGGAATTAGAGGACAGTAAAAAATCCTGTTCCGTACTTCAACAAACGAAGCATCAAAGATTTCGGGGACATAAAAACAAATTTTGATTTGGTCCCAGAGTCGAAATATATGCAATGATGTTTTTTAGTTGAACTCTAATGTCTGAAGAGAGGAAGATGGACAATACTTAATCGGAACCATGAAGCATTTCGTGTATGTTAATAAAATAGGAAACATTGAAATTACGTTAATAATGTTTACAAATAATTTTAATGAAAATTTATGCTGTATTTTTGAGGTATCAGTAAACTTAACATTTATAAATAAATCGTCCCCAAAATTAATTGAAATGTTTGAGCGATTTGCTAAACTGCACAGTATTTTATTTGGTACTCCAAGAATTTTAAGTAAATTTAGACATTCTACAAGAATTTAACTGCTTTTAAAGCAAGTTTATCGAGTTACTTTGCTGCTTTTGTTAGTTCGTAATTTATCTTAGGGTTTACCTCTTTTTTATTAATGAAATTAAATTTTTTAATTAATAAAATACGATAATTAATTTTATACATTATAAATATGGAAATAAAAATACAAACATTTTGATTTTTATTCTCTGATCAGTTTTTCAAGATGAAATGAATTTATTTTCCTCTATTACAACTCTCATCAGATTACATCATTAGAAGATAAAGGAAATGGCCTTGATGTTACTTAGAATGGAAAGAATATTTGAATTGTTTCAAGAATTTGCCGACATGCTTAAATAGTGATCACAATCGGAAAGTTATGTAATGACCATGAAGTTGTTTTATGAAAACTTTTTCATTCTCATTATCGCTGATATGCTATTATATAATTATTAATAGCTTTGAGAATTGTGGCCTTGACTATCAATATTTTTTTTCATTAATTTAATTCTAGTGTTTTAGTGTTTAATAACTTTAAACTTACTAGTTTTTGCAGGTTTAACTGAAATTCTCAGGGAGAAAAAATTAAATGTTTTGAATTTTAATCCTGTGATAGGGAAACTGTAATGTAATTCCGTATGAAATGAAATAATCACTTCATAAGGTAATTAGAACGAATATGATCCTGACTTTGGTTTGCCAGATTCTTTTTTGCAATATCTTCTCCATGACTTGTTTGCTTTCAAAAATCCGTAAGGAAATGTAATAAATAAATAAATAAACTTAAAAATTGTATATGGTAATTACTAAATGCCTTTGGATTCGATGATGTGTGACAATTATATAATGTTTTATGTAAGATTTAAAGGTCTTGGCTAAGGGCCATCAGAATCGTGTCATCTTAAAACACAAATGCAGTGTTATTTTTGTTTTCTTATTCCTTTCTTGGAGATTTTGATACAGTAATGTAGAGTGGCAGTAATGCTCCTACTGCTACACTTACTGTCATGACGTTAAAAATAAAGTATTGAAAAATTCCATCAAAACTCGGTGTGATTTGAATTCTGTTCTTGATTTTTAATGGGAGTGGTTATTTTCTTTTTTCTTTTTTCTCCACTACAAGTAGAAGTTGTCTAAAATGACATCTGAGGACAGTTTTGGTCTTATTTTCAAATTCTGTCTTGTGAAAATGTTAATCATAAAAATTAATTTTTTGAACTCCAAACAGGATATTTTTCTGAAGCATTTCAATTTTTATTTATTTATTTTTTTTCTTGGTCACAAATCTCATTAATTCAGTTTCCCTGTCACTGGCTAAGAATGTGAATCATTAATTTCTCTTCTTGTTTTTTGAATTGGTGAGAACAAGACTGAATTTCATAACCTCCACATCCTCTGAGCTTTTTATGAATTGGGTAAATGATTGAAGGATGCTACTAAAGTCACAAAACACTAACCCATTGACATCAGCTCATGGGATGCAGGAGGAGGTGTTGGTGAATTCCTCATTTTCGTAAATATAGTATGTTTCATTAGTAAGATAATATTAACAATTAAAAATTGGTAAGGGCATTTATATCAGTAAAATTACTTTACATGCCTATCTCTTCTAATTTCTAGAAAATGATTTTATATTTATTTTAGTAAATAGAATTTCCCTCAGTCCTTTCACTGTATAGAATGCAGGAAAGGCTTTTTTTTTTCTTTTCTAAGAAATAATCTTTTAATTAGGATGAAATTTGTCAAAAATTATTATTATTATTGTTTTGCTCAGTTTTAGACTGGTGGTTTTGATATAACTTCTCATTGGAGTTTTATTTCTCAAGATGATGTCATATGGTGTTCTATGGAAAGCTATTTAAATTCAGTTTTCTTTAGAATGAATTAGGTTCCCCTTAGAAATTTGCAAAGCATAGATCAGGGGTAGCCAAACTTGGTTAATGTAAGAGCTGCAAGACATGAATACATAAACTCCCGATTATCCACGGACCTCTCCCGTTTCCATTTTTTTTTTTTACTCTACAATAAATAACAGAATTAAAAAAATAAATAAATCTAGAATAAGGTAAACTCTTTTGTAAGTGTAGAGGCTTGTTAGCCTCAAGTAAATGAAGACAATTATAGAAAAACAATTTAAAGAACGACCTGGTGGGTGGAGCTTAGGCCGGAAGGTTACACTAAATTACGGGAGAGTCTTCCCATAATAATAAAATTTAAAAATAAATAAAGTAATTTAAAATAAAATAATTGTTTATAATGTACGTACTGTAACTGTATGTATTGCCATTTTAATGTAAATAAAACATGTTAAAAGTATTTTTGTGTTAATTTTCGTCTTATTTCGGATTATCCGCGGAATTCGCTTATCTGCAGTTGTCGCGCCACCCAATTCTGCAGATAATCGGGAGTTTCCTGTATAGATATTAATTACTTGTTCTTGTATGGCTAGAATAAATGCTTCTGTTTCTGGGTGGAGATCTGAATCAATGAGCATATTGAGAATATTTTATTGATGTGATTATTATTATTATTATTATGTAAAAGTTTCAAACCATGGGTTTCCCCAGCAAAGACAATTTGGCAGGTCAAGGACCAAAGCATATATTGCCAAGTGTTAAAAAAAAAAGTATGGAAGAATGGTTAGGGATGTGTGTTTGTTTCCATAAATTTCCTAACTATGCGTTTTATATTGAGTATCACAGCCTTCTGGACTTGTGCATAAGTGTTTTTGTGCATAAGTCCTAGTGCGCTGAGGCTGTGGTGCAATGTGTGAGGCACCAGACCAGTGGCAGACAGGATGATAGGTACAACATACTCGTTCCTGCCTCCACTGCTTCTGGAGCTCATGTGCTAGATCGGTGTTTTTACTGATCTTGTCTGCATGAGTTTTTGGCGTGTTCTTGATGACAGGCACTGCAATATCAATGAGGTAGGTCTGTTTATTGACCTTATCAACAAGTGTGTTGTCAGGTCTGTTGTAGTGTATGGTTTTGTCTGTGTGAATGGGACGGTCCCAGTACAGCTTATATGAGGATGAGTCTAGTATGCTTTGTGGTATGTACTTGTAATGTTCTTAATAAGTGAGTGTTTGTGTGCTAGTTGTTGATGAACGATCGACGTTTCCTGATGTGTTGGTGGAGGTAGTCTGTTTGGGAGAGAAGGGGACAGCCTGATATTAATGGCGATTGTCTCATGCGTGGCATTTCCTGCAACTGTCATCATGTGTGTTTGCATCGTGTAGAATGTATTTCTAGTAGTTACGTGTGGGGATGACTTGGTCCTGTATCACGATCATGAACACTTCGGTCTTCCCAAACAGCTCACCACTCGTCAGCCATCTGTTCGACGCTTCCACGTCAGCATGAGACTGGCTGAGTTCGTGGTGATGTCTGCCATGGAGTTCCTTACGAGCCCATGATTCACACAGAAGCTATGTGTGTGTCGGGGGTGGTGACTTTTAGAGAAGAGTTTTCGAGGTCCAGGAGTGCGAGGTGTACGTCAGCCTTGACAGTGGCTGAGTGGAGTGAGGAGTGTTGTGCTTTATGTGTGTTTCAATTTCACTGTTTGTCTATGGAATTATGCTGAATGAAAATGTTAGTGTGGGGACGGCAGAAGTGTTAATGGCTTTAATTTTATTTCTGGCATTGAGTTGTGTTTTGAGGACGTTGTGAACACGAGCTTGGTATCTGTTCTTGAGTGCTTATTTGATGTTTGTGTTGTCAATGATGTGCGCTTGCTGGAAGCTCGGGTACTTGTAGGTCTCTCCCTCTTCCATGGATTGGATGGCCAACCCATGGTCCAGTTCCAAATCCTCCAAATTCGAAGTCTTCACGCGTGTTACATGTAGCTTGCGGCAATTGTCGATTCCAAATTCCATCCCAATGTTTTTGGTGAACTGTGTTGTGACTTGTAGTAAGTTAGTAAGTTGTGCATTGTTTGTGGCGTAGAGTTTAATATCATCCATGTAGAGTAAGTGTGTGATTTTGTAGGGTGTCAAGAGTGCCTGAGATAAGCCTATAACTGTGTTTTGTGTTGTCTAACATGTGGCTCAATGGATTCCAAGCGAGGCAGAACCAAGGAGGACTCAAGGAGTCACCCTGCAAAATACCTCTCCTTATGGGAATGGGGGCTCTAGTGATGGAGGTGCGAAGGTGTAATGTTGTGTTCCAACTCTTCATCATGGCATCCAAGAATGCTGTGATCTTCGGGTGTATTTTGTAGAGATGAAGAGTGTGTAGAAGCCAGGAATGAGGGACCAAATCAAATGCCTTCTTGTAGTCAATGTACGCGATGTGTAAGTTCCTATTCTTTGCGTTCGCCTGCAGTAGGATTACCGAGTCAATAAGGAGTTATTATTATTATTATTATTATTATTATCATTATCCATTACAGAAACAATTAGAATAGTTACATTTCTAATTGAAGATGATCTTAGTGGAATCAGACATCTTATTTTTTACTTTTAATTATGTCAAGTTTCATCAATTGAAGAAAGATTTGATGAATATTCTCCTACTGTGAATGAACTGCTTGCTAAGTCATCTGTTTTATTTGTGATTTAAACTGGAAAAAACGATGTTTTTGTTAAGATAATAAGACACACTCAAGTGAAATGAAGGAGAATTTTTCAAACAAAATAATGAAGTAAATTAATGTATTTCCACATTCAAATATAAATGAGAGCTATCCATTGAGATAAAATAAACAATTGAAATATACCCCTATTAATAAACAAGTTTTAACATTGATAAATGAAAATATTTTAGCTAGGAAATTACTTTCTGAATAATATTAAAACAATGGAAGTGTTATAAGATTTAATGCTTTTTTAATTATATTTTTCCTTTATTTTAGGAAGAACCAATGCTGGTGAAAATCTCCCCTTGCGAATGACCGAGACAAAGAAACAGAAATGCCCATGTTTAGGTGAAAAAAGTGGATTGAAAGTGATTATCCTATGCATTCTCATATTTTCTGTTGCTATAACTGTAGCTTTGGTTGTGCAGATATATTACGGAGACCCACAGGTATTATTAATATTAATAGGAATATTTAACATTTCTTTTGAAGTAAACAATATAAATGTAGATTGATAAGTACAATAAAGCTTAGTAATTAAAGAAAAAAAAACTTGAGAAAATGAATTAAGAATGAAATGATATGGTAAAAATATTATCAATACCCATAATTAAAACCCTTTTTCTTTTCAACAAAATAAATAGAATTACATCTTTGATGTATATTCTATGTTTATCTGTGACTTGTCTTGGCCTTTTTTCCAAATTTTTGATGTCCTGCTTATAAAGTGAAGTACATTTTGAAAGTTGAAGAATTTCTGTTCTGACATCATCCTGATTTTGAGTTTTTTTCCCCCACTGAAGATAGTGTTCCAGTGACCTGAATATGTAATAATCACTTGGAATGATGAATGTCCATGGATCTTTTATTGTTCAGTTCTAATGTTATGTCACCTTTTGGCATTTTCTTGTCCTGTTTATCACTGCAGACCATTTTCCTGTTATCTGATAATCTCATTAATCTTATAAGAAATTTGTATTCTTTCGGCTGCTAAATTAAATTAACGGATGTTTTCTTTTCTCTTTCATCTCTTGTTTCAGCAAGTATTAATTAAATTAACAAAACCGAGAAAAGCGTGTTAATATCGGAAAGATTAAAAAAAAGTTTAGTTAAGTTATTTATGTTTTATTTTCTAAATTAAAGGATGATTTAAAAAAAAATTAAGAAACATTACTTATTTATTTTTAATTGTATGTGAATTTTATGCCTGATATTCACAACATAAGCTTGGGAAATAATGAAAAGAAATAAGGAAAAAATAAATCTCCCCCCCCCCCCCACAGCATTGAACTCTGGTATCTCAGATCTCGAAGTTTACTGCTTCCCTATTATGCCACAACAAATATTTCCTCTGGATTTGGATAACAGAAGTCAATAATCTAATACAAGAAAACAATGTGAATATCTCAAAATCAGTGGAGTGTTGGCCCCCCATACTCAGATGTATTTTTGAAATACTCCATCTGTACTTTCATCCTAGAAAAGGGCATTGAATTCTACAATGTACAGGGCATATCATCTCCTTGTTAGAATTTATAGAACTGTTAGAAAAAGCCCTATAAGTTTCACCTTTTACTGACAGCCATCTCATATCATTCAATTCTTATTTATTTATTCATTCATTTCCATTCAGAAATAGATCCTGTACTTTCCTTTTTGTCGATTTATATCCTTTTTCATTGAATAGCCTCCATTTTCCATTGAATTTCATTGAATTGAGGAATCTTCGAGTCTTCACTGATCGTATTTCATGCTTGTTTCAATAGGTTTTGCCCCATGGAGCCGTTGTCTCTGATTACTCTAAGTGCTCCGAAATTGGTTCCACTCTAATGAAAAAAGGAGGATCAGCAGTGGATGCAGCTGTGGCAACTGTTCTTTGTTTAGGTGTTGTTCATCCACATGTAACTGGACTAGGAGGGTAAATATGAATTTAAAACAGTCTTAGGATGATTTTTTATCATTTGTTTAGCATAATAATTACAAATTTAAAACATGACATTGTTTTATTCATTTGTTTCATAAAACAAAACTCCAAAGTTCACAATAAATTATATACACAACTTTTTCTTTTCTAAATTTTGTAATCACAAACTTTCATTTCTAATTAAATAAAAATAAACAAATAAAACAAACAACAACTTTATCTTCTCTGTTTTACTGTCAGTAACAGTTAGCTTTTAGAAAAGAAAGTAAAAACAAAATAAAATCTCGTTTTATTATTATTTTTTCATTTATCATTTACACAAAAATTGTGATTTTTGCTCCATATTAGTTTTAAAGTTTAATTTATAACTTTAAATAACAGTTTAATTGGCAATCTGGCAGAGCCTAGTGGTCTAGGCTGCTGCCTTCTATGTGTCAGAACCAAAGCAGATGTGTCAGAACCAAAGTTCTAATCCCAGCGTCCGCAAGGATGTAACTTTCTCCTTCTGTGTTTCATCCGCTTCTGTGGATGTCAAGTTAGTTCAGCCCTCCTTGGTGCCGCTAAAGAACTGGCAACTTTGGCAGCCAAACAACCATATTGATCTCCTGGCTATTTAATTCAATATGATAAAATAATTTTAAAAAAAAATAATTTACATCCATTGTAAACTTAAAATAACTTTTATAAACTTTTCATTATATTCAGTTTTTTTTAGCACTTTCTTAGCACTCACCTTTGGCTATGACAAGGGGCGATAATTGTGAGCTATTTAGCCAAAGAATTGTTGTCCAGAAGGTACACCATAGGAGGCAGTTCACACAGAAACAAATGAATCACAGAAGAAGAACCACACTAGGGTTCGAACCCAGGTTCTGACACATCTGCCTTGTGAAAGGCCGTCATCTACATCACATGGCTCATTGTATTCATGACTCTGTAATGTTTCTGAATCAGCTCCCTCATGTAATTCTTATCTGATATGTGTGATACTTTAAAATACACCTGTCTTCTTGCCATCACAAGCGCCACTCAGCAGCGGTGGGTCTCTGATGTTCCTTTGATATCAGTTTATTGCTTTTAAGTTAAGGAATCAGGAATTTTTCTCTTCCTTGATGTTATAAGTTAATTCCTTAATTTAAGACATATGAGTGTATGTGTAGATATATACAGTAAAACCCCGGTTAACCGAACTCGGGTCAACCGAAACCCAGGTTATCTGAAACGCCTCCGAAAATTGCAAATCCAAACATTAATACTGTACTGCACAGAAATAATGAGTCCACATCGGCTGACATCCTACTAATGAAAAGATGGCGGGACATCGCCGCTCGAAAACATTGGGAGGGACACAAGAAACAAACAAAAATTACTGAGTTTTTAAAATGAGTAATTCATATGCTACAAACTTATTAAGTACAGAATACTGTATATTGATGTAGCCTACTGTAATCCTAAAAATGTAATTTTAACTTTAATAAAGAACATAAGTGTAGCATACAAAGAGATTTTTGAATTCGTTTCACCTTCAAAACCTTTTAAAAATACATACTGTAATTACAATACAAAATACTGTAGCTGTATTAGATGTTCATTGCCCGAAAAAATTGTTATTCGAAACGGCTTCCACCCCCCACCCCCCCTCTGTTCGGTTAACCGGGGTTTTACTGTGTGTGTGTATATATATATATATATTAATTTATACATATTTATATATATTTATACTCTTAATTTTAGTACTGAAAAACAGAAAATTGCCTTTAGCCATACTCAAAAATTTAACACACATAAAAGTTTTCTGTGTAGATTAATGAATAACGTATTAATAATTTATTCTATTTCTCTGCTGAATTATAAGTTAGGCTTAAATAATAGAACATGTTATTGTTTTTGAAAACAATACAGTATAAGTAGAAGGTCATTTTGACTTAGGGATTAGTCCACAGAAGGATAAAACTCAGGAGTTTCAGAACTTTTTTTTTACATATATATTGTAAAATTTTATTTGCATATATGTATTAAAGTAAGAAATTAAACAGGAATAATTAAGAAAATTGCAAGTACCAATTTTAATTTTTATTTATATATATATTTATTTATATATTATATATTTTTAATTATTCCTGTTTAATTTCTTATTTTATTATTTATATCGTTGTTACATAAGCAATTATATGTGCTTTCTGGTTTTAATGGTTTTTCTAATTGATTTTGAACAAAATTAGTACAATTTAGGTTACACATGTGGAACACACAAGGAGGGATGCTTCTTTGACCATTGGCTGGAATCTCCTATTTTTATAATATATTATACACACACACACACACACACACATATATGTGTAGAATACCTCGTTATATTACTTTTTAATTTTTGTCATACCTATTATTTTTAACTGAGATATTTAATAGTCATATGTAATTAAAAAGTTGTGACAGAGCAATAAAATAGCA
>JAFIDM010000001.1:11061314-11078771 GCA_023159025.1 Thereuonema tuberculata
AGCAGATACAAATATATAATAGAAATAAGAGTTACAACATTAAGCTTGAATTTTTCTTTCTAGGGGTGGCTTAATGATCATTCATCATCATGGTGTAAATGATAAACCATCAGTGGCACTGGATTTCCGTGAAATAGCACCAAACAGAGCTTTTGAGATTGAGAGTCTTGATGAGGTAAGAGGATGATTAAGGAAATAATGTAGCATCCTTTTCTTTTTTTCATCTTTGTAAAATACAAGGGATGATCGAAAACTAATCATAACACAGATATAAAGATATACAAATAAAAGAGATATAATTGACTACTTTTCGACATAATTTCCATTGCGATTGATGCACTTGTCTCAATGTGAAATTAAGCTGTGTATGCCTGAGTAATAAAAGTTGTTCGGCTAGTCACAGAGCTATTGGCGAACAGCTTTTTCCACATCTTTCATCACTTTTGAAGTGGGACTGGCAAGGTGCCTCTTCATTGGCCCGAACAGGTGATAATCACTTGGTGTCAAGTTAGGACTGTAGACAGGATGTCTGAGAACTTCCCATTGCCAGGAGTGGAGTTTGGTGGTAACTCTGTAGCAACATAGGGACAGGCATTATCAAGCAGCAACAACACATTGGACATTTCTGGATGTTTCTAGCGACAGCTCTTGTGTCTATTCAATATTTCACAATAAGCTGCAGCATTGACACTTTGTCCTTTATGGAGGAAATCGATAAGTAGAAAAACAAGCAATAACTATCACTTTTCCGGCAGACTGTACAGCTTTCAACTTTTTTTGGTGGTAGAGAATTTTGGTGTTTCCAAACCATACTGTCTTGCTTCATTTCAGGTGAGAAATGAAACACCCAAGTTTCATCTCCTGTTAACAATACGGTCAAGGAAACTATTTCCTTCATATTGGTAACACTGCAATTGTTCAAGGCCGTAACCCAGTCTGTTCTCCATGTTCAGCTGTCTGGGTACCGATCTGGTTGCCACCTTGCAGTATTGCAGGAATTATATATTATAAAAGCGTTATTTTGTCTGTCATAAGACTTTACGTTTTTCCAATTTTGTGACCAAACTATAAGAGATAGAGTGGTCATGTAAATGGATAAAATGTAGATCTTTTTAAGACAAACAAAATGCTACAAAAATCTTTCGAAAAAAGTTTTTGGTTTCCAAGATGGCGCCTTTTAAACGGTCAAATTTTGACTTTTTCTCAATTTAAACGAAAAATATAAAAGATGGAAGAGAACATTATATTGAGAAAATGTTCGTATTTGAAAGTTCTATCGAACGATATATCACTTATTCACAAATGCTTCAGCGTTTGCAAGATACATGCAAAAATGTGAATTTTCGGTGTGTGACGCCGACCCGCAATACATCAAGAGTTCTTCGGAGAAGCCACAACGGGCTGGGAAGTTGTATATTCTCCGACGATCGCAACATTAATTTACTAAATAAATAAAGTTTTTTTTTTGAATGCTATATATGCAAGGGTTCCGGAGCGAAGCGACGGTACCCGGCTATTATTATTATATATTATAAAAACGTATATTATAAAACGTTATTCTGTCTGTCATTCTGTAAGCAAAATGCTAAATTACAAAGTACTAAAATGTTACTGAAATAGAGAATCTATTCATAAAAAATGAAAATATATTAAACAACTGTCCAACTATACTGATTGGCGACGTAAATATAGATATTTTCAAAATGAATAAAAACTATGTAGTACAGAAATACGTAAAACTTATGTGCAATAATGGTTTCAAAAATCGTCTTTACGGAACGACAAGATACTGTATAATTCATGGAAATACGAAAACAAATATAGATCATATTTTCATAAATAAACATGATATCAAAACACCAGGAATAATATTTAAAGAACGAATCGGATAACAGTTGAAAATGAGAAAATAACACATCCAAATATAATCTATAAAGAACTAATCAATGATGTTAACAAAACAAAATTCATGAGAATCTACATATATAAAAAGAAAAGTCCTGACTCACTCACTCACTGACTCATCAACGCTCACCCCAAACCCTTGGATCTAGAAAGCTGAAATTTTGCACAGAGGTTTCCTTTATGATGTAGACAAGGATTAAGGCCGGATTTTTCGAAATTCGGGATAGGGAATAATCTGGCAAACTGACGAAGTGTATGGCGGCAACCCCAGGTGTGTGGCGCCAACCCGCAAAACACCTGAGTTAAGTGGAGGAGGGCACAATGGGCTGGAAAGTCGTATATTCTCCGATCTCAATATTAATTTGCTAAATAAATAAAGTTTTTTTTTTTTAATGCTATATACGCAAGGGTTCCGGAGCGAAGCGACGGTACCCGGCTAGTTCATGTATAATGTCAAAAACAGTTCTGTAAGATATTGTCTTTGATTTTTATCCTTTTATAATATTGATATTGAAATCTGTGTGTGATATTCCTGGTCTGCCTGACTTATCTTCCTTGAATACGCTTGTGTGTTCCACTGTGAACTTTGCTCACCAGTTGAATATGTTTGTAAATGTCATGAAGTCAGCTCCATACATTGAACACATTTTATGATACATTTCAGCAGAAATTGGATGATGTTTCGAATCTCGGTCTCACTGAATGTTGTTATCGCACCTGGCATTTTGATAATGGCTGTGACATACTCTACGGACAATACAAATGCTGCCATCTAGTGAGAAAGTAGTAAATTATGTTCCTTTTCAAGTGTATATCTTTTTTATCCATGTAATCATTAAAGTTTTCGTGGAAAAAATTTACTCAATTATTTTTCGATCATCCCTCATAATTACACAATTTCAAATAGCTATAATACAGTAGAAATTAATAGCATACATTTTAAATGTTAAACATCAACTAAAGAATAAAGACAATTATAGAACATTTCCTTAATACAGTTACAAAAATAATTGTTAACTCGTATATTTTGAAGGCTTTATATTGCTGTTTGTTTTTATTTTTAGTTCTTGATACTATCAAAAAAAATATCTTCGTTTTGGTTATTTGTTACACCATATTTGTAATATAGAATCTTAATGGTATAAAATCAAATAAATAGTTGAGGGTCAGAGGAGTAGCTCATACTGTTAGGAAAAGGTTCTGATAAGATTGATGATAAAACGTGAAAATTTTATTTTTTGTTTGAATGTTGTAATAAAATTTATTGAATGCAATCATCTTTAATTTCAGGCTGCACCTAGAGCACGACTTGTTGGAGTCCCTGGACAGTTAAGTGGTTTATACCATGCTCATAAAAAGCACGGTGGAAAGCTTAAATGGGAGGAGGTAGTTAAGCCATCGATAGACCTCGCCAGAAATGGCTTTCAAGTTTCAAAACATCTTTGTAAGTTTGGTATCTTTTTTTTTCATTCCTTTCTTTATGACAGATCTTTCTATCCTGCAAATCTCTTCATTTCCTCTCCTATTCAGAATCTTCAAAGTTTCTAATATATTCGCAACGTTAAAATAAAACCAATAAATTCTGATCTCCAATCACTTCAGGATGCTGTTTTTTTTTTAAAAATATTTTTGCATCAGATAACGATTATCGCTACCTTAGACAAAATTTTAAACTTACGAAATAAAATTTTCTTTAAAATTCAGAATTTAAATAAGTAGTTAAACGAAAGAAAACTGGCACACATGTTAAAATAGAGCTGTTGCACTTTAGGTAAACATTTTCATATAATTTCTAAAAAAAAAATAAAAAAAAAATTACTAAATTTACAAAAGAATTTTATTGTTTTGATAAGCATTCCTGTGAAGTGTATGCCAGGGAAAGTAGTTTTTTTCATACAGTTTTTTCTTTTTAAAATTTATTCATTGGCAGAAAATGTGTGGTATATTAAATGCACTTATTAAGCACATTCAGTTTCCATTTTTGTTATGCATTTATTGGTTAACAAGGATTTGTGAGTTGTGGAGTTATTAGGTTATGGGGTAAACAGAAACTTACAAATTACAGTTGCTATATTGGAGACAAGTGTGATCATAGCAGCTGTTCGGGCATAACTGAGGGATCTATGTCACGACCTGCCATGTGGCTGATACTCTAGAACATAAGAATGGGCTAATCATTGTTTTTACCATAATTTAACACTTTCAGGTCGTACCCTTCGTTTCCCTGTTAAAAATGCAGGTGTCATGAACACAAGTATAATTGGAAGTGACTTTGGATCAGTGATAAAGAGCAAATTTTTGTCTTCAAAAGAGTATATTACATTTTGTTGTAAATATCATAATAAACAAGAAATTTAGTTACAAAGAAGGGTAAAAATTGATGCGAAAAAAAAAAAGTTTTACAAGATGTCTCAAACAGGAAAAAATTAAAGAATATTACAAAACAGAAAAAAACCTTATAAAATATATGATAACTAAACAATATAAAATTACTTTTATTATAGCCATTTCCCTATCGCTTTGAAAAACACTGTTATCTTGACACTACCTGCAGAAACAAATGACGGCACAGCGCTCGACTTCCGACACTTCTGTTGGAATTTCACAAGATATTACCAACAGCAAATGCCATCTATTGGTATATTTTTGAACTAAAATAGTAAACAAACATTCCTGAGTGTTCGGCGCTCGGAGAAACGGCTTCAAAAGGAAAGCAAAGCAATGGGAAAGTCGTGCTCGGAGAATTGCCGAACAACGTAAATTTAGAGAATCTATAGCTGTCCATAAGAACCTACAGGCATCAACCTGAATGTGTTAATATCTAAAGCTTACTATATATGTTTCTGTAATATGAGGAGTAGTCTTCTTCAAAACTAAGAGAAAAACCAAAAAATCTTTTCAACCAAAAAAAACAAAAACAATGAAACCTATCTGTTCAACCAAAAAAAAAAACGTTGGGAGGACATATCTTCATTATTTCGGGAGGGGCCCGGGCCTCCTCGCCCCCCCCCCCCTTATATATGCCCCTGCCTCAGACTGTGCGAAATCGACTCCATTACGGTGGACTTTATTCCCGGTGACCAATGGTATGCATTCTGTTAACTGCTGAACATCGCAGAACCCGTTGAAGATGGGCTGAAATGTATCTTCCTTGGACCCCTGAAGAGTGGTCCACAGTTCTCTTCAGTGACTAGTCAAGATTCAGCCTACAGCCTGACAATCGTTGTGCCCTGATCTAGCGTGAATGTGGAACATGAGAGGACCCACGTTTCGTGCAAGAAGGATATTCCTTTGGTGGAGGTAGAATCAGGGTGTGGGCAGGCATCAGCATTGGTGGTCATACCGACCTTCATGTTGTTAGAAATAGAACAAGATATCGGAATGAAATTCTACAGCCTATAGTGGTACTCTTCGCTGGAGCAGTTGGGGCAAACTTTCTTTATATAGACAATAATGCACGCCCCCACCGTACGCATCTCGTCAATGACATGCTGCAAGAACCTGGAATCGAGTGCATGGACTGGCCTTCAGATTTTCTAGACCTGAATCCCATTGAACACACTTGGGATGCACTAGGAAGACGTGTTGCCAGTCATCAATCACCTCCCATAATACTTCCTCAGCTGGAAGTTGCCCTGGTGCACGAGTGGCCACGAATCCCACAGGAACTGCTGGACAATTTGATCCTTTCCATGCCTCATCGTTTGCAGTGTGTTGTTGCAATCTCAGGTTACCATACATCCTACTGAACAGGCAATGTGCGACACATTTTTCTCGTTTGACATGTGAATGTTAACCCCCGTCCATGTGTCACATCCTGCTCAATTCCAATAAATGGATTCTGTACCTCATTTGCATATTCAAACAACTTTGGTTTTTGTGTCATTTGCTTCTCTGATGATGATCTTTAATAAATAAACTTAAATGCCTCTGTTTTTTGGGTGTATTATATTCATTTCGCAATATCTCCAAAATTTTGGGAGCAGTGTAGTTGAAGAATTAAGAGTTTTCTGGGTTTATCGATTAGAGATGCTTATGTACTGTCTTATTAATTGGAAACTTATAGAATTAAGGAGATAAAAGAGTGAAATTTTGATTTAATCATATTAAAATTTTTATATTTTTTAATTATTTTTTTTTTATTTCAATACATTTACTCAAATGTTTCAATTAATTCACATAAATTCATTTTTTTTTTTTTTTTTTTTTAATTTCAAGCACATTAACTTTAAATGATTCTAAGAACGTTTGAGGATTGATCCCAGGAATGAAATATGTTACATTACACTGCATGCAGTAACGTGAAGCTTGTTTTTTGCAATTTCATTCAGATGCTTTCAATGTATCTTTCTTATTCTGAAGAAACAACATTTACTTACCATTTGCAAGAAGATCCTTTGAATGAAGGGTAAAGAAGTAACCATGGAATTTTTGTTATCTGTAGTATCATAATTTATTGACAAGTCAATAATATCCTTTCGAGTATCATAAATTTTAGATTTTATAACCTTTTATCTGTTGTAAATGAATTAAATTGGTATATAATGAAAAAAAAAACAACAACACAGAATCTGGCAACATTGTGAGGTTCATTACTTTTTACATTACACATTACATCGCCGTTTTCATTTCCCATTCAAAGAGAGAGTTCATTGTTGTAAACCATAGTTCTCCAACCCTAGTCTTGCTTGAAGTGGTTTAATATATTAGGCCGAACTTTGACTCCCATGTGCATTAAAAACTTATTAATGCTTAATATATTACTGAAAATTGATTATGAACTACTTTTTTTTCTTCAAACTTTAAAACTTCGGAAGTGCAGTGGTGCCTCAAAGGAAAAAATACACAATGAAAAACTCACCAATGAAAAAAAAAAAAAAAACAGTGAGAAAATCCATGTGCCAGCGAGAGTGGCCTCAATGAATTTTTTTAAAGCATAAGACTTCAAACTGCGCATTTGAAATGTTAAAAAAACTATAATGGATGAGACCAAATTATTCACAAGTGACATCCTGGAACAGCTGTTTCACGTTGGCGATCATCAGCCAGGAGAAGTCCTTTGAGGCACCACTGCGATGCCGATGTATTGTTCATACGGAGACCTTGTTATTTACTGTGACTTCTCCTGGCTGATGATCGCCAATGAGCATGAAACAACTGTTCCAGGATGTCACTTGTGAATAATTTGGTCTCGTCCATTGTTGTTTTTTTTAACTTTAAAACTTTTAGTTACATTTGTCTTGAATTTGTGAATGTCTTATGAAGAAGAAAAGATAATAATTATATAAGTTTATGCTAATTTAATTTACAGATAAGCCTAAGAGTATTTTTGCAGTATAAGCTGACATCACTTATGCAGATATAAAACATTTTTAGCCTTGTTTCTTACCATTAGTAGTTGCTATAGTTAAAACAATACCCTTACGATTCAACAAATTCATGTTTTATTCAAGGACTTGTGGTCGTGTAATTAGACTCCAGTATTATTGAGAAGAAAATAAAAATAAAAAGTATTTGAATCTGAACAGAAATAAGTAAATTTTAAATTCTCACAAAACATTGTTCCAAAACATCCCTGAGTGTGCTTTCCAAATTCTGTATATTTTTTTCTTTCTTTGATAGTGAAAAATTAATAGAGAAAAGCTCTACAGAAAAAATAATAGTTTAATTGTGTTACAGTATTTAAACATTGTGTTTATGAAAACCTGGTTTAATTCTGTTATACTATTTGAAATTGCTTTGTTATTAGTTAACATATTTTTGAGATGTTATTCGTCTTTCTGTGATTCATTGACATGATTTTTTTTCCAAGTTCAGCAAATCTAATAATTTAATCTTTGATTCTTTCAATAATTTTTACTTTTCAATGATTGTTCTTAATTTTAACTAATTTCCATCTGTCGCTTTATTAACAGTGGTGGTGGTAACCATTTGCTTTCTCAGAAACCTTTGCAGAAATACTGAGTATATCTGAAGCTCCAATAATTTCACCTTACTTAGCCATAAAGAAGAATTTAGTATTGAAAAGGTATTTTCTAAGATTTCCATTTTTAAATTTTAATTGTATAATTGTAAATATATTTATGTTAAATAATTTGGCTCTTGGCTTTTTTTTCTTACAAACTTTACTTTTAAAATCATTAGAAAAATATTTTATGGAATGACTTGAAATCATTTCAAATTCTTTATTTAATTAATGTATTGGAATAACAAATTTCTCTTTCTATGACAATCTTTAAATCATTAATCCTCTAGCCATTGTTGGCAATTTAATTTTTTAGTTTTATTGCAATTCATCATTTTCTAAAAGCTTTTTATTTAGCATATATTCATTAAAATTGTTATCTTAGCATTACACTATTGGAAAATAATAATACAGTGAAGTCTCACTTATACGAATATGAGGGGGAACCAAAAATTATTCGTATAAATATGAAACCAAAATATTCGAAATTTTGAATATTTCGTGTAAGTGAATTACATATAAGACTATGGGGGTTTCACTGGGGAATGAGAAATTCTTCGTATAACTGAATGTTTTGTATAGGTGAGTTTCGTATAAGTGAGACTTCACTGTAATAATAATCCACCGATACAATCAGGTAGCGTCGATCGTTCATTTCAACAGCTAGCACACAAACACTCACTTATTAAGAACACGGTCCCATACTACAAGTACACACCACAAAGCGTATTAGTGACCCTCATATAAGCTGTACTGGGACCGCCCCATTCACACAGACAATACCATACGTCACAACAGACCTGGCATCACAGTTGTTGATAAGGTCAACAAACAAACCTATCTCATTGATATTGCAGTGCCTGTCAGCAAGAATACGCAGAAAACTCACACAGACAAGATCAGTAGATACACCAAATTAGCACACAAGCTCCAGAAGCAGTGGAGGCAGGACCGAGTACATGTTGTATCCATCGTCCTGTCCGCCACTGGTCTAGTGCCTCACACATGCACCACAGTCTCAGCACACTAGGACTTCACAAAAACACTTATGCACAACTGCAGAAGGCTGTGGTACTCAACACTACACGCATGGTTAGGAAATTTATGGACACAACTACACATCCCTAATCATTCTTGCAAACGTCTTTACACTTGGCAATATATGCTTTGGTCCTTGACCCGCCATATTGTTTTTGCTGGGGAAAACCAAGGTTTGCAACATAATAATACAAAACCATCATGAAAGCTTTGGAATCTCAGATCTTCAGTATAACACCTTCATGGTGGTTTCTTTTTTAGTGTCAGGCGAATCATATGATTGCATTAAGGACATGATCACACATGCAAGATGATAGGATGTTACTTCTTCGATATGTAGAATGTCACTTGCTACTGCCTAATCACATTAATAGTACAGTATATATAACCTTCCCAAGCTGCAATAAAAACTTTACATTCAAATAATCATACACACAATGAATGTCTTCCTGTGGAATGTTATACTAAGCTTTGCAACCTAGGACACCTGGTTTTGCTTCATCATCGGTGGTTTGGTATGGGTGACATATGGTCCAGTCTTCTAGTAATCTGTTCATAGCGATCTAGGATGTGCTTGTGAGCGAGTTGATGAGTAGCCTCTACAGTTCATGTCATGAAAAATTTCCAAAGGGGCATGACAGTTACTAATGGATCAATCATTCCAGATATCTCGGAGACATCTTTTATTGAAAAACTGAAGCATTGTGGATATTTCATAAAAGAATGTAAAAATAATGTGATATTATTTATTATTATAATTCCTTATATCATGTTATTATTGTAAACTAAAACATCACTAAATTTTTAAGTATTAATTTCACTTAATTGATTTAATTCATATTTTGAATAATTGCTGTAATGTGAATGCCAGACATGATTAAAGAGTTGTGATCATTTCCTTACGTAACTTCGTAGTGACTATACCTATACAGTATGTTGAATGTCATGCACCGTCTATAGAAGGCTTTGTCCTGCTAGGAAAACACTTCTCCAATTTTACGTAGGAATGGGAGCAGGACCAGTGGATAATTTACTGCTTGTTGGTAGCATTGGTCAATGATCTCTCCACAATGATGAAATGTAAAAAAAGCATTATATCCAGTTGCATCATACAGCATAATGCATGGCCTAGTCCTTTGTGTCTCTGGCATGTATATGATGGATGGAATTAGCCAGTCATCAAGTCTCTGTCAGACATGTACAAAATCATCACTCATTCCCAGGCAGGTCTTAACTTACATCTCTAGGGGCTGTTCAGAACATTGTCTACAAATATGTGTTCCCTTCCCTTAACATCATTACCAACACCAGTGCACTGTGGTTAATTCATTTCTAGTTCGACGGTACACAGTTTGATGGAAGATCAATTCTGCTTAACTAACATCCATTTTGAAACTCACTGAAAGTATGTATTGCATGGATGGTACACACATACATCTGCCAAACATAAAAAATAAAAAAAACACTTCAAAAATCTAAGCAACTCATAACAGGAATGACTAGTTCATAATATTCCACAATACCACATATTGACAGTAGTGGTATGACCCTTGCTGTATTCTCTATTGCAATAAGTTGATCCAGTGATCTTGCAGTTCTGATAACATCTTGTGCTCTGCGGCTTTACTGTTTTGAATTACAATATAACTGATTAGTTTCAGCGACTTTTCACAAGTGTATATAAGTATGTAATAATACATTTAAATAAAAATTAATAAAAAACATATAATTAAAACTGAAATTACATAATCTTAAAATTTATTATAGAAAAAACAAAACTAACAACAACATAATTTTACTTAAAATACTGAAGTTAAGAACAGACACTTAACATTTATTACTTCCTATCCAAATTCCTTTTCATAAATCCTCTGTTTTAAGAGATACTTTCTAAATATTACAGATAATGCAGTTTCTCAAGTTAACCGACGTCCAGAGAGAATGAATTATATATTCGATGAAGAAATACTTACTGAAGGTCAAACTGTTCATAGAAAACAGTTAGCAGCAACTTTAAGTATTATAGCTAAACAAGGAGCAAAAGGTAAGAAAAAAAAATTAAAATTTTATTGATAGTGAGTAATGTGAAAACAATTTATAACTGTTAATTTTGTCTATATTTAATAAGCATACTTTTTTAGACTTTGAAACTTCAGAAGAATGTGGTGTATGGGGTTGAGGGTGCTCACATTTACTAAATAGCACACTGCTATTTAGTATATAGGGTCACATGATGTAAACACTACCAACCCTCTATATAGTATATTAAATAAAAGGATTCATTGTAAAATTTTTTTAAAAAATGACAACATCATTACGTTAGGAGAGGGGTCAACATAAATTGACTCTTATGGTTTCCAACTAACCTAATATAGACCAGGCTGCCACAAACTCCTTCAATTAATAATAATGCACTGACACCAAGTATGAATCTTAGCTGTAACTTCTTTATATGATTAAACATGAAATAACTTCCAATGTTTAAAAAATAAAAGAAATAATGACAGTTTTATCACTTTACATAGTGATTCTGAGCTAACTTAACACACAAACTGAACAAATAAATCTAAAAATATAATCCCCCAAACCCCCTGTCAAATACAGCCTCTTTCTCTACTACCCACCCCTTGAAAGCTTCATTAAAAAATTCCTCAAACCATACCAATATGTCCCTGCCTTCAAATCACCCAACATAAACATCATACAAACCAAGCAACCAAATAATTCTTCCAACACTGTATACCGGATTCCATGTAACCAATGCCCCTCTGGCTATGTAGGACAAACGTCCTGTTCCCTATGCATTAAAGAGCATAAACAAGCCTTTAAAAACGCAGACCCCCACATGTTCGTATACTGTTACGCACTACGATGAGACTGGATCCCCCCCCCCCCAAGCAACTAAAAATAAATGAAATCTCAAGTTCACTAACATTAACCTATAATATAAAAAGGAAATTTGTGGATATGTGTGTGTGTGTGTATCTGTTCAAAATGTTAAGCATATTTCCCAACATGCTACAAACTTGAAATTTTGCATGTGGGTAGGTTCCATACTGGTCTAATGTAAAATGTATAAAAATTAACTTTTAATTTGGGAGGGAAATGAGCATTAAGTGTTTGGCGCAACCCCAAGTGTGTGGCATTACCTGCAATACATCTGAGTTAAACAGAGAAGACCACAATAGATTGAGAAGTCTTCTAATCTCCGATCTCGATTAATTTGCTAAATAAATAAAGCGTTCTTTTACATTAAATATGCTAGGGTTCCCGAGCAAAGCAATGGTATCTGTCTGTCTAGTCATTAATGAAAATGATACCAATAACTCAAGTATATATTGGAAATATACGACAGAAATATACGACACGTGTAGAAAAGATATTGATACTTGCTTAATTAGAAAGCAGAGACACCTTACGTCTGGAAATCAGATTATATTGTGCCATAAACCCAGAAAGACGAATAACACAGTGAAGATTTGTACAGTTTAAATGAAAGTTTACTTAAAATTTGTGAATGGTGAAATCAGTTCACATATTTGTATTTATGAGAGAGTGAGCTCATGAATGATAATAATTACAAAACAGCAGCTATTTAGGGGTTGTTTGAAGGGTTGAAATTGCGGAAAATAAATTCGTGATGGAGACAGTGATCCCTCAAATGACTAAAAGCAAGAAAATAAAAAAAAAAACAAGAACAAAATGTGGAATCCAAAACCTTTGGCAGCACTCAGGCTACCACAAAAGGCATTTGACTACAAAAAAAAGGAAAAATAAATAACAAACCCTGTAATGGGTAAAAGAAAAGCGATTAATTCAAATAAGATTGCCTTTTGAGTTAAGCTGATACTACAATGACACATTTTAGTCATTGAGGGTTCACTGTCTCCATCATGAAATCCCAATTCTTCCCCTCGTATGCCTTTTGAGTCTTGCACTGGCTGAGGAGAGCCCAACAAGCTCGAAACGGCCGTCCCAGAGTATGAGCTCGACTCTAAAAGGCATTCTTATTTGAGAAAATAAATTCCTAAAAATGTTCGAGATACTACTCAGTTTGGAATTTGTATAATAAGTGGTTTTGTGATTTTCTATTAAAAAACACCCTTTTTTTTTATATACTATTATAGCTTTGTACCAAAATGATTTAGGACAATCTATTGTAAATGAAACAAGGGACCAGGATGGAATTTTAAGTTATGAAGATTTCTTTAATTACACCACTATTGAAACAGCACCACTCAACATTTCCTGGAATGGTAAGATTATTACTTTTTTTGTATTTAATTACAACACAATATTTTAAATTAAGTTTTTGTTGTCTTCTAATCAGTGAATACTGTACTTCTTATCCACTAATCAGTTCCTGTATCTAGATAAACAGTAAGAAACAGCCATCGGGCATTATATAACTGTTTCTTCTGTATCTGCCGTTGATTCTTTTTTTTTTTTTTTTTTAAACCATTGTAAGCATGTTTAAAGATTGAAAATAATCTTTTTAAAACAGATTAAAATCTTAAATAAAACTGGGAGAAAAAAAATGTTTACGGCGGTAGAATACAGTCTGTAGCATTCTTAGGTATTAATCAAATTGTGATAAGAAAGTTAAGGGAAAACTTTGATAAGATTTGGAAAAATCAATTTTCATAAGCTTTTTTTTTTTAATCACTAATGCTTTTATCTTTAATTAGCATTTTATAAATTTTATTAAAGAACGAATATTTTGAAATAAATTTCCCTGAAAGATAAATAAATTATGAGGACTTGTAATGATTCAGGGTTTTTCATCATATGATTTTCATCTAACTTTGAATAAGCTAAAAAAGCACAAAATTAGTTTATTTGTTAATTCCTACATATTCTTATTAAAGCAGAGAACAAATAAAATAAAATATTAGCCTAATCGGCTTTTACTTATACATATTCCTTAATTCAGTTAAGATTTCCATTGAAATATGTTGGGGGAGTGAAGATTATTGAATGAAAACTTTTAATTTTATTTAAATCACTTCTGGATGAACGATTCATTCAACAAAGAAACATTCAAAGCAAAATTGTTTTTGCTTTTAAAAGAGGTAGAAAATGCATTGCAGCAATTTAGATATTCTGAATGTAAATGAAAAAGACCGTAGAGGGAATTAGAATAAAGTATAGGACATTCCTTATTTAGAAAATGGAAATGCTTTGCAATTTCCAAATGAACCTGTGTGTGGTTAGGGATTAAAAGTTCCTTATGACTAACTTATAAATCATATAGAACTGGGAATGTATTATTTTGGGTACAAAAGAAGTTAATGGATGAGATTATCATATTAAATAAAAACATTATAATAAGCAAGAAATACGTGATTTGGACTCAATATGCTGTGATCTGAGAACAGAAGAACAGTTGGAATATTGAGCTCAAGATTCAGGCAGAACATTAGCAAAGAAAAACAATAGTAGTTTTGTATGTATATACGAATAGATTTAAACTTGACCTTCGGTGCTATCAAATTGAAGTATTATACCTGTTTCAATACTCAAATCAAAATAATTGTTAACTTAATTTTTAAGAAATTCCAGTGCATTTCTTATTGGATCTGAAGAAATCCAATGAGATTCAGTTGCTTCACTTCCAATGTTTGCCTGTGGGAATTTTTGTTAACTTCATGCATTCGACAACAGGGATCTGCCCAAAGAAATGTTCATTCACAAAAGACAGATGATCTATTGTCCGTAAATATGCATATCAAGGTTTAAGTAGATTCATTCTGTGGTTTAAGAGTTATTAGTAACACACACACATATACTGATTATATTGCTTTACTTCCTTTTTATTTTCTTGTAGATTATACCATTGAAACTAGTCCTTTACCATCCAGTGGACCAGTCTTCTTAATGGCTCTGAAGATTCTGGAAAATTCTTCTTTAAGCAATTACACTAGAAATTTAGAAATTACATCAGTATTACAGGTAACATGCTAAATATAATTACTACAAGTTATGAATACTGTATTTATTCTACCGTCTCTACCGATTGAATGGGTACACCTGGGTGTGGCATTTGCCAGGGAAGCGGCTGCTACCTGAGTGTGGCATCCCAACTGTGAAGTTTGGTTGTGGTGGTGTGAGAATGTGGTCGTGTTTCTCCTGGTCTGGATGTGGTCCATTGTTGTGATCGAGGAGAACATGGCATCCACACAGTATCTGGACATTCTAGACAATTCCATGCTTCCTATGTTGTGGTCGGTGAAGGGCCATTTGTGTTACAGCGCAACAATATGCTGTGCCATAAGGCCCATGTTGTCAGCGCCTGGTTTCCAGAGAATAATGTTCAGGAACTTCAGTGGCCTGCCCAGAGTCCGGACCTCAACCCTACTGAACATCTGTGGGATGAATTGGAGCGCCGGATTCATGCATGTTCGATGCAACCGCAAACAAGCATCCAACTTGTTCAGGCTTTGAAGGAGGAGTGGGCAAAAATACCGGTTACTTGCTATCATAAACTGGTGGAGAGCATGCCATGGCGTATGGATGATGTGCTTAGGGCAAATGGCCACAGTACGTGCTGTTCTACATGCTGTAAATAAAGCATCTGTTCCACACCCCAGGTGTCCACTTTCAATTGAACAGGCAGTGTAGAGTATTTGGTTCTTTATGCTTCATATTTTGGAACTGGAATACTATGGAACAAAAAAAAATAATAACTTTCAAGGAAGAAATATTTAGATAGGCCTGTGTGATTGAGGATTTGTTCATTTAATGGATTTGAAGGGCTATAATTCCTGTATAATTCTTTTGAATTGGCTATGTAGAAAATGTATTTGTCTGAGGATCTTCTTTTCTTCTGTTCTAAACATTGAAGTTTTTTATTCAGAAGTGTTTAATGATCAGTAAAACTGGTATGGAATCTTACATGATCTTACATGATCCATCAAACAGCAGTATTTGCTGGTACAGATTTTGAATTTTTATTATATACCAGTAAGCATTCTGATATGATGTAGGTTTGGAGTTCAAATCCTAGATGAAATAGGAAGGTTTTACTGATTTTTCTGAATATATTTATTAGCATTAATTACTAATGCTATACATTGATGGTTTCATTTTATTTTTCAGGCATTAAAAGTAGCTTCACAGAATTTTGCAAAGTTAGGTGATCCGAAATTACAGCCACAAGCAGCCAAATATGTTGATTATATGTTGAAGTAAGTATTACCAAAACGTTTCTTAATATAATTTCTATTACCGAAGTATTCAGTGTCCATGCATCAGAATGATGTACATTATAGAATTCCTTTTGAGATGACTATATCATAGCTTTAGCTCTTTTAAAGTTAATACCTGTTTCTTTCAAAACAGCAGCATGATCTTGTTAATCTGTCACAATGATACTTTCAGTTGCTATATACGTTATGTCCAATTCATCTTCACGTATGGCAGTTGTATTCCTTCACTGAACATGGGACTTTTTTCTTGGTATTGAATCCATTATCCAGACATTGCGCTTGACTTCCATTTCTCAGGTCTATTATTTTAAGTGTAGTTTGCTGACCGTCAGCTAATCAAGGTTCTTTTATGTCATTTTATTACTTAAAACTACTATTGTTAATACTTAGTATTTAACAATAGTAAGTTCTTACATTTTATTACTATCTGCATCTCATAAGGTACAAATTATAATCTGATAAGTTCTTTCTGTGCTTTTATACTCCTGGAAGCTTTGTTTCTCTTCTGCTGCAGTATGACACTGGCTTGCTGTCAATATATTCTTTTTTTTTTTTTTGATAAATCAAGATGCTTTTTTTCCCTCTATTATTTGCATCACAAAACATGTTGATGCTTTTTCAATATAATATTCTGTGAATTTTGCATTGTCCAAAACTTGTCACTATTTGCAGATTATTAAACTTCCCTTCACTTTCCCTTTGGTCCCTGCACTTCTTCACAGCATTGCTCCAATTCATTCTACTCCACCTGCCCTTTTCTCATTCTTGATTATTCTCATAGGATTTCTGCTGCTCATTTTGACTCATGGATGTGTTTGTGGTAGCTATTGCTTACCTCTTTTACTCAGACCATCTTTCCTATAGATTCTTCTGTAGAATTAATGATTCTTTTTCCTTGTTTAGCTGTCCAAATCCTGGTCCCTTAGCTTTGCTTCTTCACTAGAATTGGTTTCATTATGTCTATTCACTCCTTTCTTTGCTGCCAGACGAGCTTCTTTTTCTGTGATTTTTCTTGAAAGATCTCGAAGATGTATTCAGTTTGAACTAACTCCTCTTCAATATCTGAAAGTATTTATTATGTGTTTCAGCCCCAAACATCGGTCATAGCGATTTTCCTGTTGTTGTTTGCTTTTGAGAGAAGGATTCTTAGGCTTTTATGCTTTCTGAGCTTAATCATCAAGGGTAAATCTGGCTGATGAGTCCTAATAAGGGAATGTTGTCAGTGTTTTTAAATAGTCATCTGCTCCAGGATGGAAACAGAACACATCATTAAAGGGATCTGATGTCTTATTCAAAGAATGTCCATTTTGTCTGGATGAAACATCTGACCATTTAGATGTA
>JAFIDM010000001.1:11078781-11101070 GCA_023159025.1 Thereuonema tuberculata
ATACATTTATTTTTGTTTTATTTTGAAGATTTGAAGACTTTTCAATATATAGAATGTCTAGAAGAGGGAGAATTAAGAAGACTTATGATGAGTAGAGTATGTTGGCATAACCTGCCAGCTGTAGCAAACCTGATATATATATTTCTATGAAAGTTCCTCATGTTTTTTTGTTTTTTTTGAATAATCAATGATGATTCCATTGAGACAGTCTTCACTTAACATGGGATGTCAAAACTTCCACACTACACATCGCTATACACTTTTGTGATGTAAAGAATTCAAATCCCCTTTGACATTTATTTGATTGGACTGAAATGCAGATTTTGTCATTTGAAAACTAACCATTCTGGCCTTTATTCTCTTCATGCTTCCAGTAACATACCAAATTTAAACTTCGGAAACAAAAGAAATACAAGTATTTTGAAAATGCCATTCGGCTTTTAAAAAAAAGTGAGAATGTATTTTCAAACAATTTTATTTTTAGCTGATTCGCCAAACCTTAAACATCTTTTCTACATAGTTTCCATCATTGTTGATGCATTTATCATAGCATGACACCAGGTTTTATATCCCTTCCTTGTAGAACTCGACCACCTGTGAAGATAGCCATGAGCTTGTGGGTTGAAATCATCTGCTTGAATTGCTTCTTTTTCAGTGATAGAGGTGTGCCTTCACTCCATGGACTGCTGCTTCGATTCCAGTCATATGGGATACCCAAGTCTCTGTTATGATATGGCTTGAAAATTCATCACATTGCTCAAATTTATTTATTTTATGCCATGTCATGTTTCAAAATATTTCCCTGTTCTCTATCCTTTCTGCTTGATTTCTCAGGATGTTTTTGATTAGTTTGATACAACAACAAACATTTTCTTTTCTTGTTTTTTCTTTTAAGAGTTTTTTGAGTTTTCTTATAAAGCTGATCAAGAAATCTTGAAATATTTTTCCCCCTCTCTCTAGCGAAACAACCATTGATGAAATAATACTAGAGCTGCAAAGTGGTTCTGAAAATAACTTGAATGGAACAGTATTAGATATTCAGAAGTCTCATGCCACTACAGTCGTTGCTGTGGACCCGGAGGAGAAATATGTTACCGTTGTTAGGTTAGTAACGAACTTGAACAATTTAAAAAACTTCTGGAAAAAAAAATAATGTGATTTAAATTACTTTTTAATTTAATAGATAGCAAAGCTTTTGTAATTCCAATATTTAGTTAAATTTAAGACTGAATTGTAATATAATAATGTTCTTAATTCTTTAATTTGTTCTTATTTCAGTGGTTTAGGTTCTCCTTTTGGGTCACGAATAGTTACAAAATCTGGCATTGTTTTAAATGATGCCATGAAATCATTCTTTGTTGAAGAAGCTAAAATCTTAAAGGTAAGAAGATAAATTATCGAGGAAGAATAGAAATAAATGCATGTGTTGGATCATTGAATAAAATCCGACAGTGTTAAGTACACTACAACCTCCTTTATCCGAACGAACTGGGACCAAAGGCAATCCGGAAAATCGAAAATTCGGATAATCCGGATAATATGGGTAGTAAGCAAAACAAATTCTTAAATAAGCGACTTATTGACCCTTAAATAAGTTTATTACGATAAAAAACTATGTCACTATGACACTAGTAAAGCTTTCTTAAACTCGACAAAAAGCATTTTATTACCATAATTTATTGTACAATCTATGCAGGAACTGTACATTAAAATAAAAAGCGAATGTTTGGTGTACTTATAGTTATGTTCTTGTTATCATAGTTAAAATTATTATCTATGTGAACATTAAATAAAAAAAAAATGTCTACAAATCTGATCCGGATCAACGAGGATCAGATAAATGAGGTTGTAGTGTATTCTTTGTTATCAGGAATGGCACAAACCTATGCAATATCAAACCAAACAAATGAATATACAGAAGATTAATGATAGTGACTCTTAACACCAGTGATATGATTATAAAATGAGAAAATTCAATTTGCTAGTGAGTTGTGCATGAGGACATGAAGAAAGAATTTCTTATTTTGCAACCTTATCATTGGTGTACAGGAAGTTTATTCGACTGCTAAATTCCTCTCTCTCTTTTGTTGTTTTCTGTGTATTTGTTTTGTTGTGTTGCCCTGCTCCTATATTGAATTGTGCTTAACTCTGAATCTACTGGATTCTGTTTATCTTCAACAATCCAGTAAATATACTTTACTCTTATTCTCTCCATTTTATTAATCTCACCGGACAAAAAATTAGTCACCCTGGTGCAGATGCATGGAGGTTTTGTGAAACCGGTACAGATGGCGTAATAGACAGGTCATGTTGTCAACTGAGCATGGATTGCTTCTGTGGGATCATAAAGCAGTAACGTTGAGTGAGGTTGTTGTTGTTCAATGTCGGAATTATTCGTCAAGATGGGTAAATGCAAGGATGTGACAGAATGGCAAAAAGGGGCAATCGTGTTTGGCCCTGACTATGACCACACAGTGAGTTAAGTTGCAGAATTTGTTGGTATTTCGAAGCAGACTGTCCAACGTGTGTACAAGAAGTGGTGTAACACTCGTGACCATGAAACACGACATCAGAACTGTGGTCGGAAAAAGATCCCAAGCCAGAGGGACAGGAGACGTGTTTCACAGGTTGTGAATGCACTCTTTAAGACTATATTGTTTAAGGATTGTAAGTAAGTTTTTATGAGGTCAGTATTTCAAAAGTGGCCTTTGGAAAGTGTGAGATTTATATGAAAGAATGAAAGAAAACCTAAAAAAAAATAATAATTTTGATATTAAGTATTTTGACTTTGCTTGCAGTGCTTCTCATTGGCTTTGGGGTTTGAATTAGTATCAATAAAAGGAATGTAAAATTTAAATAAAAAAATTAAAATTATCAATTTAATTTGCAGTTTATAAGCTTTTCACATTTACATATACATAGATAGATAAATTTCTGTAATTGTTTATTATTTTATTTTTTTTATTTGATATTTGAAGAATCAAAATCTTCATTTACATAAAATGTTCAAACTCACTTTAGTTTTGTGGATATTGTGAATCAGTAGATCATTATATGAATTAAAAGATCGCTATTTATGTTTCATTCCCACTATTTATGTTATTGATACAAAGTTGGTATTTTTATCAAATAGTTATAATACAAAAGCTATAACTGCCTTATAGTGAATAATTTGAATGGATGTTATCAATTTTAATTTCTTTTTCCTTTGTTATGAAAATACAATGAAAATAAGCATCCAGCACTCAGTAAATGCTCCAGGTTAGTTTACTTGTTTTTATACTCCAAGTCAGTCTCTTAATAATTGAAATTATATTTTCTAAATATCTTGGTAGAGTAGAATTTGTCCCATGAGATATCAATATTATCGTAAGGATATCGTAGTAATAAGGCTTTCACAGACAGACTGGCGTCATTCTTCTGGAGATTATGTTGCGGCATTCTACTGTTGAATAATTCTGGTAATACATCTAGTAAATACCTTCAGTAACTGGCACTGATTTATGCTTCATAAAGGTAGAAACCATTATTTGGAAAAACAATAAAATTTAATCATAGTCTATTTAAAAAAAAATCATCATAGGGAAGATGCAAATGGCCTTTCTAAGAAGCATTTTAGTTAAGATGGAGGATAAGATGACTCATTTCTATAAATGTCTTGTGTGACCAATACATATTATTCCTGACCTCCTTTCAGAGATCTTGCTATCTACTGGGGACAGTCCTGACTGATGATTGCCAAAAAGGATGAAACAGCTATTCTGAAAAGTCTCCTAATAAGCACTTGGTCTTATTCACTGACATTTATTGATAAACAAACATGCTGATATTATTTTTTTTCCCCTTATGTTTTAAACATTGGTTTGCCAGCCACATGAATTTTAGCCTTATTATTTCAGTGTATTTAATTTTTGTCTTTATATTGAGGATGCTACAAATAAATGCCTTTTGTGCCCAGCATTAATAACCAGCAACCAGTACAGCTTAAATACCTTAGCCTGCTAAACACCAGGCAAAAACATAAATGCCTTTTGTGCCCAGTGCTTAGCAAGCTACCATGTTGATGCTGTACTGGCTACAGCGATTTTATTATTGTTTGCTTTTGTGGGTTCCCACTCCCAGAAGCGAGAAGGATCCATAGGCTTTTGCTCTTTCAGAGCTTAACATTGTGGGTAAAGTTGGCTGATGAGTTTTAACAAGGACAAAACAGCTGTCGATGACAGCTCAAGGCATGAAAGCATAATTGCCATTTCATTGATTCCCATTTTTCATGTGACATAACAGGAAGGTTTTTCACCATGAATTTAGTATCATGGCAATCTGCTGGGATCTGTTCTGAGATGTAAATGTGACAATACTTATTGGGATTCTGTCTGCGGTTAGCAACTTCAGCTAATTTAATAACAGCATCAATCATTTATTGCAATTCAGATGGTGATTTAATCATTGGGATCAGGACATCAGCAAAGGCAAGAGTCTGAGTCTGCAGATAATTCCTTCACATTCAAATTTCAGATAATAGAACCCAGATATTGTTGATAAGAAGACTGTTTGAAAAGCAGCCTTGCCAATTATTTGACTGGATGAGAATAAGAGCTAATCTTAAAAGAGTTCTGTATGGACTTGAAAGCTGCTAATATGCATTGCTTGAAGGCACACTAATACTCAAATAACCCATGATAAGGAATGGATCCTTTTTGACAAAAAGAAAGGCTATTGTGGTACACTGACTATCCTCGTAGTTTCTTAGTGGGTAACAAGCTTTAATGTAATAAATTATACTGGGAAGGTAAATACAACACTAATTTGTTGATCTTCTAAAAGGATCTATAGCTGGTCTTCCGTATGTTTCTATTTTCTATACCCAGTGTGTCCAACATTATTATTTCACAGGAAAATCCAAAATACAGAAATGCCCATATGTAGTTGGGCCAAAGAAGCTATAAATTTAGTCAAATAGTTGTTTCTGATGTAAAAGCATGACAAAGTGAACAATTATAATTGGCAGCCATGATGAAGCTTAGATATGACAACCAAGGCGACAAGATAATAACAGATGGGTTACATGGCAGAATTAGTGAATGACAGCAGATGCAAAAAAAAAAAAAGTAAATAACTGTTGAAGAAACTGAAGTAGTGTAGAAGAGAATAGTAAAACAAAATGGACAAGCCTGATATTTGACAGTGATAGAAAACATCATAGAAAGCTCAGGCTATCATAATGGAATGGCAACAGAACATCCCAAATAGAAGAAAATGTAATTGAGAAGAGAAGTGAAATCTCAAAAAAAAAAGGGATTTCTAAATGTTAAGCCATTAAAGATTAGGCTGTGGCCACTAATGGCACGATGTGGTGTAAGTGGGAATTAATATTAACATAACTTTTAAAAATTGAATGAATTTTTGGATAGACTCTTTATTAATAAATTTGATATCAATTACGCCTTTCTCTCTCTCTCTTTTTTTGTAGATTCTTTTTAATGTTGAATCTTATTAATTAATTCTTTAGTTTACTAAGTATTAACAAATTTTTAATATGCTTTACAATGTTGTTGCTATTTTGTTTTCTTTTTCCAGAATATTAGTAATATCATTGAACCAGGAAAACGACCTCTCACAAGTTACATCCCTGCCTTTGTCACATCTAAAAACAAGCTTTGTGGAACACGATTAGCTATTGGAAGTTCAGATAGTTCCTTATTGTTAGAAGTGATGCTAAGAAAACTTGCCTTAAGCCTATCTGCAGAAGAAGCATTAGAAGCACCAAGATTTGTTACTTCCTTTACAGAAAAGAAAATATTCACAGAACAAGGTAAGCCACTCCTTTGAGCTTTTATTTCACATAATAACTGTTGAATGCCTTAACTGATCTCCTGATATAACAAAAGTAAATCTCTTATATAGTTTTCTAGATCTATCTGTCTGTAAAGTAAGGCTCTCCCCCTGTGTTTAACCTGCCCTGTGAATCTCACATGTTCTACAGGGCAGCTCTCATCTGCAATAGTGGGAGGTTTTTTCAGCAAGGCGGTATTTTCACAAGGCTGGCTTTATGTTGCATTCACGAAACAGAGACAATATCTAAGTAGTCATCAAAACAAGGTAATTAATGCTTTTAGACAGTGTCAAAAGCAAAGCGCCCCATAATATGCACCATTAACAAAATAATTAAAAGCAAGAGCATATAAATGCAAGTTCCTTTATGTTTTACAGGCAAGCTGTAACCCAGGGGCCACTAATACAATGCTTAGTGCATCATTTGGATATGTTAAAGAATTTATGAAACAATACGTTTGTAAATATTGACAATGACGTCCTGTTGGCAATTATCAGTATTGTTATGTATGAAGCATCAGTATTATTACTGTGTTAATTGTTATCATTATTACTAACACTGCTATGGAAAAATTAATTTGGGGGGGGGGTCAGGGAGTGGTCCTATAGGTCTGATTTTTTTTTTTTTACTTGGTCTCCTACTTTTTGATGCTGAACACAATGGTGAAGGTTTCATTCTAATATCTCTAACCATTTGGCCGCTACAGAGTGTGACATACAGTATGACAGACAGACAACACAAAAGCAATAGCGATTCCCTATGTTAACTGTTACATGGGGCCGCTAAAAAATTGACGATCAAGGTCATTTGCTAAATGATGCTTGAATTTTCACCAGTAATATGACTTATAATTAAGACTTCTAATAAACAAATTCATTAATGTTCCTAGCAATGCATTCATTTTAATTTGCTATCAATCATATATATATATATATATATATATATATATATATATATATATATATATATATATATATATGTCGGGCAAATACTCTATCTAAATTAAAAGCTGTCACATTGTTATCCCATCATTGTTGATGGGGCGTATATGCTGTATTCTAGAAAGATATAACCATTCACTTTCCAAAACTTTTTGGACATCTTCCCAAACTAGGCTAGTTGGAAAGTAGTTCCATTGAAGCACAGCATGTGTCTGAAGTCTGATTAATACTGATGGATGCTTTTTGCCCTTTCTCCTTTCCCAGTTACTTCTCTGCTTTCAACAAACCAATGTTGTAAATACACAAAATAAAAATCAAATGATATTCCCAAAGGGACTATGTTTATTTTCTTCTTTACCATTACTGCCAAGAAGCAGACCCTTGATATTATGAATAAAACCTTCTAAACTAAAAACCCATGTGTTTCTTAACAATTGTACAAAGGTTGCTCAGAAAGTAATGATTTTTGTCCCCTCCTTCAAATATATCTAAATCACGTTGTTGCCTAAATCTTTTTGCTATCAGAACACATTTTTCCAGCATAGTCTTCTTTCAAATCTGTGACTTTTTACATGGCTGAAATTTGAGAGCCTGCATGTGTTCAACAGATCTTAGTTACAACCTCTTACTCTGGAAATAACTACCTTATTTAGTTATAACTTAAGCCCCGCGAACATCATGCAACTTTTCAGCAACTTAGTTGTCCGATTTTGACGTCATGAGTTGATATAGACAGTCTTGAGCCCGTTTTTATGCAACTTGGCTGCAATTTTTGTCATCCGTCTCGAGTTGTTCGTACACCTGCAACTCGAAAAGTTGCATCGAAGTCGCTGGGAATTACCCAATCACAGGGCAGCGTTGGAACACGTAAGTCGTGATGTCCTGCCCATGGAAGATATGGCGTCCAAAATGATAATCGCCGATTCGATTCGAAGACAAGCACATAAACAATTAATATCAGAGTATTGCGAGTTTCTTTCATGCATAAATAAAGTTTATATTGAAATGCAGTAATTGTATGCGACAGAATTTATCAGAGAGGTTTCAAAACCTCAATTTTTTCAGATTTTCCACATTGGCTGTGGGAAACGCATTGCATTATGGGATTCCTTCTATCACGGCCGACGCATTTGCGTGTTGCATGGTGTTTGGGGTTTGACAAAAGTTGGCCAACTCGAAGTCGGATGACTAAAGTTGCTGAAAAATTACATGGTGTTCGCGTAGCTTTAGTATTACATAAGGTTTTGCTTGCAAGCATGCTTTTGAACACCCACATGGCAAGACCTAAAACAGCTGTTCCAAAATGTCAAGTATCCTGAATTTAACTGTAAATGTTCATTTCTATAACTATGGCTTAAAGAACTCATATATTGGCCATTTGGATACTTCTGGGCCAATTTCTATAAAATCAATAAGAGCTTCCTATCATGAAATTTATATTACCATTAAAATTTCACCTTTGTAAGAGAAATAGTTATGGAGTTATCATGAATGTCATAATTTATGAAGTATGAGTAAACTACGAGTTACTTAAATATACAAATAATATCATTGTGGATGAGGTATTTCTCTACCCAGGTGATAGTTTTCTGTTGTACAGTAGAACCCCGCCATTCGTCCGCCTCGCTATTCGTACAACTCGTTATTCGTCCAACTTTTTCAAGTAAAATTGAACTCTCCAATCGTATGCTTGCTCACGATTCGGACAGCGTGACCTTGTTACTGGCCGCCCCACGCAGTCGCTTCAATTCAGTCTCGTGCTAGCTTCCGTATGCCAGTCATCATCGACGCAAGTTTCATGAAACTTTGTGATATTTTATTGTTATTTTTATTGAAAATAGTGCAGCCATGGGTCCAAAAAAGATTACTGATTCAACTAAGCCTAAAAGGAAAGCAGTGAGAACGACAATTGAATTGAAAAAAGAACTCGTTGCGAAGTTTGAAAGTGGAACTCGTGTCTCTGACCTGGCAACTCAGTATGGCATGGCGAAATCAACCATATCGTCTATACTGAAAAAGAAAGACATAATAAGAGAGACCTATATATTTATTGTTTTCATAGTTTTTATGTATTTTACGCTTAAAGTATTATTACAAAGGTTTAAATAAGCAATCATCTCTGGGTTCTGGAACGGATTAATCCAGTTTACATTATATCTTATGTGAAAAAATGATTCGCCATTCGAACTGCCTCCTGGAACGGATTGTGTACGAATAGCGAGGTTCCACTGTATTAATATTTCAGGTCCAGTAGTTTAAGTCTTCATCAGGAGAAGTTTGAAAATTAAATTGTCTTTACAGTGTCTTGAACAAGAAGGTTTCGAGCATTGTCTGCTCCAAAAACATTGATATCAACCAAATACTGGTGTGGAACTTTTAATTGTAAACTTTTCAAGCTTATCCTGACAAAGGATCAAGGTACTGAGCTGAAATATTGAATGAATTTCACCAGGATAGAAAAAGCCTTCGTCTCAGAGATAAAATATATAATGAAATATATAAGCTAGCTCCTTAGCTTTTCACCTATTAAAATGAAAGATCCCATTGATTTTGATACTTTTTCCTGTCTAAACCTTATCTTTTTAAATTGTTGCCTTGCACATGAATAGTGTTTGACGGGGCTGTGGAATTGCAGTTGTTAGTTTTTGGTAGAGTTGGAATCAGGCAAGAGTTGCACTGACTAAATTACTTGAACTCGAGTCAAAGAGTGGGAAAAAAAATTACATCTACATAACATTCGTGAAATTACATCTACGGTCACGAAATTGATATTTTTTGGTGGAGTTGAAGTTAAGAGGTGGATTTGATTATACTCCTAGAGTTAGTTTTTGAAAAAACAAAACAAACAAACAATCTTTTCCAACTCCATAGCCCCTGGTTTTTGAGTGATCTCAGATCGATAGGAAGACAGACAGACACATGTATACTCCGAATTAAAATTGTCATGAAAACTTTTTGATTTTAATCGTTTTTCTCTCCAATGCATATTAATATTAGTCCAAACCTACAGTGTTCCCTTGTATTCAGATGTGTCACAATCGCGTATAAAGTAAAAACACTTACAACAATATTTGCATTTGAGATTAATAATAATGTTGTTTTGAACGAACTTGTATTTAGTTTTTCTCTTTGGAATACTGCAAAAATTAATAATTTCTTGTTTCTTTGAATAGATCACACTGAAAACTTCACTAACATCGAAGTGGAATCTTTAAAAAAACTGGGTTATGACGTCATATCGGCTGCCAACCCATACCCTTCTATTAATCTCGTAATTAAATACAAAGAGACGATTGAAGCTCAGGCAGATTCACGTGGAGGAGGAAAAGCTGACACCTTCTAAATTGCCCAATATTTATTTATTTTAATATAACATTGCATTTTAAATAAATTCTTTTAAAAAAGTGTAAGTGTAATTATTATTTTTTTTAGAGTATGTAATAAATTTTAATAAATGTTTCCTTAAAAAACTAGGTTTCTCTTTGGTGTTCAGAACAAATCCACTTTTCTGATTATTTTATGCTATTGACAAAAATGTCTTGTACTTCAACGATAGTCAATGTTACTCCAATATTAAAAGTTTATGAATTTTTTTATGTACTTTCTTGGATAAAACAAGCATTGGAATGCTTTTACTATTTAAATCCACAACATTTGATAAATGGCAAAAATTCTGAATTTGGAAAAAAAAATTGAAATAGTTTATTTACTTGAGAAGTTACTTCCAATTAAATTTAGGCTTTGGATAAATAATTAAATGTTATGTTTACTTAGTTCCTACTGGAATAAACAACCGATTCAAGATAATTCACAACAATAGAGAAATTACTTACCTAAGAAACTTCCCTTCATTACAGAGTTAATGAATTCAACAACAGAAAGAAACGCTTTCTCTGATTCAAATTCATTCTAAAATAAAAGCCCTTTACAGGAAGAAAACATTTTGATATAACGAAGCCGCTGAAGATGCAGTTGACTATAACGATGTTATTTCTTTTGAACTATCAGACTGATATGAGAAATTGGAACTGCAATGTGAATGAACTTAGCTTTTAACTAGGCATTTTATTATAAAACTTTCTTTTCATATATTTGAGTAGCTAATTGTTTTATTTTTATGAATTAACCAGTAATTACTTTATTATTATTCAGTACTACTTACAAATCTTCCTATTGTCTGATGGAAATACAACAGTACATGTTACCTCTCACTATTTTATACCATTATTATATTTCATCATATTAGCATATTATTATTATTAACAATACTCACAACAACAACACTGCTAAATGAATTTAATCACAAGTTCATTATTTTCAATATTTTATATTTAAAGTTTTGGAAACACTTATGAAAATTAAAGAAACAAGATTAGTAGTAAATGATTCCAACAATATTTGTTCTCAGTGAAACAAAATAACAAAACGCTGAAACAATCAACATTTTTAGCTTCTTCTAGAATTTTAGATTCTAATAATCTAAAATTGAGGCTTCAAAAATAAAAAAGAAAAAGAAAAAAATGTTTTGACAATAGTTTTGAAAATAAAACCAATAATTGCTGAAAATGTTTTGAGATAGAAAACTAACTGATGACCACAGAGGAAGGCTATTTTCCCATGTAGACTGACTTTCTGATTTTCATAAAGCCACGATTTGTAATAATATAAAATTCATCAAATTAGATGTTAATATTGAAGCAATGTGTTGTTTGATTCTAAATGAGAATATCAATATCCATTTCTCTCCAAACTCATAAGGTCATTAAATTTAACTTGTAATTACAACTTGTGTTTATAGTTAAGTGACTGAATTTGGAAATGAACTACAATAAACTGAAATATTTTTCAACATTTCAGAAATTTAGAAATGTTATTAAAAAAAACTTAAAACAAAATCTTGGCTTCTGAGAGACTACAAAACCATAGTCCTAGGATGCTTCAATATTATTTTGATCGTTTGATAAAGATAAGTACATCAAATGAAAGATAGTTACTGTCAAGGTGTCTCAATGCAGCTATTTCACCACTTCTTGCACACCCTGTACTTGTAAAGCTGAATCATCAGTGTGCGATGTTTGACAGAGACTAGATCTAACCATGTTGATATTTCAAGAAAACATTCCAAAAGGGATTAGAGAGAAACTCTCCTCTAGTTTGTATATCTTAAACACAGTCCTCATATAAAGCTTTGTTCTTTCAATAAAGCACTGTCAATCTGCGAATGCAGACAACTCATAATGATCAGATAATGTTCAAAATCTTTGAAGTGGGACAAAACATGATCCTGGCTTACAACATTCCTATTATGCTTATGGGCACGATTTTTTTTCTTTTTTTTTTTTTCTTAAAGAAATTAGCATTCTTCAGATTTTTTCACAAATAATCCTGTTTAAATATAGAAATCCATTGGTTTTTCCTTTTATTTCAAAGTATAAATCAAACCTTGTCCTAGACCAATTCTTTTAATTCCTTTTCTAAATTAATGAGAACAAGATAGCATAAACTAAATGACACAAACTTAAATTATAAATGTCTATTATAGTTATAAGTATGAATTAATTTCTTTAAAACAGTTGAGAAATGAAATTTAGAAATGTTTGTCCCGAGTTTCACTTGATAATAGTGCCTTGTTTTAACCGGTTAGATACAGCTCTTGAAATGACTGCATATTCTAGTCACATGACCAAACCACATTTCATGGATACCAGATAATTTTAAATTATGGAATGCTAATCTGGGATGAACCTGAATTTAACAACATGCTTTTAAATAGTAAGAAAAATTATCTTTGTAATATTCTAAGTCGAAATAATTTTGAAACATCCTTTGAGCGTTTAACTTTTTTCCAATAAATATGTGAAAACTATTGATATTCTAATGCATCTCAAACTCAAAATAGTTATCCCAGAACTAAAACTTCCAGATTTGTCATTCAGTCCCAATAATGAAAATAATTCATATAAGGTAGTGTTTTGAATTAAAAAAGGACGAGTTACATGGAATAATTTCTAACAAAATATTAGTACTGTTACCAGTCCTAATTAGAATTCCAACATTTTCTGAAAAGAACTCCAGTTTGTCCCCCTTTTTTACAAACAGATTGCTGTAGTTTGTAACTGTTAGAATGTATTTTCAATGTATGCAGTTCCAAATGTCCTTGGATTGCAATTTCTATCCTAATGTTCTATCTGAATTAGTCTAATGTATCCTTAAATGAGGGATTAAGTATTATATAATTTGGAATCAGTTTATAGTCACAAGGATTGACATGTTAGTTACTTCTATCAGTGAATGTTACTTTTGGCTGTAGTTATCAAAAATTGTTTGAGCTGGATGTCCAACCTCTGATTCATACATTCATTTATTGATACAGGCAAATTTTGTACTTTCCTGAGCCCTTCCTAATGTGAACATATTTCGTAACTCAAGACACGATGTTCTTTAAATTCACGGAATGAATATGAAGCTGGCACTACATTATCTCCTGCCTATCAATGGTCTTGTACGATGACAGGAGCATCATTTACTGTGTATCAAGCTAATATTAACATCTATATGGAAATGATTAGCATTTTATCCGATAAGGAGATGGTAGCCTGGTAATTTTGTAAGGATTAATGCTAGAAATAACACTTCACAACTTTAAATGCTTAAAAAATTAAACCCTTCATACAGCAGTTTTATAAACATTTCAAAACAAATTAAGTCCTTAACATTTCATGACCAAAAGCTTTAGAAAACTTTCACTATTATCTGATTTTCTCCAACTTAATATTCAGTTGATCCACTTATTAAATTTGCAAATACAAAAAGTTTCAGGGACAATTTTATTCCAAATTTCACAAGGTATACAAGTATTGTTATAAACAAAACAGTATGCATTGCATTGTACATACAATAATTCATTTGTAAATTCCTATTGAAGAGCTTTGTTAGTGACAAAAATCCTAAAGTATAATTTTTACAAGTCAAATAAACCCATGCTTTTGACAGAAACAAAACAAAAAACTACTGGTTTTAAACGAAAGCTATTTCAATCCATAAATTAGTCACACGTTTCTTGTTAAACAAAGATGAGTCATTTGGAAAACTACATTGTTAACCCAAGATATAAGATGACTTTACGACAATTGTATAGTACAGTGATCCATGTATAGTAGTAGTCAATGTTACGTCTGGAAATTTTTTAGATATTTAAACTGAACATCGAGCTCTAATTAATAACATTGTGATAAATAAATTCTACTGACTCTTTAGATTGGTAACAACCTAAAGCCACAAATGTCAACACCAAGGGATAGAATAAAGAGGTGTTTCAGAGACTTGGAAATAATTTCCCAGATTCATGACTCGAGCCGATCATTATTTCTTAAATCTATAAAAGAAAAAGAAAAGAAACGAAACTCTCCAAAAGTAACTAAACAATGACAAAGTATATAAGTATACACAGCCTATACAATTGGCAGCATTTCAAAATTTTTCAGTTATTTTCTAGTACACTGTTTCGTTATTTAGTTTTTTTTTGGGTTTTTTTAATTCGTTCATTTTTCCTACATATTATATATATTTTTATGTACACATTTAATATCCAACTTGGATATATTTGAAAACGAGAACAAACACAAAACTTGTCTTTTTGAATCAGATTTGATATGGGCAAGAAATAAAATCAATATGTAACAACAAATATATCAGAACTGACACATATCAAAAGACAATCTACGGAAATTAAGAGCTAAACCAATTTAAACAAGATCAATGACAGAAACTTCTTAAAAATATTTTGTTTAATCCCATTATACTTAAATACGATAAGCTCTGTTCAAAACAAAAAAAATTTAAAACCAAGTTTGGTTCGAACATTCAGTATTGGGAAAAAAAAAAAAAAAAAAAAATTTTTTTAATTTAAAAAATTATTTTTTTTTTTTTTTTTTAAGTAAAAAGTAATGTCACTAACTAAATGTTTTCCATGGCGAAAAGTTTGAAATTATTTTTTTTTTTCACCAGTTCAAACAAAAGACTAATTCTTCATGTGTCACTTATAAAGGAAGACAATAGCAGATGGTGAAACAGTTCATGCATATTAATTTAGAGGCCTATCAGTAATGTCCTTTCAGATATTTTTTGTGTGTGTTTAAATTCTATGTACAAAAGCATCAATTGACCCTCAGGCCTTGCATTTGTTGAGACATATTATCAATTTCCTCTTTATGATGGGTAGTAACATACAGCCCTTCGCCACTTACTTCCTGATCACGACTGCTTGGCGTTAAATGATCAAGGCTACGTGAGCGCACCAATCCTCCTTTGTTGGCAGGGGTTCGAGTTCCTTTACTCGGACTTCCAGGATTCGAGCGATTGGTTGACGAGGACGCTGAATCATTTCCATTAGCACTGTTTCGGCTTTCTTGAACTACATTTTCATTTTCCAGTTCTTCTTCATCCTGATTCCAACTAAGAGTCCGCACGCGTTCCTCAATCTTTTTATGCCAGGGGATTTCATACGGTTTGAGGAATCGTAAACGTGTGATCACTTTAGCACTACGCACTTTAAAAGGACATCGTGCAGTTGACACTTGCATATTTCTTGATAACTTTTCATCTTCAAATCCAAACTGCTGAGTTTGAAGAAAAGGTGGAGAAGGAGAAAAACCATCTAATGCTGCCCCTCGTGCTACGTCATCTTGTTCCAAGTCCTCACTCTCACATTTCTCTTGGTCGCCAAGGGACGAAACATAATTTGTGACAAAATTTTTATTCATACGCAGAACACAAAAACCTCCTTGCAACGATGATGGTGACGACGAATGTATTGGTTTAGGTCTATCACTATATCCAGAAGCATGAGAACGACAACCTTTTTTGGATAGTTCGTGCAAGTACTGACGCCTTGATTCGGTGGCAACACTTAACATACCCAATTCATTAAGCGCAGCATCTAACTCCGATAAATTTTCTTTGGCACCGGGATCTTTGTGAAGCAGCCGACAACAGTAGCATGGCCTATCCATTGTAATTTCACAGGAGAATGACAAAAGCCTATAAAAAAAAGAAAAAAAAAAGATAAGTAAAAATTTCTGAACAAAAAAAAATAAAAATATTATAGGTCAATTAGATGTTACTTTTCTGTCATTATACATAACATTCCAATCGGATATTTAAAAAGTTAGAATGTCAACTAAACTTTCTTTTGTTAATTAGGTGATTAATCCTTTGAGCAGTTAAGACTGAAGATATAAGTCATTCTTTTATCCCCAAAACAGGACATACATATACATTTTGGTCAAGAGCACCCGTATCCACTGTTTTCCTCGAAAATAAAGGGTTCAGGTTATTCGCGTGAAAATTTTCATTGCCAAGTAGTACCCAAAGAATGAAACGGTGGCATTGTGGATATCCGGTAGAAACTGAATCGGGTATAATCAGAGTCAGCAATGAAATTTCAAATTGGACATAGGTCATGTGAGATATCGTTGGATAGGTCTTTCAAAAAGAAAGATTTTTTCTAAGCATCTTTAACATTCCTTGTTTAGTCACAATTCAGGATAAACTAAAATGAAAAACTAAGCTTGTCATCGAGATACTCATCAGAACAATTGCAGATGTTGACACAAAATTGACAATGGTCCAATAAGTGTTCAAAATGTGCAACACAGAGTAAATGTGTAAAGGAAATACGTGTCTAGAACTGGAACATGTGCCGGTAGTCATGACTATAACTGTTGGCTGCCACTCTCTGACAGTTTTGTGGTTTGTTTTGCTGTTCGGAACTGACCAAACGTTTCGGCAACTTGTTGAGCTCACTTTTCAGTGGTGGCTCGACAAGTTGCTGACCTGGACGTTGGATCGGACGAGGAGGACTGGTAGCCTGGCCACCCTGCTCTTCTGACAAGTCTCCATTAGACTTCTTTTTGTGGGGACGAGTTACAGACGGCATATAAGAAGAAAGTCCAACCACAAGGGACGACATGCAACACCGAATTACAGAAGCTTGTCGGTCTCTCAGCAGTGCTGAAGTTCTTCGAGTGACTTCATCCATATTGAACAAGAAGCCAATGTTGTATGGCACAAGGCAGACGATATTTTGAGCACCTCTTGAGGTAGGGGATGTGTCCTGTATTTCAGATGACAAATCTGTATTTTTATGTTGTTACAATTCGTAATTTGGAATAACAAGGATCACTAAAGCAAACAGTTTAAATTGTATTTCCCTTCCACATCTTGAACACTTGATTGGACCATTCTCAATTTCATGGTTGTCAATATCTGCAATTGTTCCGAAGAGTATCTTGATGACAAGCGCCATCATTTTAGTTTTTCCAGAAATATGATTAAACAAGGAATGTTAGAAAAAAAAAAGTTTTAGAAAAAGTTGTTTCTTTTATTTGAAATTTCAAAGCTGACCGAGATTGCCTCCCCTCTACCAGACATTCACAATGCCACCATTCGATTCTTTTGATACTATTTTGGTCATGAAATTTTCATGCTAACAACCTGTACCCTGTGGCATTCGTGAAAAACAGGGGATACAAAGTGCTCTTGAAGTCTCTATATATCAACTTTCGACTACTCTACTAAAACCATACATTTATGTTGGTTGTTGAGCTTTGGCAGCTAGATGCTGATATCAATTACCAACTGCCCCAATGTTTTCATATGTCTTTACATCACAGTAAATAGTTTCCTCACTGACATAAAAGTAGTCCGAATCAAGATGGCTATCCACTGGAAGCCTACAGCTAAATTAACAGTTGAAGTAATGAGAAATAAGTGTTTGTTTTTGCTTAAGAAATGATTAAGTTAGTACTGAAAAATATCTGCTTATTTAAACATACACAAAGTATTTCTGATAGTAGTACAAAAAAACTCACTCTGCAAGAGTTAAAAACAAATATTTAACTTACTGATCAAAGGGTTAAATCAAATAAAAGGAGCTTAAGAAAAATCAAAAACGTCTGTCATTCGACATTTTTGCATTAGAAAAACATTTTTGTGAACAAAAAAAGGATAATTTACAAAGTACCAATATTTATCTGCAAGTTCCAAAGATTATACTAGCTATAGAACAACAGATCATTAAAATTAGAAATAAAAGACGAGCTGATGAGACATCCTACGAAACAAGATTTAGGATGCTTAAAAGATTTAACTATTGCTAATTTTCTCTGATGTAAAGGAAGAGCAAGAGTGGACACGAGAACTAATAACTCTTTCACTGTCAATGGTATTTTTGTAGCAGATGTTGAGATCAAATGACTAAAACTAATTGGCATCAGCAACTTCTATATTGATTTATTATACAGAAATTGATGAAGGAAAGAGACGAATTCCATGCTTTTATTGCAAATAACTCCATCTCAAACCAATTTAAAAGAGTATATTTAAAATTAAATTTACATATATATTTAAATGTTGTACCCCCAATATTCTTTTCCTCTGTATAAAGCTTTCTAAACTTGATGAGCGCACTGATAAAACCCTACTTTCACCGAAAATCCATTTCCTTCGCGTTTTTGGAATGTTTTATTTTTATTTTATTCATTTATTCGCTTGTAGAATTTCTGACCGTTCTCCTTATGTACTGCGACTGAACAATACACACAAAGAAAAGTTAAAAAAAAAAAAAAAACCACAATGAATGAGCACACGTTTGAACATTTTTTTCAGACAGCTGACGTAGTATCAAACAGTTCTGCATAATACTGGCCTCAAATTGATTGGAAAAAAGCATTTTTTATAATGAATGTCAATTGATGTTGTCAGCAGTTGAAAGTGGAAAGAACACCACCTCTCGTAAAAGTTGCAGTTTAAAACAAGAATGAGTACATCTAGAATGTAATCTTAGCCTACTACTTATCATCCAGATGAAATGCTGTTATTAAAGAATGAAGGATTGAAGAAGTTTTGAATTGGTTTTCAGCTAAATTCTGAAATGCAGGATGTATCAGTTGGACCCAGTCAATTTTGCAAACAGCAGCAACAATCAAATGACCTGGTCAATTTTCACCAGCACTCTGGTGATGGTGTGTTGGTTCTCTTCGGTAGTGACTGGTGTGTGACACCTTTTCACAGCATGTTTTGTTGCAACAGAATCAGTGTCTTCAAACTTCTTGATTGAAGTATTTGTTTCACGCTTTGAAGATAAACCATATTCCTCATCAAGGAAATGTCTTGCTGCAGAGGTTACTCTTCGACTCAAACTTAATGACAAGACACACGTTGCTTTAATGTCCATCGGAACACACCATTTTCCCTGCCTGCCATTGTAAATTATTGCACAGTCAATGTCATGAGGTGCTGGTACTGGCACCAGCTGCAACCCCACTTTTGTACACAGGTGAAGCATTCCAGTCCTCCGCCTTGTTTTAGGATAACGTTATTCTTGTGAAAATGTATAAAATGCTCTTGAAAATGATTCCCAGGAAGAAGTTACAGGATTGACTGGATCCGGTTGATACACCCTGTACAAACGAATCTGAAAGTTTTTTGCAGATGACCAGATGGTCTTGACCAGTTCACATAAAAACCATGATTTCAATTGATTGGTTAAGAAAAGTTTTTCAAATGACACTTAATGAAGAAAATATCAAAGCAAAAGTTTTCAGGAGCTCAGAGAAAGATAAATGCTTTCCCTGAGCTGCTGTATTACTGCCAGTGGAAAAGATCTTGAATAAATTTCACAATATAAGTATCTCAAAAATGAACCTTAGGAGATAATTGATGAAAAGACTACAGTTACAGACAGACTTTTCAATGCAATCTGAGTTTATTAAATAAGAAAGAAGTGTTTAAGGTAAAAATCTATGTAGAAGATGATCCAATTTAGGGAAAAGAATGACATCTACACCAAAGTAGACATCGACAATGAAAATGTTTGGTTTGTTGGTTTTTTTCCTGCTGAAATAACAAGACAGGAAGAGATTGAATGAGAAACCAAAAGAAAAGGATAGGTTAGAATTGTAGCTCTTAAGAATATCAATAGAAGGGTCAGCTGCACTGCTTTGCCACCTACAACAAATGAAGCAAAGTGTGATGGATGTAGGTCAAGAGGAAGACCAAGAAAGAAATGGGAAGATATTGCAGCAACAAACACTGCAAGGGCTTGCATTTACAAGAGACTCTTGGCTAAACTGACAGAAAATGGCATTTATTCTTGCCGACATCGGCAGATCAAAAGGACAGGATTAAATGTTTTATTGCACTAGGATCCTAAAGAAATAAAGAACTAGTTTGGACACAAATAATAATCAACTTATTCAGGCTTGGCAACCAAACCAATGCCTTATGATACTTTCTTACTGCTCAATAAAGTTATTACAAATTAAATGAAAATTTACATATATTTATCCTTATAAAACTGAACTGAAATTATTTTAATGCACCTGTTTATGCTTTGTCATGAATTTACTTTATTTTATAATTTTGTTCGGCAAAAAGCTTTTATCCAGTCAAAAGAAAACTGTAATGGTAGCGTTTCAAATGAACATCTTGCTTTACAAATTGCGACAAAGCCTAAAACACATTCCTAATTGTATATGTTTATTATCTGTAATAGCTAAGTTACAGTAATAGCTAAGTTTGAACACCTGTTAGGAAAAAATAAAATAAAATAAAGTAAGATGCGGTGGGAATGCCTGATCAAGGCTTCAAAGGCAAGCACCTTCTGGTTTCGTTAAGATTTTAACTTTTAATTTAAAGTAAATTTCTTGATTTTACAACATTAACACACAATCTCATCTTTTATTAGATGAAGACCATAGTTTGTTGCTTTATGTGAGTTTCAGCAAAATGCTAAAACGAACAATTTCTAGGCTATATCATCCACATATTTATAGAAGAAAATGTTGAGCTTTTCATGTCCCATATTAGAACTGAATCAGATCTTTGAAAAATAAAATATGCATAGTAGTAGATACAATAAAATAACCATTTCTGACGACATAGTTTGGCTCCGTTAATCCTTTGATGATCTTTTTCAGGTCCTTTCTTCTTGTCTCTTTTTTCTATCAGGTCTGATGATAATTGCTGATTAAGGTACAAAAGACCTCAATGTTTGCCCAATATAGTTGGCGATATCCAAAAGCCGTTAGTGTTTAGCAATATTAAAACTGCCATTATAATATCCAAGTAGATGAACTTATTCAACCATTTCACGATTTTTAAGTTCAATTTCTCATTTGATGCAAGAAATTCCTGGGAGCTCCACTACTGAGTCCTCAGATTCCTAATCTAACACTGATACATCAGTGGCCCAACTGATGCATCCTCAACATCCACGAATATCACCCCAAAAGCAAATTAAACCTTGTATTTCAAGCAAATGAATACCAATGAATCAAAAAGGAAATCTGCAGCCTTCATCTCTGTCCTGCCAATCCTATTCAACCTACAGACACTGTATGGTTTTCACCCTCGCCGATCTCAGACAAAACCATTTAATTTAAGATTATTCACAAGTTTGCCAACCTTCATCACCAACATGATTAATTAAACAAGGTATTCTCTTTCACAGGAATCCCTTCTGCGAGTTCAGCAACTTGAAATAAAGGAAGATGAGAAAATCTATGATATTTCCTTTTACCTAACTGCATTTCATTGATTCTAAAATCTCTAAATGCAAATAATAAATAAATTATCACAATAATGCAACAAGAATCTTTTAGGGAAAGTAAAAAATGATGGACATGAATTTACACAGTTTGTCTATCTCTATCTTGTAGAAACTTTTTCAAATAAAGATCTATTATGAAACCTAAGAGTGAAAGGAAAAATGAAGTGATTTTTACATCAATGTCCGAGTGAAGTGAGCACTCCATCTTCATGCAATAAGGTAAAGATGGCACAAATACGAGGACAAAGAAAGAAGCAGAAACTGGGAGTAGGGATTTTTAACAATTATATCATGAAGATGAAGTGTGAGCAGCACACTGAAATTGCTGGAGTGCTGCCTCACTATTTGAAAATGTTATTTTTTTCTTTCGCTTTTCTATTTCCTGCATATTAGGAATCTCTAAAGACCTATCAGTCTATCAACATAGTATATATCATTGTATCTGTAATGGAGTTTTATTTAATGGACCATATAATGATCATTTAATACTTTGATGATGATCTTGGTTATATAAGGCAGAATACATTTAATAACTGACAGTATTAAGTTAATGACGAATGTTCGCAGTTCAAAACTGTCATAATAATTAAATGTGTTATTATACGCATTAATTTCATTATCCATATAAAAGAGAAACCTACTTTTCAATAGGTTCTTAGAGCAAAACACACCATAATGAGCTGTAAACTTAAAGCCTAATGGCACAATAATCTACCCTAAACAGTCTTTATTAGAGAACTGATTACCCGAAAATAAATGAGCAAATTTGAATGAGGTCTATCTTCTTCATTAAAAGTATATGAGAAACAGAAACTAACAACAATGGAACCGATACTTAACGATTATATATATACTCATTGCCCAAAAAATCAGCGCACCTAGAAGCAGCAATCTAAATGGAACG
>JAFIDM010000001.1:11101080-11112542 GCA_023159025.1 Thereuonema tuberculata
TTTGGGCAAAACATTACAGATCAATATCCCTTTAGAACTGCGTCATACTGCCCCTAGCATGATACATGCAGTGATACAGCATTATATAGTGTCATAGAGAATCTAATGTTATCCTTCATAACTGCTACAACTATTACTTCAGAAAGTGAATACCCATTGATTGCTGAAGCTTCCATCCCAGCTGGTCTTGCACATATGGGAGAAAAGTCTGAGGTCTGATGGGCAGAGGAAGGGTGTTGACAGTACAAAGATAGTCCAGGGAAGCCATTGCTGTGTGTGTGTGGATGGGCATTATCATATTAAAACATTGACTGCTGCAACCACAGAATCTCCTGAAAATACCACTGAGCTGTCAATGTTCCCCTGATCACTACCAGCGGAGACCGAGAATCGTAGGAGATGGCTCCTCACACCATGATGCCACCAGCCCTGGCAGTGTGTCGCTCAACAACCAAGTCCATATTGTGAGCTGCCAGTGCTTCTCTATGCTCAAAGTATGGTCGTTATTCGTGTCCAGACAAAACCTGGATTCGTTACTAAACACGATTCATTCCCAGTCCACAGCAATCCATGCTAGCTGCTCACTACACCTTCTGAAGCAAAGTATGGGCACAGGAAAAACCCATACGGAATCATTCAAAGAAAACATCCAAGAGCAGTTTTCTTTAAATGTGTGGACTGGTATTTTGGTTCGGATAATGGAGAACTTCCTTCATTCTCCAGTAAATGGTGAAGTATCCCGTGATTTGCTTCAAACACACCTGAGATTGGGAGACATTAATCTTGAAAGCGAGAAGGCAATTACGATTCATGAACACACACACACACAAAAATAAAAAGGCAATTTGAAATGAAAGTCCAAACATCGCTCTAAAATTTTAGTTTCCCCAGATAAATAGTTTTTTGTTTTCTTGATCCACAAACCTGATTATTTTGGCATAAAATTACATTTAAGGGTCTTTGCTTTAATCTCTTTGAGAAAACCTATTACATCCTTATTATGAAAATATATACAGATGGAAGACGAATATGATAAGTTGCTTAGGGAACAGCTTTCATGTGTATTATCATTCATCAATAAGAATTTCTCTAGGATAACACTAAGTGTTGATAAATATGAAACAGCTGTCTCAATATTACTGCCCCTTTGCATTTTGAAAAGCAACATCTCAGTACAGTCAAATGATCAAAGCTACTGATCTTGCAGTAAGGACGACAGCCTCTTGAAATTTGATTCAAATTGTGTTGTCTCCAACCCCCTCCCCCCAGTTAATTCAACTTGAAACTTGATCTTGCAATATAAGGGCTTTCTAGTAATTTATGCGAGTGGATATATCCTCTTTGGTGCAAAATGTGTGATTGCTCAATATGAGTGAAAGTTAAATCTGAGTAAGACTTGCTGTAACTACTGCTTTAAACATGTTCTACATTGATCTAAAAGTCACTAATAAAAATGCCCTGTCTGACAACAAACCAATTACAGATTAATTAAGAAATCTGTATATTTTTTTTTGGTAAAAGGCACAACATATTTCTAGGACTGATTGATGTTTTAAATGTTAACTAGAAACTCTCTGCATTATAATAACAAATACAATAATGTGCATTTAGACTTTTAAAAAAATGACTGAATTAGTTGAGTGTCCATGAAATAATTTCACTTTTAATATTTACAAAGCTGTTCGGAATAGCCTTGTAGTCAAGGTGGCAGCTTGTCACCAGGCTGATATGTGAGAACCTGGGTTCGAATCCCGATACTGGCATGGATGTTTACTTCTTTTCCTGGGTTTGTCTCATCTTCTTTCCCTTCAGGTCTGAAGCCATTCCATAATGTTTATCTGAGGAAGGCAATGGAAAACCACCTCAGTATCTATTCTCAGGATATTTTATGGATCTTTCTAGGGTTCACCATAAGGAAACTCTAAAGATTCATAGGACGAGTATCTCAATAACGGCGATCACACTTGCCAAAAGAATATTTATAAAAACAATCGGCTAAGAAGACAAGTTACATCAAATCCTTGACTTTCTTTGATTATTTTGTTTACAGTTTGTCTTTACATGTCGAAGCTCATGGTATATTTCATTAATTCAGTGCTTAAAGTTTTCCCTAACAATCAAAAGATTAAAGCTAAAAAATTGGGTTTAACGTGCCGTCAATTCAACTTAAAAATGACTGTTAGGCCCAAAAATCAAAAGATTGTAAGTAAACTTATTAGTCTGAAATTCTATTAAGCTAATCTCATCTGCCTTATCCAAGGCATTTTATTCTTACAATCAGATAAGCTCTACTTCTCAATCTAGTAGGGAAGGGAAGAAACTTATTCCAAGTGTTGGACTGATGCCTGACCTACTCTTTTGAATGCTGATACAAATGGCATCATTTGGATGTAGTCTTATAAGTATCATCCAATAAAAGTATCTGCTTCTGAAAACTGATATATGAAGAGTTATAATGAACAAGAGTACAGTTAAAATTACCTATTATTGTATTTAGAGACAGGTTTAGGCATAAGCAACCTAGGATGCTGCATTTTGATATATATAACAAAAATATAAATGGGGACTTGCACTTTTAAAAAGAAGCCTCAAATGCTTAAGCTCATCAAAGGCACACAGCCTCAAACAGTCCAACTTAATACATATTAAGCTTAAATTTACCAAAGGCAGTGATTAATAAAATTTGAATTTTATGAAGGACTACCTAACACATAAAAATAACTACAACTTATGGCCTGCTACCTATACAACGAGATTAAATGAATGGTTAAAATAATAACCTCATTAGAATTTGTATTATTGGAGGCATATTCCAATCTGCCAGCTACAGTATTTTCAAGAAAATCACGTAAATATCCCAACGACAAAAATGAAAATAAACCAGTTTACAGCATTCCAACATGGCATGGCTCTACTGTGAACTTTTTAATTTTAAATTATTACATAAATGGACATGGTGAATACCTGAAAAATACTCGACTCAAATACTGCAGTATTTCGAATTACAGTGGAGGAGAAAATAAAAAAAAATCATTTAATATTTTTAGTTCTGACAAAGTCAATGCTAACAAAACACTAAAAACTAACAGTTCTAAGTTCAGAACTGACTTATTCTATTTTGTCCCATTGATCACAAGTAAGCCTACCAGAGAATGCATTCAAAAAGAAAAAATGTGGGAAAAAAAAAAAAAAAATACAACGTGAATTCCATTTGGGTTAATAACTAATACTTTCTTTTTTATCTGCTTCTATCAAACTCTTTTCTCTGCTTTTTGTTTTCTTGAGGCCATTAAAAAATACGTCTTGTTCCAAATCGGCTTTCGTGGATTTCAGCAAATGTACGAAATGACGATTTCAAATCATCCTATCATTAATAAAAATGCATCATCGTTAAATAAAATTAGCAAATCAACATAACGCATTGAGTTATTTAATTTACAGAATGACGATCACTTCCTCTAGTATCAATGCCTAATTAGGCCTGCTACTACATTCCAAGACACTTAACTGCAAACTCAACATTTGTAAATGCTAATCTATTTTTAAAACACTTACTTGAAACAAATTCAATTGAACATAACCAAATTCTAAATATTTAACATCGTTTCTAGTTACACCTAATTTTCTTGTTCGAGTTCGAATAAACAATCTGTTTTTAGAACGTTCGTTTGCGGCTAATTTATAATTAAAATTAATCTTAAAATTAATCGCTTTCCCCTCAGGACTTTTATATAACTGAATACTAAAATAAAAATCAAAAAAGGAAAGAAAATAAAAGTAAGCTATTTCTTTAGCACTAATTGTGAGGATCGATGACAATTACATTCCAAAAAATTATATCAATTTCATAGTAAATTTTATATTAATCAAAAAAATTAATTCCTCTTCTCTGATTATTAACTGCAAGCTTATTTAAATTATAGATTTATAAATTCGAATTATTTTTGAAAATTAGAACTCACAGCTTTCACGAAAAGAATTCGTTACAATGAGATCTAATTTGCACGACAGGCTTTAGAATAGAATATTCTAGTCATAAAATGGAATTGACACATTCACTCGGATTATAGGAGTTCTTTAGAATTATGGAAGTAAATCTGCGATGGGTCTGAGTATTGTAACCTTATTTAGTTTCAGATCAACGTGGCTTAGGAGGAACGAAACATGCCGGTGCCTTCACCTAAAAGCCATTGCTAAGTAGTTCTCCCGACTGCTTCCACTTTAAATTTAGATTTCGCGAAAGGAAGCCGTCTTTCGAAAGCGAGTATACCTTCATAAAAAAAAGTGGATTAATTTAGAACATTTTGGTGCGATTTACATCCTAAAGCAAAACAAATTGAGCTGATTACATACTATTTTCTTATTTGTTTACCTCCCGTGTAGATGAGAACGAACCAACCATTTCTCAACACAAGACAGCAATGAGAGCTCTGGGTTCGCGACTACAATGTTTGTCAACAAATATTCGGAGAATACACTTACAGAAATGCTCCAATTTGAAAAACAAATTACGCAATAGCACTAATTTGCGTAAAAGCGGTGACTCTGTCCATTTCAGGATCCGAAATTCTTAAACGAAAAATTTATTTTTGTTTGAGAGCTGAGCACGAGATTACAAATCCGTTGCTTGAAAATGGCGCTAAGAAAGGATTACGTACGAGATACAGTAAAGCTTATACATCTTATTACTGGTTTTCAGGTCAGGTTATATCTCAATTACCTGATAAAAAAATAAGATAAATCGAAAATTTTATATACCCTTCTTAAATTACATCGAAAATACCTCTTAAAGGAATGAAATCGTAATTATCATTGGTTGGGATTCGGGAATGGATGATTTGGGTCGATGTCCTTTAAAGGGAACGTAAATAAACATTAAAATTCCTGTTTATGTTACAAGGGAATAATTATCTTTGTTGTTGTTCTCTGTGGCTAAATGTCGTAGTCTCAAAAAATATATAGACTTGTTTTCTGTTGGACTCCTTAGCGCTGTGTCGTTTAAGTTTTAAGAGTGTATTTGACATCATTGCTGTCAATATATATTTTAGACATTATAATAAGACAAATAGGTGGATTAGGGTGGGAACTAGTCGTATCCTGAAAAACACTCGGAAACTGTAGAATTACAATACGTGGTCGGAATATAAACAGACTATAGCTCTTCTGTGTACCTCTTGTTAGTGTATTCTTTGATTCCCCGCCCACTCAATGCGAAATGCCGGGAAAGTTGAAAAGAATACATATGAATGAAAGGGAAATCGCATAAACGAAAGGAAAACCGAGTTCATTTTCATGTTTTTACTGTAAATGCAGTCGTAATTAATCCCCGAAATGTATAGAATAGATCCTTTTTTCTTTCGTTGGTTTTTGGTTGAATGGACCAGTTGAAAGCTCCTTGACTCCTTCCGAAATTTTGGATATGACTTTTATTTTTTTGGCGAAGATCGGCTCCAGAATAATATTCTTTATATGCCCCTGGGGCCAGTTAACTGATTTGCATATCACTTAACAAAATTTCTAAAAAACGCTCTTATAGTTCTTATCAGCCTCGCGATTTTAAGATATCTTAGTGATTTATTTATTCCACATTAACTATGAGAAGAAGACATATCAGTCAGTTAACGTCTCAGGATGTAGAGCATATGCCAACTTTTACTTTGTTTTGATATATAAAAGCTTTCTTACTAGATTACGTTTGTCATGTAGATGGTTAGATGTTAATTTTCAGTTTACTGTATCCAGATTTCCTTGTCCATTTACATCCTTTTAATAACATTCATGTCAAGTATTTATTCTTGTATTGAACCCAGCTGTTGGTTTAGTCTCTTTTACAACGTGGCAATTTGTAAAAATGTGAAGTATTTGTGTTTTCTTTTTTATCTTGCATTTAAAGATGAATGCAAGATGTTTTGAGCTTGTAATTCCAACAATGTTATTCTTGTGATTTGCAGCCATATCATTACAATGAGCTGCGACAAAATCCAAGTTCAAACTCTGTTAGATTGTAGATTGTGAAGGATTATGGGTATAACCCACCTACACCTCAACCTTTTCTAGGCCTATTTTACAAACTCTTATCATAATTTTTGCACTGAAGAGAGAAACAAAGATCCAAACCCTTACCAGGATTGGAACCTTGGTTCAGGTGTATCTGTTGCGTAACAGGTTATCACCTTGATCACTTGACTATGCTTGAATGGTCTTTATTTGAGTAGGAAAAAACCCCCCAAACAAATACAAACATAGATTATTTTGAATGTAATAAGGATTATTTGTAAACAAGTAGCAATAAGTTAATGAAAACTTAACCTTGGGTTTGTTTAATTTAAATGTTACATGTTCACAGCTTTTGGTATATTACTATTACCACTAGCGTTTGCTACATTATCACCATGAATTGGTATTAAGTCATTTACATAGACAGTGATATTACTGAGATTTGTAAGCCTAAATATTTTGAATGATTATAGTAAACTATACAGCTGCAAGTAATCTGTGAAGACGTCAGATATGAGATTTATTTCATATACGATTAGCAGTATTGTTGACCTGAATATAGGTATTAGTAAGATATGTGTTTGTAGTTTCCATATAAGAAAGCAGGTGAGAATAATGTTGATCTTCCATTGCTTTAGCTAGGCCTAAATATTGAACTCATCATTAACATAACCATCATTATCACAACATACATTATCATGATTTGAGGTTCTGGTAAGGACTGTCGAACAGCATCAATCAAATACTCAAAATTATTTGAATTAAAACACTGTTTTCAGAACTAACTTTGTTTATTGAGTGATGAACAAACACATTCAGAACAACACAACTGAAAGATTTGTAACAAAACAAGATGTAGTTAGTGTACCAACTAGAGATGCCATGAATATTCAGCTACGAGATGCCACAAATAGTGATAGATATAGAATATTTGGCCAAATCACTATTCGTGGCATCTATAGTGCCAACTTTCAAATACAGGCATGATAAGATCCAAATACAGTAAAGCCCCAATTATCTGCGGAATTGGATGGCAAGGGTTTCGCGGATAACCCGAATAAAGACTAAAAAATGAGGTGTAAACACGAAAAAAAAAAACATTTCACCATTAAAAACTACGTTTTATTGTAAAAAAAACATAATATGTAAAACTTTTAAAATATGTAACGTAAAGCAGAAACTTTTGCTCTACGTTTGCATCTACAAATTCCGAGAAGGCCTATAGGATTACGATGCACAATAAACCTGTCAGTAATACTCCACCTTCGCACTGTAGGGCCTATTGTGTTTTCCCTGTTGTTGGCTTGGATTAAAATTGGTTTTTTTGAGGTTCGTAATTAAAAAAAATTTTCGCGGCACTCGCGGATAATCGGGGCTCTACTGTAGTTGCATCAAATAAAAATCATAATAAACTGGAAGCATTTTATGTATTGAGATAATGGCACTTTTCAGATAAAAGTTTTAGTAATTTTCAGTACTTTTAGGTCCAGTTTCTTTAAAAATAACAGGGGAGATTATGTTTTGTAATTTTTATCTACTTATTACTTAAGAAACTGTAATAACTGACTTTTTTTTTTTTTTTTTAAGTAATCATTATTGAGTAATCACGAATCAACAGGAACTCAAATAACATATCGGGATATATAATAGCTCGTTTCTCACAGGGATTTCTTGGGTTCAATTTATTAGAACTTTGTATGATTTTTTTTTTGTCTTGATACAATAAAACTTTTCATTGAGTTTTTGTTTGTGTTTTTCATTACACTGAATAGCAAATTATCTGCTCATGTATAAGAAAACTACAAAAACAAATTAATATGAAAAGGACATGAGTAATTTATATAAATAATATTCACTTGTTTTGCATTTTGCAACTAGTGAACCGAATAGGTGCATTAAAAGAGAAAAACAATTATTATGAGTACAAGCAGCATTTTAGTTTTGTAACATTATGATTAAAAACAACAACAACAACTTTCGTTGTCTATCTTTTTTTTTAACCTGGGTTAAAGTATGTAGTAGAGGATAGGAAATTAATGTCATTTCACTATATAGCGAAGGATTTCCTCACTCCAAGATGAGATATTATCTCGATATTTGAATCCGGTGCCTCGGGCTTTCTTTGGGAGATGTATAAATATCAATCGCATCAAGGTGAGTGCAGAACTAACAACTTCTGTTGTTGCCACCAGTTGCTTGGAATAAACAACATGAGTAACTTATCTGAGAAACTAACAACAGAAATTGTTAGTTCTGCGCTCACCGTGATGTAATTGATATTTATACCTCTCCCGAAGAAGGCCCGAGGCACTGGGCCCAAATATCGAGATAACATCTCATCCCGGAGTGAGGAAATCCCTCAAAAAAAGGACCTATGTAGTATCATGTCTCATTCCTCCTTCAGAACCAAACTGTAATGTTATTTCATATTCCATTTTATTCATCAGATATTTTTTTTAAAGATGACATTAAAGGAATGTTTCTTTGCTATAAAACGATCAGTTCAAGAATAAATGGCTTCATCAACAACTATAAAACTGCTATTTTTTTGAGGAATTCATTAAGTTTTTGTACAAATAGCTTTTATTAATGTTTGTGGTTTCATTTGAATGACCTTATTATACACACAAAACCTAGCAGTATTTTTCATAAGCATGAAATTTAAGTAAATGCAATTTCGCATTTGAAAGTGAATTGAAAACAAATGGCAATTGTTATGTGGTATCTTATCACATAAGTGGAATATTGCTTCACTGTGACTAGGAGTTGTTTTAAGTTTGCTGCTGTTTTTTTAATACGGTATATGTATTTACTTTAAACATGGACATTTTTCCTTTTGTGCTTAGGAAAAAAAATCAGTAGCATTGACACAAAGGACAAAGACAACAGTCCTTTTTAATTTGTCAAAGAAACTTTAGTTTGGGAGTTGTTAGATTTATTTACTTGGAATGATGTAGGAATCTAATATAAATACAGCAGGGCCAGAAACTATAATGAAATAGTAATATGTGAGGAAATCTGGAAATGTAATATATATCAAAGCAGGTGATGTTTATATTTGCAAAAAATTCTTAGTGACCAATCTATCATTACACTGAAATAAGTTCATAATTTCTTTAAAAATACTCATAGCAAAACAATGGCAATTGATTTTTCTTATTTTTTTTAAATGCTACTCATGATATTTCTACATTCTGTAGCTAGTTAGTTTCAGCAAATAATTAAAAAGCAAGCAAGCAACGTTTTTAGTGAGTTCCTCCAAGTTTTTGCAACTATATATCATATAAATTACCTAAAAGTTATTTACTTGAAACTGTCATGAAACAAGTTGTGAGGAAAGCTTATTTGCTTTATATTTCCTGATTAATTAAGTTTTAAATGAATGGTAGATTTGTCAAAAACGTACAGTGTTCAGACTTCAGTGTTTCATTCTACAAAAGAAGCATTTAACATGTCTATTTTAAGTTTTATTGCTAATAAGAAATAATTAAAGGAAGGGTGGACACCAATTAAATGTTGATTGCTTATTTCTCCAACTTTTGGAAAATCTACATTTTAAAGATTTTTTTTTTTTTAAAGTTTGTAAAACGTAATAATATACAGTAGTAAAGCTTTCTTATTTCTTAGCAATAATATGTGTGATTTGATCCACTGAAGACTTCCACCAAATCCCAATTTCTGCAAATGAACAATTTAATTTTACTAGATTTTGGTAGGGATTAAGTTAGGCTTCTGGCTTTCTTTGTGCTTCTCATTTGGTTACAGTTTCAGTACATTAAATGAATTGAAATTATCGAATATTTTTGATGGGTAAGCTTCTCCAATTTTTTGCTTTTATGAAGGAAGGATGTTAAAATGGAAGGATAACTGTAATTATCCTTTGCATAGTAATAACAGATATTTAAAAAAAATAAAATTAATAATAATAATAATAATTCTTTTTTTATATATATATATAAAATAAGTGAATGAAAATAACATGGCAGCTCTTTCATAATATACTGTATTTCCTCAATTATTTTCTATTATTATTCATTTTAATTTCCATGAAATACCTTAACAGTTTTATTCTAAATTAACAAAAAAATTTCAGTGAATTATTTCTTTGAAAAGCTGATAATTAAAAAATCTCAACAATCTTTTTGTGAACAGATCAACCACTCGTTTCCTGAATGTATAGTAATATTTGAAGCTTAACAATTTTGAAATTCTATTCATGGACTTGTGTAGTGTAGTATTGATGTTTTCCTGAGAGTGGCATTATGCCTTCATCAGTAGTTTTTTAATGAAGATCATATAGATTAATCACAAAAATTAATTGTTAATTAATAAAAAAATAAAAATTAATTAATTGTGGAATATGTACAAAAGTATATCAATAATTGTACAGGAAAAGTAACAGACAAATAAGAATAGACACATCATTGTTAACTGTGAGTTACTACATTAAACCACCCGTAAAATAAGGACAAGAGGGTTTTGATGAAGTAAGAAAAATCATAGAAACCAGTGCTTATTAGAGCAAGATGCTTAATGTGCGTGTACTAAAATAAAGAGAAAAATGAAGATAAAATGCACTTACTTGTAAAAAAGAATAAACAAGATTAAAATGATCGTAATAAACCAGTTTGGAATACTGAGCATATTCCATCTTCAGGGACAGCACAAACATAAAGGATATCACAAAACACTTAGGACAACATGAGGTGGTAATACATAGTGGGAGTGAAGGGATTAAGGAGGTTTAGTAATAGTGATGGGCGTTTTGCCCACCCGTTATAGAGTTATAGGCCTTAAGCTGGATTATCTAGAAAGATTCAGCTCAGAGGGGTTTGGCAGCTGAGAAATTGTAGGGGGGGGGGATGTCCAGTCTCATTGTAATATGTTACTGTGTTCTTTGATGTGTGTAGATAGGGATAGGGATGTTTATCTCATGTAGCCAGAGGAGCACTGATTACATGTGATTCATATACTGTGTTGGATGTATAATTTTGTTGTATGGTGTGGGTGATATTTATGTTGGGTGATCTAAGACAGGAGCATATTGGTATGGATTGAGGAATTTTTTAATAAAATTTCAAGGGGTGGATGGTAGGGAAAGGGGATATTTTTGACAGGGAGTTTTGGGGTTGTGTTTTTGGAAGGCTTAACAAGCCTTCCTTAACAAAGTTTATGTTTTAGGATATTGAGGTGGTTGTGAAAGAAGTGGGAGGCATAGTTATGGAGTTTGAGTATGTTGTAAATGGTGTTGAGTTCAGTGTAAGGCAAGTTCAGTGGAGCATGTGGTGAGTGCTCTACATATGAGAAAATCTACTGTATTGACTTTTAACCCTTTAACTGCTCCCATCGTCTATAAGCGATCGCCTTAGTAGACTGCTCCCATCGTCTATTGACGATTTGAATTATGCTTCTACTCTCCGAGTCCATAGGCGCTTAGAAGTTCTTCCTTTGACAAATAGATGTCA
>JAFIDM010000001.1:11112552-11140202 GCA_023159025.1 Thereuonema tuberculata
TATTTTTATTGCCCTTCGGTAGCTGCCAGGAACCCTCAGTAACCCTTGAAAAATGTCGAGAGAAAGTCGTGCAGGTTCGTCGCGCGGACCCCGCCCCGGGAAGAGACCATTTTCGTCACGAGATATAGTGTCTGTTCTTGATGAACTCAGCGATGAAGAAGAAGTTTTTTCTTCAGAGTTTGAAGATAGTTATGAAGACGTTGAAGATCCTGTTGAGTCATCCAGTGAAGATGAGACAAGAGGAGAGAGCCCCGATCCAGTCTTCGAGTGGAAGAGCGGACGAAATTTTGTGCCACCGACAAGGAACTTTGACTTTACAAGCGCCGGAATAAGTGGTGATTTTGTTGTTCGCGATGAAAACAATCTGTTGGAATATTTTGAGGCTTTTTTGGACAGAGGTATCGTGGAACACATTGTAAGTGAAACTAATCGTTACGCCAATAATTGTATTGAGTCACAGACATTGTCACAATTTTCCAGAATGCGCCGTTGGCATGATTGTAGTGAGAATGATTTGTATATGTTTTTGGGCTTGACAATGTTGATGCCGCATGTAAAGAAGCATTCAATTGATGAGTACTGGTCAAAGGATCCATTGATAGAAACGGCAGTTTTCGGGAAGTACATGTCTAGAGACAGATTTTTGGCTATTCTTCGGTTTTTGCATTTTTGCAACAATGATGCCGCAAATGTAGAAGATCCCTTGCACAAAATTGATTCGATTTTTTGCATGCTAAAGGAAAAATTTTTTGGCTCCTTCAATCCCTTTCAGAAGCTCCTAATAGATGAATCGCTCATGCTTTTCAAAGGTAGGCTATCATTCAAACAATATATTCCTTCAAAGCGGCACAGATTTGGAATTAAGTTCTTTGTTTTATGTGATTGCGAGACGGGAATCATATTAGATATGATTACATATACAGGGAAGACAACTAAAATTCCTAAAAGTGACTCAGGCATATCTGGTGCTGTCGTAATGAAAATGATGGAGAAATATTTACGTAATGGGCACATTTTGTACACTGACAATTGGTACACTAGTCCACGATTATGTAAATATTTACTTGATAATGGTACGGGATCATGTGGGACAGTCAGAATAAATAGAAAAGGTATGCCAACGTTCCCAGGAAAGTGCAAGCCAGGAGACTACCATGTCAAAAGTTCGAAACAATTGTTAGCTCTCAAATGGCACGATAAGCGCGATGTGACAATGCTAACAAGGGTTCACCGAGGGAAACTGGTTGCAAGCGACAAGAGAGATTGGAGGAATAATGTATTTATACAAAAACCTGACGCAGTTCTAGACTATACAAAAAATATGAGATTGGTAGACAAGTCAGACATGCAAATCAGTTCAGTGGAATGTATGAGGAAATCAGTCAAGTGGTATAAGAAAATGTTTTTTCATTTGATAGATGTGACGCTTCTAAATGCATACCGATTCCATTCCGTGAAAACTGGAAGCAGCATGTCACTGAAGGAATTCAGTCTAACTGTAGTGCGCCAAATATTCACGAAATACGGCACTCTGTCTCAACCCCACCCTGGTCGTTCGACCCCCACTAACCTAGCACCAGATCGGCTCTTGGGAAAAGACGTCATTTTACGACACTACCTGGAGTTCGTCCCACCCACGGAGAAGAGAGCCAAGCCGCAGAGACAGTGTCACATCTGTATGAATACGCAGCGTAGGGAGAAGCGCAGGAAACTAGTGAGCACATGGTGTCAGGAGTGTGGAGTGGGACTGTGTATTGGGCAGTGTTTTCGTGATTTTCACAGTAAGAAAACATTTTAAAAACACAGTTATGGTGAACAATAAGTGGATTTTTTTGTTGTACTGGACATAATTCCAAATGAATAGCTGTTTGAAAATATATTTTGAAAAAAAAATTTTTTCGTCTTTTTGTAAAACACGTCCTGAAGTTCATCATTTAAAGTTAAATCAGCAGAAGTGTAGTCATTAAAATATTTTTTTTTAATTTTTTCCTTAAGTAAAAGGTTATAATTAATAAAATTATGCAAAAATTAAAAAAAAATAATAATTCTTTTTTTTTTGCGCCTGTGGGGAGCTCTATTTCAGCTTAATTGCGCAGTTAAAGGGTTAATGTGTGGGTTGTGTGGGAGTTGTAATGCATATATCTGTTTGAACAGGTTGGTTTTCCATAAACAGTGGTGTTTATGAAATTATTTTTATATGCAATCGAAACATCTAGGTAGTTTGTATTTGTTGGAAGGAGTTCTAGTTCAATTTGTAGGTGGGGATCTATGGAGTTTAGGTGGTCTTGTATCTGTGTGTTGTGTTGTGAGGATGATGATGTTTTTCAATGTAGTGTAATGTGAGATCTGCAATGGGTCCTGATATAGCAAGGCCCATGAATAGAACGTGTGTTTGGAGATTAATATTGTTGTTGTGGGAGAAATATTGCCTGTTGTACATGGTGTGGATGAGGAAATCGATTTGTTTTGTGGTCATGTCAAACTGGCAAAAGAGTGTCTCATCATTCAGGAAATCTTAAAGTGTATGTTTAATAGTGTTGTAGGTGAGGGATGTGGCATCAAGGGAGTAGAAGTCTTTGTTTTGTATTTTGATAGATTTTATTTGGTGTAGGAATTCAGCTGTGTTTTTGTAAATGTAATCTATTTTGCTTGTGTTGGTTTGAAGGATCGTAAAGAGGATGTTGGGAATGTTGGAGATGGGGGTGTTTCTAGTGTTGATGATGGGTCTGGTTTTTAGGATATTATTTTATTTTATTTTTTGGGTTTTGGGCAGGAAGGTGATGGATGGCAATGTGGGTTTTTTTGGAATAAGTTTTTTAGTGTAATGATCAGGGAGGCCGATGTTTGTGTGGGCCCAACTCAATGTTACAAGTTCATTGTATTTAACAATAGCAAAATAACAGTAGAAACCAACCACAATCCTCAATGCTATACAAACCTCATCGCTTGCTCAAACAAAGGCAACTCCATTGTGCTCATGCACAAATAAGACGAAAAATGGCCCAAGCCCAACTTTGACAACATAACTATAGAAAAATAAAATGATACATCCAACACAATATATTGGATCCCATGTAACCAGTGCCCTTCTGGCTACATAGGACAAACATCCTGACCCTTATCTACACGCATCAAAGAACACAAACAAGTTTTCACAAACACAGATCCCTCATGTTCATGTTCAGTAACATATTACAATGAGATTGAACACACCCTCACCTTCTCAGCTGTCAAACCCATCTCTCACTGCAATAAACTATCCTACTGCCTCTAAGCTGAATCATTCTATATAATCCAGCTCCCTATCAGCAGCGGGCAAAAAGCCTGTCACTATAGCTAGACCTCCTAAATCCACTTCCCTCACTCCCTTTATGTATTCTCACCTCATGTTGTCCTAAGTGTTTGTGATGTTCTATATGTGTCCCCTGAAGATAGAATACGCTCAGTATTTTGAAACTATCAATTAATTGCCATCATTTTAATCCTGTTTATTCTTTTTTACAAGTGCATTTTATTTTCATTTTTCTCTTCACTGATTATTAGAATTCTGATTTTATGGAAAGTAAAGATATAGATATAAGGGATAAACACGTTCATTTATTTCATAAAATTTTGAATAGCAGATAATAATTTGTATAAATTTTAAACACATAATATAATAACGATGGGAATAACATTTGAGATAATTTTATTTAGTCATTATTGTATTCATGAAATATTAAAAATTATTGTAATGCACATCATACTTTTAGATTAGTATTAAAAGCTAAGCTTGTAGGAACAGGTCCTCCTGTTGTGAAATATTGCAATTTCTTTTTTTTTTTTTTTTTTTTTTTGAAAGAGGAAGAAGGCTGAACAAATATCAGTTATATTTTTCAGATGTCTACTGAAGGTTTATTGAAATTCAACTTAGCATTTCTGAACCACTGTCTAACTTCTGATACTACACCAGCAGTACTTAGCATTTGTATTTTGTGATTTGTTTGTATTGTAACTGTTTACTTATGAACTATAGTTCTAAAGTCTGTAACACTTTTATGGAATCAGGCAGATATTTTTTTGAAATTCGTTTAATATTTTTTACAGATCTTTATGAAATATTGTATATAATAATACAAAGAATAGTGGAACTTACACATCCAATTTCATGATAACACACTTTATTGGTTTTCAGAAAAAGAATAATTTCATTTCTAGCTCTGTATCACTGCTTTGGAATCATCCACAATTTTGCATAAACTGAGGTAAGTATTCAAATGACAGCAATCAAATCATATGATCATTTGTTACTCAATTTGTGATAGGTTTACCACGTCTGTTTATTATTCGTCTCAAAATGCCAGGTAGTAAAGCATTGTCAGAAAAAGAAATATGGGAAATTTAACCTGTATCATGGCCAGGGCAAAACAAATAGAGAAATTTCTAAGCTAATTGGACGTTCGTAAAAAGTTGTGTACTATTAAAGGGAGATGAATATGGTAAAGTTAAAACAAATTCTAGGAAAAAGGTGTAAAGTGAAAATGATTGTCGGCGCATTTTCCACCTTGCGACTAATGAACAGTCTGGCAACAATTCAAGCAAACTTTTTTCCTGAGTGTCCCATCAAACAGTCTGGAACTATTCCAATGCAGGAGCAATGAAATTAGTTAAAACAATAACAGCTTACTGAAGCCCATAAAGCAGCAAGACTATAGTGGGCTCGAAACATAATGAACTGGGATAAACAATGGAACCACGTGCTGTTTTTGGACGAAAGAAAGTTCAACCTTGATGGCCTTGATAGGAATGCCTAGTATTGACATGATCTACTAAAGGAGAAGGTGGTTAGGCTAAGTAGGAATTTTGGTGGTGGATCTGTAATGATTTGGGCTGCATTCGGATCGCTGCATCCTCTGGCTTTCCTCGGAGCCAGAGGAAAGACTAACATTGCATTCATTGATAGAAGACTTAACTTTCATAAACTACCAGGAATTATTGTACAATCATATTATTCAATTTGGTTCATTGATTTGTGGCAGCTTTTGGATTTTTCAGCAAGACAATGCCTCGGGCCGTGTTTCAAAATCAATTAAGAAGTGGTTTGAAGATCAGAAATTGATGTGATGAATTGGCCAGCATTGAGTCCTGAAAGGAATTCAATAGAGAACCTTTGGGCTCAATTAGTATAATGGTTAATGGCAGAAATTATCTATTTAACTCTGTTGGAGAAACTAAATTGGCTGTTCTAGATTCTTGGGATGAAATTACAATTCCTGAGATGAGGTTTAATAAAATCAATGCTATAGCAAGGGTTTGATCTGGTGACAAAACAAAGAGGTAACAAAGTAACAATCATTATAGTATTGTTATTATTGAGGAAATTTGGAGGTGATTCCATAGCAGTTATACAGACCAGGGTTGTTGTAATTTAACCCAACCCAAAAAAAACCAATAAAACCCAACTATATGTAATTAACATACAAAATGTTACATAGTTAGCCTTACACAAATTAAAAAGAGCCATCATATTTATTGAAGGCAACCATTTACTGTCACAAGGCTATGTTATTAGCGTAAAAGAACTTTGCTATCAATAGATCCAGTTCCTTCTGTTGATCACTGGTTTTAATTACAAAATCCCCCAGGCTAGTCTGTTTTCTCTTCAGTAGTGTTGAAGTTGAATGTTGACTGCCATGACCTATTACTAGTGTACCACTATTACTGCTGCAACTACAGAGAGAATCCATTTCCAATATAGGACTATTATTGTTGTGTGTTGCTGGAGCTAAATCACATATCTCTATTTCCGGAGGAGTTTAAAAGTCCTTTATCTTGGTTCACTTTTTCAGATGACATTTTATTCTTTCAAGTTTGCCACTGACCTGCTATGGAAAAAAAATAGAAATCCAAGAAAAGCACACAAACTCACTTTCATAATGTGGATCCAATGCTGGAACAAAGCATGAATTTTCACAACTACATGGTCTTTACAACCATGTGCTTAAACAAAGGATTGTGATAACTGTGCAAGGCTCTGGCTGCCAACATAAGAAAATGTAATTGACCAATTTTTGCTTGTTTAATTTATCAGTTTTTTCCACTAATAAAGTAGTTGTAAGAATGGATTGGTGTTTTGAATAAATTAATCATAAGAATTTAAATTGAACTATTTAATTGTCAGTACGAAAAAAAAAAAAAACCAATAAAACCCATAAAAACCCAATTTAACCCACTGGGTTGATTTTTAAAAATACCCGGGTTTTTCTCAACCCTGGTTACGGAACTAGAAATGAATTTTTTTTTTTTTCCTGAAAAGCAATAAAGTGTGTTGGCCATGAAATTGTATGTGTAAGTGTATTATTGCATACAATATCAAAGATCTATAAAATATTAAATGAAATTAAAAAAATATTTGTCTCATTCCATAGAATTGTTACAGACTTTGTAGGATTTTTGTTTTTTGAACAAAAATCAGGCATGTAGTTCAAACTATTTCAGTTATTGCATGATACATGAAAGTTGAGTCCTTTGTCAGTCAGTTCTTCCTGTTTGTTCACAAAAAGCAAGCACTTATATTGAATTTTATTCATTGTTCGAAGTTTAATCAAGTTTTTTTTACAATAATTTTAATAAAGTGATGAAGTGACAGATTTCTTAGAAAACTTTTCTGATTTTTTATAAATCATGATTATATTCCAATTTTTTTGGATTTTTAAAAATATTTTTTTTATAATATTTTATAGTCTTTAAGCAGGCTTAGTTTATGAATTACTTAAATAATTATTAATATTCACAACAATCAATAGATGAAGTCTAGTTTCTTATCATTAGTTTGTATAAATTGGGATGATCTATGGCATCAATTCATCATATAACGTGAATAGTTATTTGCAAGTAACTTACGTGGAGTATCACATAAGAAAAGTTTTTATATTGTGTTAAAACTGCTTAATTAAAATAAAGAGACCATTTTAAATTTGCCAATTAGTTTTGGTTTTAGATCTTCTTCATCCAAACCTTCTTAAGAATGGATTTGGCCATTCTCAGTTGATTTGCATTTGTTATCTTCTACATGTTACGTCTGAGCCCTTCTTTGTGACTTATATGTAGATCGCTTTATTTATTTTTTTAGAATAGTTTTAAAATTGTGTCTCAGCTCATTTGGTGTTGTCGTATTTGGAGGAGTTTCCCTTATCAGGGTTGCTATCATTAATAATTTGATTATGCTTTGTTTATTCTGATAAATTCTGCATTACCATACATCAACAACTAAAAGAGCATTAGAACATACTTTGTACAGTATAGTTTTAATTATGACAGTTCAGCACCTTTTCAATTTGTCAATATCCTTTTAAGTCAGCTTTTAACACTATCCAAGTGTTTTCTTCAGGTAGAAATTTCTTTCGAGATGCGTAAAACTGATCAGATAAAGATTGCATTATCAAATCTACAACTGTACATCAGCCCTAAATTCTTTTATTGCTATCTCTTCGGATTCTGCACAATATACAGATATTTCATCATAACACACTATGCTTCATTTGGCTTTGAAAGTTTATCTATGCTTGGATTCTGTTTGCCTGTCTCAATGGTAAGGCATATCTTCTGAAGTATCAGATACTGTTTTGTATCAAGCATTGATCATATAACATTTAGGGTAAATAATTTTACTGATTCGACATACAGTTAGTTTCCATTTACTTGAAAAGAGGTAGTCTATTGGCAACTTGATTATCAAATTAAGGAGCATTAAAAGAGAAATCTAAAAGTGAAATCTGGAAGAAGTTTGGAAACTTGTTTTACTGTCTGATAACATTTATCTTTTGTTTGCTCTGCCCCCAATCTTTACAATAGCTCTTCTTTTCCTCGAAATGTTATATCTCAGTGTTTTCTTACATCTTGTGATTTCCAGTGCCCTTTTTTTTTTTATAATCGTTTCAGGACCACATTAAGATAACTATTTTCTTCTCTCTTCCTTCCTCTTTCTCCAAAACTCCTTCATCCTTTCCAAATGGACTCTTTTCCTTTCATCCGACCATTTGGCTCCAGTTGTTTTCCTTTTCCCTGCGTCTTCCTGAAAACCTTTGAACTTCTTAACTTTTAGTCTGAATTTGTCTCTGCTGAGTAGGGTCTCCCGATCAATCTGCATTTCTGCTAAGTCCTTTATTGCTTTGCCACTCCACCCATTTGTTTTGTCTGTTTTCCTGTTTTGGAAGAAAGTATGGATTTTCTTTGTTAATCTATCTTCATTCATTCTCTCTAAGTGCCCATAAAGGGTAACACGTCTTTTCCTGATCTCATCCGTTATTTTAGGGCATTGCAAGTAAATTTCTCTATTTGGTCTCAAAACCCAATCGCCATCTTTATTCTTGATTGGACCTAATATTTTTCGCAAGATTCTTCTTTCTTTCTTTTCCAAATCTTCTAGTGCCATTTTGCATCCAGTTAGTAATAGTGTTTCTGACCCATAAAGCACTTCAGGTTTTACAACTGTATTATAATGTCTCAATTTAACGGCTTTAGATAAACATTTTTTATTATACAAATTTCTTACTTTCATGTATGCTCTTTTCATTTTTTCAATTCTAATTTTAATTGCTTCTTTTTCACTTTTAAGATTTATATTTTCACCCAAATATTTAAAGTTATCCATTTTATCAATGTTGCCGTACTTAGTTTTAAGAATTCCTGGTGAATTGCCTTCATTGGTCATGTATTTTGTTTTTTCAAAAGATATTTGTAAACCCACTTTTTCTGCTGTCTCCTTTAGGAGTTCCAGTCTTCTTTTTGCATTTTCTATGTTTCCATCTAATATTACTAGATCATCCGCGAAGGCCAAGCAGTTGATTGATACTTTAGATCTACCCAACATAATGTATTTATTAAGTTTTAGTTTTTCCTCCTCACTTATCCATTCTCTTGTAACTTTCTCCAACACGCAATTAAATAGGAGTGGGGACAAACCATCTCCTTGTCTGACTCCTGATTCAATTTGGAAAGGACTAGAAATTGTTCCATGGAATTTAACTTTAGACACCGTGTTTGTCAAAGTTTGTTTAATTAATTCCAGAGTTTTCTTATCTACTGAAAATTCTTTTAGGGTTTTAAAAAGAGAATCTCTGTCAATCGAATCATAGGCCTTTTTAAAATCAACAAATATTAGCACTATCTTCTTATTTGATATTTTCAAGTATCTAATTATTTGTTTAAGGTTTAGAATTTGTTCTGGACAGGATCTACTATTCCTAAACCCAGCTTGATATTCTCCAATATGTTTATCCAGTTGAGGATTTAGTATGTCCAAAAAAGCTTTGGATAAGATTTTGTATTCTACAGGTAATAATGAGATTCCTCTGTAATTATTAATGTCTGTTTTATTCCCTTTCTTATGAAGTGGGTGAATTAATGCAACCTTCCAATTTTCTGGAATTGTCTCGGTGTCCCAGATCTTGTCCATTTTTTCTTTTATAATTGTGGCACCTAAATCTCCACTAGCTTTTAGAATCTCTGCTGTGATGCCATCTTCACCTGGGGCTTTGTTGTTTTTTAGTTGTTGGATGTATTTTTTAATCATATCAAGACTTGGTGGTTCTGAATCTTTATTAGGGATGCTATCATGGAATTCCAGTGCCCTTTTATTAAAAGTAAAGTTTTTTTTAAAGTTTGTTAGAAATTCTTCTCATGGCTAAAAATCAAAACGAAAAAAAAAAGCTCTAGTTTTTCCTCTAGAAACTGCAATGTTCTTTCATAATTTATTCAGATCATTTCCTCCCTCCACCTTGCTTCTTTCATAACTGCACTCTTCTCACAGATTGTTTCATATTCTTACTTTAGCCATTTACCACTTTTTCTACAAGGAAAAGATTTCCTTCTCTTTCTAGATAATTGTATTGTATTGACGCTGTTGTGGTCTTGCCTTGTTAAATAATAAAAGTAACATGGTCAAATATTTAAGTCTTTTTGTCTTTCCCATCCACCATTAGATAATTTTTAATGAGGTAGTAGAGTTGATATTCATATTCTGCATAATGGTCATCTCCTGTGAATCAAGAACTGCGTGATGATAACCTTTCCAGTGACAACTTTGTTAATTGGACCTAGCTATGATTATCTTTCTGAGATGCTTTGTGGTACAAATCTGCCTATTTGTCATTGCTGTAAACCCTACAGAAACTGGAGTGCACTAGGTTAAGATTTCATGAAGTATTTTTGTGTACTTGAGATTTATCTTCATTTTTTACTTTCTCACATTTTGAAGAATTCTGTATAATTGTAGTTTGAGGATCCAACCTTACCATGACGATTAGACCACTTGTGACAGATTGAAATGTCATCACTGCCCTCCTTCATGATGGTTAGTGGAATCATCCCATTGGATAAAAGATCATTGTAATTAGGGATGCTATTTGTATTACTGCATTTAATGTAGACCTTGCAAATCAGGAATCCTCAAGTTCTTGTTAGAACTTCCTATTAACATCTACCATTTTTCTTTTGAACCAAGCTGATAAGTTTAGAATATGTAGTGGTTGGGGTCAATTTCTTAATGTTGTTTTGTTTTGGGGATAGTAATGGTAGGAGTTTAAGTGAAAACAGTGCCCTACCTCCAGCAAACAGAGCTATTCATCAACTAATAATCCTGACTAGTGAGTGCTAATAAGCATAAAACAGCTGTCCCAGAGTCCGTTTGTTCATAGTTATGATAAATCTAAGAAAATGTGCATTCCTAATAAATATTTTCCTATTTAACCTGTTGTAAGGCCTGAAATCTTTTTTTAGTTTTCAAGTCTTATAATAAATCTGTTTACTTGTATGGAAAATATTTCATAAATTAAAATATCAGTAAAAGACTTTTTTATTGAAATTTTTTTATTGATGAAATAATTCTTAAGAGAATTTCAAGATTTTCAAATGCTTTCTATTATTTTAGGAATCGGAAGAAAATTTTACTCGATGTTTGGATTATTCCTTATCAGTATTTTGCTGTCATCAATTTTTGGACATTAACAGACATCAAGTTCAACGAACCGTTAATGGGTAATGTTTGTTATTTTTAGTATTAATTTGATTCAAATTTAAAACCAATTGTTTGAATGTCATAGGATATCTATTGATATTTTGAACAATAAATTCTTAAACTAATTATGTAAAAACAAACAAACAAAATTATTTTTATGAAGTTGGCATATATTTGTAAATGGTCATACATTTTAATGTAATCGGTACTTAATTCTAAATGTAAATTTTATGATTTCCTTCGTTCATATTCATAGCCCTCAAATGAAAGACTTTGTCACAAAATGAGGTATACTGGCAGCTATATGTTGCCTCTTCTTCACCATACTTTTATTCTTAATTCATACCAATATAAGTTAGTGAAATGATTAATATAACTAAAAACTATAATTTCAAAATCTAGCTTTTTTTATTCATAGCTGCATTATATTCAGGCAAGCATCATAAATTTGATCAATTTCAATTCAAAAATTTGTCATTAATTTTATCTGCTTTCTGTTTGCTTTTGTCTTCCATCTCTGATGTTGCTGTATTTTGTCTTCATAAGGCTTGCTACACATTTTCATTCTTAAAGCAATGAACAAATAGTATGTAGATTAGATTAGATTCGTGTAGGGAGGATATAAAAAGGCCCTAAGTACCATGACCATTTTGTACTATCACATTCAGACATTGGCCAAAACATGTGTATTTTCATTGCCTTCAATTCCACTATGTCATGGTATTCACATAAGTTTTACTATATTGTGTTTAGCCACTGTCGTAAGAGAATTTAGACATTCCATGACTACTTTGAATTTAATAACATTTAAGAGCTGCAAGGTTGTCAGAAAGAAAGGTAATGTTTCTATTGACATAGTCCTTTCTTTTGCTTTCCCATACACTTGTCATAATGGCAGAAACTTCAGCCTGAAGAACGGTAGCATGCATACCAAGACTAAATGATATTGCCAAAGATTCCTGCTGTAGTACCGTTATGAGTTTTAAACCCATCCATAAATCAGACAGGTCCTTTGCGGCTATAAGTCTTACAGAGATTCTATTCATTGTATCCAAGATAGGATACAGTGAATGTCCTAATAAAATCATATTTAGATTTTGTCACATCTGTTCTCATAGTCAGAACCATTTTTGGTTTCAGTCCCTGCATTTTACCAAACATTCTTTTACAGATCCAGAAGGCCCTAAAAGCTTTATTCAGACTCTGTTTCAGTTGTTGTTTCCATATTAATCCTTTGTCTAACAAAAGCCCAATGTATTTAACTTTATTGGAAAACTGAATGAGTTTGCCATGAAGGCCAGGTGAGGTAAGTCCATTCATATTTTGGTGAAAGGCACTATGACTATTTTAATGGGATTAACTCATACCTTTCACACCATTCATCAAGTTTCGTAAGTGCTTTTTGCATCATCTCTGAAACAGTGTCAGGAAATTTTCCTTGAATAAGTATGATAATATTATCCACATAACAAATGGTCCTTAGTTGAGCAGAATCAACATATATGTTGGAAACAATAGAAGCTCTTATGGAAACCTTTTGTCAGATCAGATTTTATTGTCCTGACAACCATGTAAGAATGATGAAATATCTTGAATGTAAAACATATGGCCACATAGCAATACTTGCTGTGATATATTAAAGTCTTACCCCATGAATTCTTATTTACAATTGAAATTAAGCTTCCAGGCCAAAGAGTGTATAGTTTAGGTTTCCAGTTCATGGGGCAGATCATTGAAGTCTTCCTTTTGCTACAACTGAATGTGTTGTATGACAGTGATATTACTAAATTACATGTAGAGAAAAACCACATTATATGTAGAGAGGGCTTGTGCAATGGAAAAAGGAAGGATTTGTCAAAGTTTGAATGGCGAATGTTTATTGAGTGTAAAGATCACCATAGGTATAAAGCGAATGATCCGAGATAGCCACATCCATTGCTGGCGAACAGTCAAACAATGTCAGTGGCAAATGATGTTCAAAGCAACAAATAGCTAACATGCCTTCAGCTCACAGCAGACTTAAATTAAGGGTGGGCATGAAAATATACCGAATGTGAACACAATTAAGGACCACTTTCAAAGATGAACCTAAGGATTTGGTAGACTATTCGTGCTTTCTGTTGACAATAGGTGGAAACATTAAAAACCCTGGGTATCTGAAAAACTGGTAATGGTCTGATTATTCAGGTCCCAAAGCCCATCATGTACATTGAAAAGTCTGTATTCAGTGATGTGCAACCACACAATATGTTTGGTGAAAACAGACCAGCATTGATAATATCACGTTATGAATATCATTGGTCACTCATTACACATTGTATCAGATGAAGTGTTGCCCTACATGTGTCTATGTATTCAGATCATACTGGATTTTTTTTCAGCAACCTTCTTTATAATATAAGGTCACGTTATTCAGGAATAATGCTCAAGCAGCATGTTCAGATATTTGAGAGCATTTTGCCACCAAATTTCTAGATGTGAATCCATTGATTGTAATATTTGTCAATTCTTGAATTTACCTCATTGTCATTGAACTCTAAAAGCTTCATTTCTCCATTTGATACAAAATATCTGAGAACTTCTTTTGTAGTTTTATAGAATCAATAACATTTACCTATGATAGATGTAGACGATTATCTTAATGAAAGGCAACCTAAGTACTAAAATCCAGTAGTCAAAACCCATGAGTTTACATCTCTTCATATCTGATTGTGTTAAGTTATGGTCTTCCAGAATGTATGTGTACTCTCACTTATCCTCTGAATCAGGGGCACATATAGGATTTTTTTTTGGGGGGGGGGGTGCCAAGATCCCTTCAAATTTATATTGAACCAAAGAAAATAAGGCTATTCTATAGATTTTGAGATTTCGGAGGGAGGGGTCGAGAACCCCTCGGTTCCTCTACCCTATATATGCCCAAGCTCTGCGTTCACCACCATCTCACTGTCATATCTGTAAGGATAAGTCTGTAAGTATAAATTGACATGTCCAACCACCTTCTGGGAGACCAAATTTTAGTAGCTTTAGAAATTGAGATTGCACAATTTTCCATTCATGGCTTGAACTGTAGCATGTTATTTGTGCACTTTAAACTCTTTCTTATTAGCCTTTCGTAAACTCTCTTCATATAAGTGAGACACTTTCATTAGCATTGATCAAACACAGTTTCCAGAACAGCTGTCTCTGATCTTAACAGTAAATGAGATATATTTTAAAATTAAGATGTGGGGGAGGAATTTATGAATTATGCAAAGAAAAGAAGGCAATATTTTTTTAAAGCATTTAGAACAAGGCTAAAATTTTTCTAACTATTTCTGATATTTCTTCATTGGCTAATAAATAAGCAGAATTATGCAAAATTGGATGTTCTGATTCCTTTCATTTTATTTATTTTTTAATTTATTTTTCTAAAAAAAAATTGTTTTTACATAATGTAATTGACATTTTTGTGTATTGCATAAATGTCTAAATTTTGCATCATTTACGATTTATTTATTTTTATTTTTTTTTTGGTTCTTGCAGCTTGCATCAGAAATTTTTAATTCATTCTCAGATGGAAAAAGCAGCTGCATTTCTTAATTTAACAACTAGGTTTTTAGAAAGTCCCTTATTTAAGGATCATATGCAGGTACCATTTTAATATTATATAAGGGTGAGTTTAGTTAAAAAACAAAAAAAAAACAGCTTTTTGACCAAGCACAAGCACTGTATTTCTTAAAATCTGTGTCTTAGCTATTTATTACATCACTCTGTCATATATTTTGTTTAGTTCCCATTGATAAAAATACGTTACGCACTAATCATTTGATTGAAATCACTTTTAATAATAAATATTTCATTGAAAATATGCTAAAATGGTTAAAATTGAGTTCTAAAGTAATTGCTTAATAGAGGTAATTTCGACTTAATCCTGCTACTCTTTCTAAAATATTTTGAACTACTTTAGAACTACTCAATGGATCTTCTTAAACTTTGCATATTTAAGGGCAAGATATGATTTCACTTTTATATTTGAAACATTTTCTATTTGGGTCCCTCGTTGAGAAATCAGCATAAGAAAGTGACAGAAATTTCCACAAACTATTGGAAACAGAACAATGCTATCTAACAATAGATATTAATACATTAAGTAATCCATTCATTTGCAGGTGCTTTCACTTGATTAAAAGTTATTACATTTAGCGATCTTAAAGTAAATACAGTGGATTTAAATTAATAATTTCAGCAAATGGAAAAATTGCACTGTTTGTATTTGACAGATAAATTTAAAAATTAAAAATAAATGGAGAACTTTGTTTGTGTCTTTTCATGAATTTAAAAAGAAAAAAAGAAAAGAAATTTTAAGGAAAGTAGGCTTTAAGTTCTTTTAGGAACTTATTAAATAGCTGTTGCTAATTTTTTCTTATATTTTCTCTTGTAACAGTGACGAAGTAAAGGCCAGCTTTCTATCTAATGGCAACTATTTAGTATGGAATTTTGTTCATTTGTGCCAGGATAATTAAACTATTGTTGAGGTGATTCTTTAAATGTAACATTTAAAGAACTACCTTTTCTTTATGTTTCTATATCATACTGAAAACATTTTTCTTTTCTTGTAGGTTGAAATACAGTATGCCATCCTTTCCTTTTTGTTACACCTTGCAAATAATCCTACTGAATCACCTTATTCTCACTGGGAACCTCAAAAAAGTGACGAACAGGCGGATGATTTCAACTGGGGGAAATTTCTTCTTGAAGGGGAAATCATAGACTCTCCTTTATCTGAAGATTTATCAGTAAGAAAGTTTCTTGCTTTTCATTTGAGTGATATTTATAATTTTGTTTTCACCCTTATTCTTTGTAATTAAAAATTGAAATATTTTGTAAACAGCATTTTTTTGCTTTATTTCTCTACTAAGCAATTATTGTTTATTTTCTAAATGTAAGATGTCTTATTCCAGGATTGATGGAAACAATTATTAGGAGATCGAAAATGACTAAAAGAAATGAAAAGAAAATACTACCTCCATCCGAAAATAAGAGTCTCATTTCAAAAATTGTTGTTTTTTTATTTTTTTTTTTATTTATTTATTTATAAGGAGTAGAAAATAGAAAAAATGGATCAAGTCTTCTTTGATAACCATATATTTATGCAATAACAATGCACCCATTGTTATTTATTAATAATTCAAATGTGCAGTTTTAATTGTTATTTTTAAAAAAAAATTCATTGAGGCCTGCGAACTGCTGGCCCATGATTATGTAATAAAAACTTTTGTTTTTTTGCAATGCTGAGTAAAACTTTCATTTTGTTTGTTTTTGTTGTTTTAATGTCCTTCAATCCCTAACATTGATCCATAGTCTCAAATAACAAGTTTTAAATTAAAATGGGAGTCTTTATTTTCGGACAGAGGGAGCATTAAATACTTTTTTTTTTTTATTCTTCATAAAATTCTTCAATATTCATTGATATTCTTCAATAGATTTCAACAGTTTTGTTTTTTTTAATATGATTATCATCATCGTAATTAAAAAGTTCAGCTTTTTTGTTTGTTTCATTCTGCTGCAAATTTTGAATAAAGCTGCTCATTGTTGATATTTCCAGTGATTTCTAAAACATTTTTTGTGATTTTGGAATGGAAAAAATCTCTTCATCAACGTCGGAACTAGAGATTCCAGGATTGCCAATTTTCAATTCCTTTGTCTTAATTTTAGTTCTTAATCATTCTATGATACATTCTATCTTTAACTCTTCCCACAAACAATTTATAACACTGTTTCTTTAAGTAAAAGCTTCCCCTGAAAATGATAAACCTGTCTTCACTGGAAGACTGCTTTGAAATGCATCTTGGTCTTGTGACTGGCCACATTGTGTTTTACCTTAGGTTTACCTGCCTGTCAAAGCCTTGTATTGCTGTACTGTACTTTTTACCCCTTGTTTTGTTATTATATTAACTTTGGCCAAAGCATTTTTCCAGTTGATTATCATCCTGACACTGCCTCAGCTTCATCCATTTTAAATGCTTCGCTTGAAATGAGTGGTTTGACCTCACCAGATTTACATTAAGTGCACTGGTTTGTTCTTCATAATCATTATCATTGTAAACAGTTTTGATCAGATCTGTTTAGAATACAACCTTTCCAGTGCCTTCTTTTGTCTTTCTTCCTCAATCCATTCCCCTTTCCTCCATATTTCTCTTCACTCCTTTCCATCGTGTATTCTTTAGTCTTCCTCTTGGCCTTTCTGTCTGTCCCAATTTTTTCGTATCAAGCATCCACATGTTAAACCTTTCCCCCTACTTTCTCCTCATAGGTCTTACCCTTTTACTCTCAGTTTAAAATCTACTTCTCCAACTATCTCTGTTATTTGAAATATTATCTGTTCTTGTTGCTGTTGCTATTATTCAGAATTTACATTTCATAACCCTGTGTTCTTCTTAAATCTAGTTCCTTCATTACCCATGCTTTTGATTGATAGTCAATATCAGGACATAATAAATTCTGAAAAATTCCTTCTGCAATACATGTGTTTCAAATCAGTTTGTTTGTTTTTTTGTTTTGTTTTGTTTTTTTAAAAAAAAGAGCAATTCTATTTGCCTTCCACTTGCACTTACTTATCTCATTTCTTTCACTTTCTCAATCACAGACACTCTTTTAAGCTTTTTGAAATTTCCCAATTTCTTTGTTTTGCTCCTATAAGTACATCATTATATGTCTCTTTCTTTTCCTTGTAGTAATCACAGTTTCACCCCCTTGTTTTTCCCTCATTGAATTTGGCTCCTTACTGCTTCACTACTTCCTTTACATTGAGACACATCCTTCTCATTGCTTCACATTACTCAGTCATCTCCATCTTTCTTTACCCAATTCTTTCAGTTCTTAACCCTTCAGGCTGGTGAGTTTCTTTCCTGCATATGTCTCTCTGTCACTATTTTTTTTTCTTGAGAGAAGAAAGAAGCTAAAAGAAGCTTTTTTTACTGGCTACAGCATGGAAATTTAAGTTCCACCACTAAAATATAAGCATGTTTCACTCTTGGTCAGTTGGAAACTACAGAATTAGGTAGAAAAATAACAGTGAGAGGCTGCCAATTATCTATCCCTGCAGAGTACGTACCCCAGTATGTCAAATCATCTGTTTGACAGGTACATGGGAATGTACACATGTATATCTTATCGGATTGAAGGGTTAATTCTTTCATCCAAGAATAAAAAGAAGAGTAATGGTAAGAGCATGCTTCTTTCCTCAGACCATTCTTTAATTCAAATCACTCTGACCTTTTTAATCATAAATTCTTACAATTCATATTTTGAATGAAAAATAATTTAGTGTGTCTGATAATATGTAGAATGATAACTACAGAAGGCACAAAAGAAATCAAAGACATTTCACACCCCAAGCTATAACTGGCAGGAGTCTGAGATGCTGTTTTGTCTTCTTTAGGACTCGTCAGCCAGAGAAAACGCCCGATGATAGGCGCAGAAGGTGCAAAAGGTTAAGAATCCCACTCTTGCTCCCGAAAGCGAGATTCAACAAAAGAAACCACAATCTGATTCACAGACTCCCCGTGATGATAGTTTGTGTGCAAAATCTTTTTGATTTCTTTTGTGCCTTCCTTGGTTATCATTTTATGTTAAATAATTCTTTTTTATTTAAACTGGTTAGTTTAAATGTTTTCGTGTATGCTTTTTTTTTTTCGAAATCCTTTTGATCCTGGTAGTTCTCAAGCCGGGAATTTGACATATTTTTGTTATTATATATTTTTGGTTGTGGTTTCTTTTGTAGGGTCCCCACTTTCAGGAGTGAGAGTGGGGTCCTTTACCTTTCGCACCTTGTGAGCCTATCATCAGGGATTTTTCTAGCTGACAAGTCCTAAAGAGGACAAACAGCTGTCCCAGATTCCCCCAGCGATAGCTCAAGGGTGCGAAATCTTTTGATTTCTTTTTTGCCTTCCTTGGTTTTAATTCATGTTTTGCTTTACTTATATCCTTCACTCATTACTCTTCCGTCTCTTACTACTTACATTCCCTCACACTTGTTGTACTCCACTTCTACACATTCTGTCATGTCTTCTCAATATTCAGGAGCACCATCAGTAAATTCCTTTCATATTTCCTAATGTTAGTTTTTCAAATAAAAAACAAATCCACTGTGGACTTTCCCAGTTTAAAGCAATTATTCTCTTTTTCTCTTCCTCTGATTTGTCTTTCTAATATCCATTCATACAACGTTGATCCTTCTATAATTCTCACACTCATTCCTGTTGCCTTTCTTGATGACAAGATCTACTGTTCCCTTATTCCAATTTTCCGGGATTTCTCTCATTCCATATAACCTCCATCGCTTATACAGCCACAGTGTTTCTGAATTTTTTCTTGTTCACAACATCATACACTCACTGCTGATTCCTTTTCGCCTTTCATTCTCTTCAGTGCTTCCTCTTTCTCCTTGGTTGAATCTATCACAGCTTTGTCAATATTTCTTTCTTTTTATATTCTTCTTCCTTTTGACCTTGTTGTCATTCAGAAGATTTTCAAAGTATTTTTTCCATTTCTCCTTAAGCCCCTCTTTTCTTTCCACCGTATTTGTATTTTTCAGTCATTCCAGTACGGTTTTAACTCTTCAGTGATTGACATCATTTCATCTTTCTAAAATTTGCAAATGCCTCTTAAATATGCTAGCTGATTACACAAAGAAATCTTGATACATGATTCCTTTCCCCTCACCTTTTTTTTTTTTTTTCCAACATTCTAAACTATTTTTACTATAATAAAAGTCTGTTCTGTTTTAAATGTATTCTTTAGTAAATTTTTGCCCTACTTCACAAGACTTTCTCTGACTATAATTAATATCAAATAAATATAATGGAAAATGGAATTAATTGAAGTGAATAGATTTCTCTTGTTATATTATCTGAAAAAAAACCCAAATGAAACAAGGTAATTAATGCTTTTAGACAGTGTCAAAAGCAAAGCGGCCCCATAATATGCACAATTGTATAAACAAAATAATTAAAAGCAAGAGCATATAAATGCAAGACCGTTCCTTTATGTTTTACAGGCAAGCTGTAATCTTGGGGCTGCTAATACAAAGCTTAATTTATTTAAGCTTTAAATAAATGCTTAAATAAATTCTTTAGGATATGTTAAAGAATTTATGAAACAATATGTTTGTAAATATTAATAATGATGTCCTGTTGGCAATTGTCAGTATTGTTATGTATGAAGCATCAGTATTATTTGTGATCATTGTTATCATTATTACTAACACTGCTATGGAAAAAGTTAATTTGGGGGGTCAGGGAGTGGTCCTACAGGTTTGATTTTTTTTACATGGTCACCTACTTTTTGATGCTGAACAATGGTGAAGGTTTCATTCTAATATCTCTTAACTGTTTGGCCACTACAGAGTGTGACAGACAGACAACACAAAAATAAGAGTGGTTCCCTATGTTAACTGTAACATGGGACTGCTAAAAATAGAATTAGCAAATTATAGATTTTTATTAAAGTTTCTCTGTTCATCAGCATGTTTTAATGGTCTGCCATTAGCCCATAATGGGAGAATTACAGCAGAGAAACGTCGTCTCATTTTCACTGTAGAGTTATCTATAGTGATTGAAGGTCCACTAAACAAAAAAGTTACTGTAATAGTCTATAAATAGTTATGAGCTACTGCATTTTTATGAGTTTTGCCAGTGCGAGATGAAGACTTACTTTTTACAGGTAAAAATCACTTCAAGAAACTTCATAATCTTCATTTCAATGAAGAAACAAATTCTGATAAACCCCTTTTACAACATTTTAATTTGATTATTTAAATTGAAATTCTTAATGTAAAATGAATTTTGAGGAAGAGGGATATATATTTTTCCTATCCTCATTCATCTGATGAAGTCTTCTTGTCCAAAGAAGACAAACTATTACGATTAAAATTCTGTAAAAGGAGTTTATCAGAATTTGTTTATCATTCATAAAAATGACTTCCTGATCAATGGCATGATAGTTTGTATTGTACCCTAAGCATGCACTAAAGGCTCATTCTCTTAACCATTGTATGTGCTGAAATAAATTACATAGCTTTTTGTTCATTGCTGATAAATTAATAATTAAAGTAAATAGCTGTTAATTAGCTTCCTATTTGATTCTTGCGTCTGGACAAGTTTTAAATGTTCGATTTGTTGGAAATATTTCTTTTCTTTTTAGGATATCTCTGATATTGAAGATGATCCATGTGAGGTGAAGTCTTTAAATTTAATTAAAGATTCTGTTAAAATCCACGATGATCAAATTATGTCGGGAAGTATTATTAGGAAGAATTCCACCTTGAAGGTGAGTTGTGAATTACTGGTGTAATTGTTCAACTTTAATGTGATTATTTTTTTAATGTAATATTACAGGGTGTCTACAGAACCGGGAAATCAGGGAAAACAGGGAATTGTCAGGGGATTTTGTTATTCTGGAAAAAATCAGGGAATTATCAGGGAATTTTTTGGTTGAACAGATCAGTTTGGAGGTTGTTTTTTTTTTTGGTTGAACAGATCAGGGAATTTTAAAAGAAATTGTTCATGAAATCAGGGAAAAATCAGGGAATTTTTTTATTCAGATTTTGTAGACACCCTGTATTAGATTGAAAGTCAAAAGAATTGGAACAGAAATATTGTCCAATCTTTTGTTGAATCCTTTATTGTCTAAAGCAAACTGATTAGTTATTACTTGAATAAAAGAAATCAAGAATAATAAATAAAGGTGAAATTTTGATAACTGTTGTTTAATTAGTGTAATTTATTGTTAGATGTGGATTTTGCAGTGGCTAAACTAAGCCAGACTTATGCAGGCAGGATATTTTTAATGAATTAAAATAAGCATGTTTAAAAAAAAAAAAAAACTTTTATATTTATTAATCTGTATTAAATAAATAAAGATCTTTGGTTCAGGAGTTACTGCCAGATCAAATGAAACATTAATTGACAAACTATTGTATAAAGATGACGAAATATTGTATTGTGTTATCTAATCCATTATTGTCCTCAAAATGAAAGATGGCCGCCCTGTTTTTATGAGATCTGCGCATGTATCATCGATTACTCTGGTCAGGCACTTCCGTATGAGTTTATCACAGGACGTCGCCATTACGGTAAAGGCTTGTTTGCAAAACAGCATTGTATATGTAAATAATATATATTTATTTATTTATATAAATACTTATTGTTAGCAACTGGTATTGAAATAACGGTAAATAGTCGAGAGAAGTTTTAATTTGGCGTTATCAACATGTCTTTCTCAGTGAAAACAGATGACGGGCGTCCATTGTGACAGGAAAACGTAATTGATCAGCTACCGGAAGGGCTGCGCAGTTCAAACTTCCGCCGGTCATCTTTCATTTTGAGGACAATAAAGAGTATTACAAATAATGAATGTATTTTGAGTCAGGTATATGATCTTGTGGAAACATTATTTGTTTTCATAAGCAATAGAGGTAACTCAAAGATATTTTAGCATTTTTGAATGTTCAATTACATAATTTTTTTCTTTTTTTTTAGTGTAGATATTAGAATATAAACCTGATTAATACTAATTGGAATATGGAAGTGATGCTCTTGGGATTTACTTCCTGATTGCTTCCCATTATTATTTATTTATCTGATTTTTCCAATAGTTCTTTGCTCATAAGCTATCCATAAAGAAAATATTCACTTTTCTGATTATTAAGGCAGTCTTTTATTGCATTAGTTATTCAGGCTGAAATAAAAATAAGTCATTGTTTTCCTTCTTACTTGTTTATTATATAACATTCATAATGTTACATTCTACTTGAAATTGTATCATTTATACAAAAGACAGATATAGAATCTTAATGAAAATAGCAATGAATCTTAATAATAATTAATCTTAACAAATCTTATCGAAAATAAAATGATTAAAAATACTTTTTTTGCAAGAATTATCAAGCTGGTTAAATCTGAGTTTTCATGCAGGAATTTGTTTAACCATGAGCAGTTATTTTTTCATTAATTTTTATAAAACAAAAACAAAAACAGACAAAACACATTCTGTTCTCTGTGGACGTCTTTTGTGTATTAGGAAATAATGAAATAAATATATGATGTTTGTGAATTGTTTATATTTAATTACCCAAAATTTATCAAAGAAAGAGTCCAGACTATAAATTAGATCATGAATCAGAACTTCTCTCATTTCAAATATTTCTATCATCAAAGTGTGTAATTACACTTTGATGGCAAAACACAGAAATACATTAATTAAAAAAAAAACGTAATGATTTTTTCTTCTTCATAAAACAGTAGTTTGTTCTTTTCTATATCAGTGCTTCTCAACCTTTTTTTTACTTCATGATGCACTTTCATATTTGCAGAAGTCCCACAACACACCAAAATCTTGTTCCTGAAATCCCGCAGCAATGTAACTTTTTCATTGATTTCATTGCTATAATAGAATCCTTTGCAAAACTTCTATGAATATAACATCATTTACCAGTGAATATAACCATCTATTTTTAGACATTTAAAGATAACAGATTCTTAAGTCCATTCAAATGCGATTTAATACTTTATCAACCATATAATTCGTACAGTGAAATAGAATGTAGTTTATATTTCTATTTACCCAGGATATTTTAAAACCTAGATTTTTATTCTATATACAGATATTTGGCTAAGGTGTACTCTTGGGAATTTCTATGCTACAAACCAAAGGCATTCTCTTGACACATAGTTTGAGAAGCTCTTTTCTATTGGATTTAATTTATTACTGAACAAAACAAAGGCTTTTGCACAGCTTTGTCACTTTGCTATCAATTCTTTCATTTCTTTCAAATTTGAGTCTGAATTTTATGCTATTTTAGCTTCTTAAAACAGAAGTAAAACATTTTTAATGATTTTTATATATTTTTTTCCTTAGCTTGCAGGATCGAAAATAGGACGTGCTTGGTTTCGTGAACACTTAACTAATTTTTATTGGTGTGAATCTCAAGGACCAATTGAAAATAATGCTAAACATAAAACAGCAACTTTTTTAAGAACTTGGTTAGTATTTCCAATATATTTTGCTTTAATAGTCAATATCAATTGTGATTTTTGTGCTTCTGGTTTATTTTTCTGATATACTTCTTAAATTCCTTTTATGAATATTACTATATTTATTTCCATAGTGCTAATTTAAAAAATTAAAAGCGTTTTCCGATAATCAGTCAACCTTATTCAGTATTATCTCAAAACTTGGGAAGTCTGTTACTGTGTGGACTTCCTTTTATTGTAAATCATTTGTATTGAACTTTCTGTCCAATTTATTGTATACAAATTGTAAATTTATGCACTATACTTCAACAGTGTTATTTTTGCTTCTTTGATTTCTTGTTTGATTATGTAATATCTTGAGATTGGGGAGATAAATTAAGTGAAGGTTTGTTCATATCTGACTTTGATCATTGATGAACAACATAGACATAAAAGCATTGCTTGGCTTTGATATTTTCAAAAGATTACTTCTTCATTCAAAGTAATCTCTCTGTAATATATTCTTACCTTTATGTACATTTGTTTGTTTACTCACAAACATCTTGTTTCTCCTACCAACTCTTCATGGGTTTAAAGTGTGTTTAGTTAAGACATCAAATGTTTCTATATTTCGGATTATGTAACCTTTGCATCATTATCCAACCATTCCAAGCTAAGTTATCAATCTCATTGTTCATTCCCTGCTAGGAATGTTATTCCCATGCATTGCAAACTTAGACATAGTATTTCAGGAAGGGCCAAGTTAGGCATTTTCCAAAACATTGTCTTCATTTTGGGGATATGTGAGGCAAGGTCACTTCAACCAGCTATGTAATCAGTAAAAAAAGACGGAAAACAGGCGTACTCCATCCTTCTTTAGATTTTTGTGGAGAAGGTGGGTGGCAGGATTCCCCCCCCCCCTCCCTTACCCTTCCCTAGTCTACAAAACACAGTCAGGGATTGAGGTTGTTTTTTAGCTTACAGTGATGATGCATGGCTCTGATACTTTCTTGTCTCCATGTATTGTACACTATTTCATTCGATCATGTGGAATAGGCTCCTCAGAAATCCAAGATTATTTCTCCATATCTGGGCAATGTTTCCTCTACCCTTCCTTTTTCTTTGATTAATCTTACATCTTGCTTGTTTTCATTAGACAATGTTCAACATCTCCTAAGTACTGTTACCAACAGTACTATATTCTTTTGGATTTTCTTTCAGGGAAGAGCATTTGGAGGAATCTGGAGTATTGTTTATTAGAAGTAGCAACACTGTTCTTACAGAAAGACAAATTTTAAGGGAATGTATTTGGTAAGTATCTTAATTTTATCATTATTCCCGACTTATTTTGCTTATTATTTTCAGAGCCTAAAAAATTAAAATTCTAGTAATTTTTAAAATGTTATACATATAAATGTAGTAATGTAAAGAAAAGAATATTCTTCACTTAAGTCTTGTTTATTGACCTAAACATCTCCAGTAACAATATTTCAAGTTCTTTCTCTGGAATTACATTAAAAAAATGGTATTGTCAAAACAAACATTTATAATTATTAATACTTCAGTTGTAATAAATAATCATCCCCATTTACAAAAGTGGGAAAAAAACTTCGATAATCAACTACCGTCCTATATCAGTCTTACCTAACATCTCCAAAATCTTCGAATCACACATAACAAACACCATATACAATTTCATAGAAAAAAATAAAACCATAAACACTAACCAGTACGCCTATCAAAAAAATTCCAGTACCACAAACTTATTAGACGACTTCAACGAGTACATAAACACTAATTTAAACAAAAGCAAAATATTATCCATTGTATTTATAGACTTTAAAAAAGCCTTTGACTGCTTAAATCATGCCATACTGATAAAAGAATTAGAAAAACATGGCATTCGAGGTAGCGCACAAAAATTGATAAGTAACTATTTAAAAAATAGAAAATTCAAGGTATCCATTAAGAACAACCTAAGTAAGTTCTACAAATTAAAAACAGGAATCCCTCAAGGATCTAATCTTGGTCCGTTATTATTCTTAATTTATACGAATACAATATTCACGACACTCAAACACTCCAAAGCGTTTGCCTACGCAGACGACTTCATAATAATAAATGCTTCCGATGAAATGGAGACTATTCATCAAAGAACGCAGTACGACTTGGATCAAATTGTCAAGTGGACCCATGACTACAAAATGGAAATAAACCAAGCAAAAACAAAATTCATGGTAATCAAAACTAAAAACAAAAACATAAGCACCATACCAAGCTTAAAAATACACACATTTGAGTGTCTACACAAAGACAATGAACAAACCGTTAATTGTAGCTGTGAAGTATTGGAAAACATAAACAATTACAAATATCTTGGTATTCACATTGACAATAAATTTACATGGCATATTCACATAATCTCAATACTCAAAAAACTCAACACTTACACTTACATTTTCAACAAAATCAAAAATTCTTTTCCTTTAAAAGCAAAAATCTTAATTTATAAAGCTTTTGTTGACTCAACAATAAACTACGGCATAATTAACTGGATACATGCTAACAAGAACGAAATAGACTTAATAGACAAATCAATAGATAATATATTAAATCTAATCTTCCCTAATTTCAAGCAAATGTCACGCTCTGAAAAACTTGATATCCTAAAAAAGTACAAAATATTATATCCACGACAAAAAATAATATACACAATTACACTAAAGAACTATTTTACTCTTCTAAATAACACCGAATGCACAACGCACTATCCAACCAGAAACAACTTCTATAATAAACCAAAATTTGAACAACCCCGAAATAACTACGGATTAAGATTAAAAAGTAAAACAATAGTAAACATATTTAATCAATTTGACAAAAATCTAACCAACCTAACAAATTTTAAAGACTTAAAAAGAAAACTCTTTAATTACATCACAGAAAACAAGATAAAATGGCTCAAATAAGTACATATCTTTAAAATCCAAACTCCAGAAAATATCTCGCTTTTGTACAGAACTTCTCTAGAACTTCCTTAAAAGCACCTACCTAACCAACTATAGCATTGGTTATAAAAAAACAAAAACAAACAAACAAAAAACAAACAGGAAGTTGTAGCGAGTAGTAATACTTAAATACTTATCCTCGTATTCTTGAACTTTTATGATATTAATGTATATCCGTACCATACGTAACTATTTTAAATTTTCATTTAAATACATATCCTCTTATTCTTAACTTTTATAATATTAATGTATATCTGTAATATATGTAAATATTTCAATTACATTTAAATATATATCCTCTTATTCTTAAACTTTCATAATTTTAATGTATATCTGTAATATATATAAGTCTGAACATGCACATATGTGTATTTACGCTCCTGTGTGTGTATATTATACATATACACAGAGACATATACACATGTCTGCATCTTCATATTAGAGTGAATGTTCCTAAATATTTTGCATTTTATTGATTGTACTTTGTAGATATGTAGATTATATGTACATTGCATCATATTATCAACCATAAATTAATCAGATTGTAACTATTAAACTCCAGAACCTACTGACAGGGAAATTTCCCTAGTAGGACTGTAAAAACTCAAATTATATAAATAAATAAAAAAAAAAAAAAAAAAAAAAAAAAAAAAC
>JAFIDM010000001.1:11140302-11178876 GCA_023159025.1 Thereuonema tuberculata
AAAAAAAAAAAAAAAAAAAAAAAAAAAAAAAAAAATACAGCTCTAAATCAAAATGCTTCTAAAATGTTTTATACTTAAATGAGATATAAAGTAAAATTCATCAAATTACTGATATACAAATAAAAAACCAAAAAAAAAACTTGAAGTCTTTTATTACAAGCCTTGGAATCATGGGAGGTAAGGCATCCAGTGATTCCTGACCAATTGGACTACTTTTAGGTCATAAGTCAGCCCAGTTTTTGCCCTCCTGTGAAAGAAACCTGGTACCCATTCTTCAAAAGGCTAGATAAACCCAAGGACTCATCTGGAGAAGAATTCATTGTGAAACAATCCCGACTTCCACTGGGGATTGAACCTGGCTACTCCAGTCTCCAGTCAACCATTACCACTTGGCTCCCAGGCTGTTGCTGATTACTTGGTTGGCAAAAAGAAGCCTGCCTAATTTGTTTTGCCTGTAACCATACATATTAAAATATTGAAATATTTCACTATTAAGAACACTTATAAGAGTACAAATGTTAATGTTACACCAGTCCGAGCTATTTAGGCAGCATTTTCCATCCCTCTCATTAATACTTCTTGGGATAAATCATTGATTTCTTGAATATTGATTTTGTGCTTTTTTTTCTCTGACAATGTACAGGGATTGTTTACATATATTTATTCTCTGAGAAACTCCATAAAAAAGTAGACTGAAAAGTGAGGAGTCCTGTAGAGATCACTAAATCTTTAAAATAATGTAATTCAGAAAAAGATCTCTTAACATTGCCACTATTTTACCAATCATATTTACTAATCAGAATCCTGTTAAACCAAATTTCAGCAACATCTCATTGCTGAATATCTGAAATACCAAAATATCTTGGATCATGCTTCTTGAAATCTCAGTTACTGAATTGTATTTCCATCTTCTTTCTCAAATAAAACAAGGTAGATATAGTGATTTGTAAACCAATCACAGTGCTTCGCAAAGGCTTCTGAGTCACCTTTACTTTAGAATAGACTGCTCCAGGGTGGTTTAGAAAATGCTTGCGCGAGTCTATTTACGACCCCATGCTATCTTACCGACCCCTATTTATATGGAATAATCATCATTCTTAACTCAAACCTTGTTAATACACTGAATTCCTAATAATGATTTAAGAAAAAAAACAACTTAAGTTGATGAGGGGATCGAACCCACGACCTTTGAAGGTGAATATGCTGTTTTCTGCATTTTGCAATTCTCTTCAAAAGAACACAATTTTATGTAATGTTGCAAATTAATTAATTTTTATCTTGTGTACTTTTTACTTTTCTAATTAAATCTTTCTAACTCCATTTTGCTGTTAACAATATTTATTTTATTTTTAATTTGTGAATATAAATTTTATTCTAGTGACTACGAATATATTTTGTTTTTTAGGCTGCTACAAGGTGTTGGGGACACATTTGTTTTCCCAAATAATGGAAAGGAACACATGCTTAGGGACGATATTTGTGTATCCCACTTAACAAGAGTAAGTTAATATTTAAGTAAATCTTTTGTTTCTTGAAGGTATAGTTGTTCTCTTATAAAGACAATGATATTCTTAACATTACGAATCTTTAAATGTAGTAGTAGTTACTTTTTTGGCAACTCAAAAGTATAAGGGGGAAGAGCTTTTAAGGAGGTTCTATTCATCCATCTGTCCGTTGCCACTTCTACAGTCCAAACTATGTCGTACAGACATGAGTGACACTTTATTGGAAAGCTTATGACTTGTAGAAGTGGCAATAAATACAAGTTTCGGTCTATGGTCACTTTCTTTCTCACAGGAAGTGGCCGAAAATGAAACATGTACAGGGTCGCTATGGTTTTGTACACAATATGAAGCCAGTTTTTTCCTTGTTTCTTATTGACACTAACTATCATTTATTAACAACAGTAAATTATATCTTTTTACAATATTCTTTCTCCTGCTTATGATATATGAAGCACTGAAGCTAGTTTTCTATCGAGTCAAATTTTCGAAAAATGCAAATTCACATTTGAATCACTGTTGAAATTCAACTAGCTATTCTCATAATACAAAAATAAAATAATAATAAAAAAAATCCCTGCAAGCTGCCAATTTGTGGTTGTACAGAAGACAAGACTTGCATTACTAATATTCACATTTATCAAATCAACCATCTTAATACCAGATCAAACCAAAAGAAAATTCACAAATCCTAATATATAACAATTTACAAGATTAAGTCAAGTCTGGAATTGTGTATTAACTCCCTGTTTAGATTTCAATGGTGATTATTTAGAAGATAATATTGAGATATTTCTCTAATTTGTTTAAGATCGTCTAATATAAAGGCTTTCAATTCAAAGATTTTTCAAGAACTTTCTTCAAAGGCAGAATGTAAGCTGTGGGTAATTAAAGAAAAGTGTAGCAATAAATTATTCAGATCTAAATATATGTTAGCAGATCAATCGTCTAGAAATTTAAGTTTTCTATAATTGTTTTTAGAAATATATTGTTTATGCACTAGATATTCTGTATCTTCTTGCAAACTTTTCTCATCCATATGAAATAATGAAAAGATTAACATGCAAATTGGAAGAAATTAAAGATAATAATTATAAAATTGCACAAAGGAACAGACTTCTAAAACAAAATTAATTTTTTTTTACTAAATAAAAGAAATACTTAAGTACTGGTACAAATTTCCGTGATCTCAAAACTCCATGTCTCTTTTCATTACTTACTATAACCATCATCGAGGTAAAAAGACAAGATTAAAACAAGACAAACATGTAATGGAAGCTAGTAACATTTTCTAATATGTTTTTAATTTTTAATTATTTTACATGTTTATTCTGTTTTACAATTACTATCGTGTAGTCTGTTCATATGAAATTTTATGAATAGATATCAGATTTGAGTCTGATTATCACGTGACTAATTTTTATTTTTTAGACTTGAATTTCAAAGGCAGTTCAATCAAAATAATAATTTTCCCATTAATTCCATAAAAAGTTAAATTAACCCCCTATGGGTCTAATTTCATGCTCTTTTAGATTTATATTTTGAAACTGATTCCTAGAATTTTGAAAATACACTGGTGGAAAATGAAAAGTAAAGACCCTTAAGGAAGTGAATGGGAAGCACCGTATTTGCGTGTGATACTGGTAGAGGGCAGTAAATGCGAATATCAAAAGCACAGCTTGGTGGAAGAATTAGGAAGCAAGTACTGGCCGTGGACAATCTGAGCCCCTATCAGCAGTTGCTAACCTGCTGCAAGAGTGGTCGACTGTCTCCAGCACCATACTGTGTGGCAAAGTGGTGGTGAACAATGTAGACATGCCGGGATGGCATAGATGAGCACAGTTTGTGCAGTCAAGGGAGTGTGAGAGAAGTCATATTGTGGATCTGTGGTAGGCAGGGTGGTCACTTGGAGAATCGCTCAACATGTTGGATGTGAAGTGTCTGCTGTAATCAGTGTTGGTGTTAGTTGTCCAAGAAGGTGTAGATGATCGTTAGCCTGGTTCCATATGGCAGTGACATATGGATTCACACCATAATCAGCTCATCCTACCAGCGAATCGCACAGCAACCGCAGCACCTCCAGTAGTCTCAAGAAAGAAGCACCTGGAGGGATGAATGGTGCAGCTTGTGTGATGAGAGCAGCTTCTGCCTTGGTGCTAGTGATAGTCGTTTGTGCATGCAGCATTGACCAGGTGAACGGTACCTGCCATAGTGTATAGGGCAGCAACAGACATGACAAAGCCTGGTATCATGGTGTGGGGAGCCATAGCTTACAAGGATCGTTTGCCTCTGGTTGTCCTACAGGGAACATTGAGCACTGCAACATACATCGAGACCATCATCCAACCCTTTCTGTTGCCATTCCTGCAACATCAGGTAGACATTCTCTTCCAACAGGACAATGTCAGTCCAAACAACGCTCTTGCGACCCAATGAGCTGTCCAAGGCGTTTGTCAACTCCCTAGCCAGGACGATCATCAGACTTGTTCCCCATTGAGCATGCAGACTGGATGGCATGTGGCCCGGTCTGCAACACTGGCGACAAACCTTCATCAACTGCCCCACCAGGTGGAATGTGCAAGGACCTCCATTCCCCAGGATGACATATTCAGCACCTCTACGGTCATCTCCATATGATAGTGCAGGCCTGCATTGCTGCTGGATGAGGGTACACATGGTCTTTTGACACATACTATAGCCTTTCTACATAGGCCTATTATCCCATGCGCAAGATCATGTACAGTATACAACCTATAGAAAGTGTGAATTTCATTCTCGTGGGACCATGGCTTCAGGGTGTTCATTTTTCATTTTCCACCAGTGTTTTTGCATTCGCTTTGCTATCTTCCTTTAGTAAATTATGTTTATATGAACTGGAAAGAAATGCAATCTTGGCAGTTCAGTCTAACTCCAATGACTAAAATGATTTAACATTCCCTCTACAAGTTGAACTTTTAGAGAAAAAAAAAATTATATACTCACTAGGTGGGTACTGTCGCTTTGCTCCGGAACCCTTGCATATATGCATTAAAAAAAATATATATATATTTATTTAGAAAATTAATATTGAGATTGAAGAATATACGACTTCCCAGCCCATTGTAGCCTTCGCTTAACTCAGGTGTACTGCGGGTTGGCGCCACACACCTGGGGTTGTGCCATACACATTTTTGCATGTATCTTGCAAATGCAGAAACATTTGTGAATGATTGATATATCATTCGAAAGAACTTTCAAAGACCAACATTGTTCTCTTCCAACTTTTATACTTTTCTATATACAAACAAACCATACTTCTTCCTTAAATCTTCTCTTTTATAATAAATATTATTAAACATCATAACACCAGAAAATAAATGTCAAACTACTTTTTATTAACTGTATTGACGTTTTTTAACTATTAATGTCAATATTTTAAGGTCATTGTTGTAATAGAATCTCGTCAATTTATTATTATTGTAAAAAAGGCTTGAAAAAGAGGAGACGGTTAATTTTTTATCTCCTTGAAAATTCGTTTTTTCAGTTAATAAATGTAGTTTGACATTTATTTTCTGGTGTTATGATGTTTAATAATATTTTATACTTTTCGTTTAAATTGAGAAAAACTCAAAATTTGACCCTTTAAAAGGTGCCATCTTGGAAATCAAAAAAGTTTTTCGAAAGATTTTTGCAGCATTTTGTTTGTCTTACAAAGATCTACATTTTATCCATTTGCAAGACTTATAGTTTAGTCACAAAATTGAAGAAACGTAAAGTCTTGTGACAATGACAGACAGAGTAACGCTTTTATAATATATAATTATGAAAAATTTGATTTAATATGGCTTTTATTTTTATTTTTATTTTGTTATAATTTGTTTGAATTACACAGAATTTCAATTATAAAGTAATCGACTAATAGCAGTTCAGCATTATAATAATACTGAACTGCTGTTGTAATATTTCAATTATGTTTGTTCTTATAGGGAAGCATGATAACACTGTTAACAGAGATTCTTAAGTATGGAAATATAGTGAGAAAACTACATCACTTCACCGAGGAAGTTTCTGTATGTACAAGTAAGACTGCTTTAAATGATCCTGGGGATCTTCCTGTCTGCCATACATACCAAGCCTATGCTGCCAGTATTTCATATTACTTAAAGTTATTTACAAAGGATTTAATAGAAATTGAGAAAACAGTGATTGCTCAAGGTAAGTTTTAATCGTTTTTTTTTAAAATACGTGTGATAAAAGCAGATTTATATTGTAGTTATAAATGAGGGATTTAATCACAAATTCTGTAGCATTTCAAACGACAGTTTTAGCTTTAAAAATTGCTGTAGTGAGGCCATCACAATAGGGCTTCTTAAAATATGTAATTAGAAGAAACTAGTGCTGCCATCTGTTAGAAGTGACAAACATTTCTGAAAATGGAAACAATGGTACAGTTGTTAATGTTCTGGATATAATGTCTATATAGATAGGAGTGTCTGTTTGCTGAGCAATTAGCTTCCACATGAAAAAGTAAAGCCATAATACATATATTTTAGAAAGGCTTCTGACTTACAATGTTTGTGAGGCCCAGTATTGGACAGTTGACATTCCTTCTTCAGTTTGACAGTTTGGTTGTTAAACAAGATATATTTATAATAACTGTTTTGTAGACACGTTGGTACAAGTGAATCAAAATGTGAAAATATTTGCAATATTTCATTTTAATTAAATTTTAAAATAAAACACTTTACATATGGAAAGATGAACTCAGGTTATTATTGTTTTTTAATAGAAGAAATAGATTTAATTAAAAAATAGTATTTTTCTTATGTGAAAAAACTTGTGTAAATGCTAAATCCCATTTTCAAAGAGGATTGCGAGGCACAGAAATGAAATAGAAAGCTTAAAATGGAGGAAAAAAAGAAGTAAGGACGCTTTTCCTTCCCAACAGAAACTCTAAAATTTAGCGTTTAGTTTTATTTCATAACTTTTTTTATGATTAGATTTAATATCACATGATCATCATAGATTCATCTTAAAGAGTTATTCCTGAAAAAGGTCATTGAAAAAGTTCCTTCTTGATAGTTTTTTTTAGACTTCTTTCTTTACTTGTTCTTAAGGAACTAGATATCCAAAGAGTTTTTGTTCAATAAGGTGTTCAGTCTTTTAAATGTTCAATTTGTCAGAATGCTCCTTCCTCAAAAGTTTTTACTTTTGTATTTGTTAGCATCATTGTTGATCTCTGGCAGACAACATTCTTTTTATATTTTATATTTCTTTTATGATATTTAATATTAGAAGCTTCATGATCATTGGAAGTCTAAGCAATTGGATAAATTAGGTGAGTTCTAAAACTGACAGTCATAAATATATGAATAATTAATGGTGAGACATAATTTGTTTTTTGAAGAATTAATCTTTGTGGATGGTAAGGCTTTATGATAATAATAATGTTTGAATATCTGTTTCATTTGTCATTTTGTAAACAATTTATAAAAATATTCAATTTATTTACTGATTTTTTTAACTTTGCATCAGCTTTAGAATTCAGATTAAATTTATATGCAGGATTTTTCTTGAATGGAAAATCTAATTAATGAAATAAAGTAAAGGAGAATATATAAAACACACTTCCTTGTTAATAAAATAGAAGAAGTGGGGTATTTTATCCAACAGTTTCAAAATGCTAAGTGTGTTCCATCATTCCACATAATCTGCTCAAATCCAAAAATTCGATAATCAGCAGGCAAAACACTCATCACTGTTTTTAGTTCCTTACTGTATCCACGTGTTTGTTATGTATCATCTTCCTGATGTTGGAACACAAATTTGTATTTTGAAACCATGGAGACTAACACTTCTGTTTTATTAAAAGTAAGTGCATTTTATATAATCTCTTTTACAGAATTTCACGTTCTATTGATTTACTGCTTTATGAATCATTTATCACTTAAATGGCAATATTTTGTTTTATCTTTTTTGACAGAAAACACTTATACATTAGAAAAGTTAATGAAAGATTTAGAACCATGGCTTCATAAGCTTTGTTTACTCGATCAAGTTCATCAGTGTGGAATTGAGAGTGTTGAAAGTGGGTCACCTGCCTGGATTTGTGCCTCGACCCTCTTGAGGGAACTTCATGAATGCCTTTGTAACACTGATATCATGGGTGGAGTTGGAGTTAACTTGGTAATTTCATTTGTTTTATTTTAAATAATTTATACTCGTTTTACTTAGGAAATTAGAATTTTATCTTACCATCAGTACTACTATCTGTATCAACATTCCATTTATTTACATTATCTTGTTATGAATTCACTCCATTTATTTCAGTCTTGTAAATCACCTGTTGCATTTTACTCTTGCCACACAAGCATTTTTATGTTAAGTATTTATCCTAAGGCTCTTTCATCAACACATTCACTTCAGTTGTAGTGTTGGAGAGTACGGTATTATCAGAACAGATTCTTACACTATCCACATTCTTCCAAAATCAGCACAAAGAAAGTCAAATTTCAGATGCATCCACGTAGACATTAAACATTGCCAATCTTGGAACACGTTACATCTCTGCCTATCTTGAAAAGTTTTGATATTCATTCAAATGATGAAGACATTTATTTGTAACATAAGTTAGCCTCAAATCTCCAGACTAATCCTGTCATTCTTGTAGCACAGTTAAGGCTGTTTATATTATCCTGCACCTTCTTAAATCAATAAAAGGAACTGATTTCACTGAATGCATAGAGGAACTGATTTCTGCAACTTTTTCCCCTCAGTCTCTCAGTTGCCATCTTATGGAAGTTTTCTGTGCTTAAAATAACTTAGTCTCCTACAATGTTTTCATTCAAATCTTCTCACATTTGTAGATATTTGAAGCTTTAGTCCAGTCTTGGCAGCACATCCTTCATGATAACTTCCACAGATGACCGATCCATGTCCATGCTTTTGTCCTGTATCAACATGTTATCATACAGTTCCTTCCATTTTTTTTAATGTTTCTGAAAAATATTAAGCCTTGAGAATCATTAAAATGGAAACCCTGGGCTGGCATTATCTTTTTTTTTTTTTTTTTCAATTATTATCAGTTCATTTAACCCATCTTGATGTGTCATAATTCGGTGAAAACTGGCCAAATGGTTTCCAATTCATATTACACCAATTCATTCAGAAAGCGCATTTCATTCTTTCCTTTATTATTTTCTCACAGATAAGGAAAGGGTTTAATCTGCACTGACAAACAGATAATGAAAGGTTACTATTTAACAGTTACTCTCCAGTTTGTGTACATCTGTCTGAGGATGAAAACTGCAAAATACTTGTTCCAAACAACAGAACCTTTGTGAATGAAAATTTTCCACTGGTTTTTGATTTTATCAGTCACTTTTTCCAGATATTTAAAATCGGAAGGACACTTTCTGTCAATTCATTGACATTTCAGGCCAGACTAGAGTTTTGTAGCGAGTTGAATCATTTCTGCTGCATGCATCTTTGAAGGATTTTTTTCCTTTGTTTTTTGTTTTGTTTTTTTGTGTGGGGCTGGGTGTATTGTGAACTTTTATTGGAAGTGGTTTTTGTTCAGAGGAAAGTTCTTCTAACTAGAGAAAAAAGTTAGATTTTTATCTTATGTAATAACTAGCATCAGAAATGGATGATCTGAGAAAGATTCCTTTGCTTAATGTTAAACTGGAAGAAAATAAGCTCTTTTCATTTCCATTAAACTGTGCTGGTCTTGATCTAACATAAGAAAATATAGATGATAAAAACTAACTATAGTTTTTTGTTGTGCCTGTGTATAGCAGGGAGATTGGCCCACGTAACATAATATTAGACAAAATTGCTGTCTGATAGTCAGCAACAGTAGAAGTAGTTTCTGTAACGTAAAAAAAAAAACATCTTTTATTTCCCAATGTCTTACTCAAAATCAAATGTGAAACTGTTTCACTCAGGATTGCCTCAGTTTATAGCTAGTAACAAAGACACTGGAAAAGAGTTCTTTTCTAAATGGTTGCAGAAAGAAATCAATATCAATAAAATTGTTATATGTAAAATCTTATTGATGATATGAGTAGTAATTGACTGAACATGTGAAATATTACTATTCCATTTAAATATTTTTTTTTTCTCTGTACACTATGGGTGTGTTCAGATATGCCCTGTTGACATCAACCAGTTGACGGGTTGATCAACTAGCTGTTCAGATCTGCTGGTTGATGTCAACTCAGTTAGCGCCGGCTGGTCAATTACATCAACAGAAAGAGTAGTTTGATCCTATCAGCCAAGATGGCTATGTACACTCGGCATGTATTTATATTGTAGTTGCCGTGATACTCAAGAGAGGGTGCTTTTCTCGATTCATTGTTTGATCATGTTGTGTGGGACTAGATTATATGTTTAATTGTCTATTTTTGTCCAATAAATATTTTTTGCATAGCCTTCTGCTGATATCAATCAATCATTGCTCTTCTCATCTTTAAGACTGGAAACAACTGAATTTTTATTAAGACTGAAATTAACCAAAATACACAATCCAACGATAGCGTCAGCCATTTTGAGCATCAACTGGTGCTTTTGGATACTCCGGTAGCAGTTGTATCAACTAACATACTTGCAGCTCAACTGCCCACCGTCAACCTTCAACTGTAGTTGACGTATCTGAACACACACAAAGTTAAAATGCTGGATGGATTATCAAATTTGATACATTGTTTATTTATGGTCCAACTTTACATATGAACGTAGGTACTTTGGTCTTCATCTCTCCTTGCCTCAAAATTGACTTTTCACTCTTCTATCATTGCCATAGCCAATTGCTTCTATAGAATAAGCAAATTCTAGTAGTAGTAATAGTAATAATAATAATGATAATATAACAATTGTTTTTAATTTTCAGGTGCAGTTAATGTTGGGACTTTTCCTCAGTTCTCTGAAACCTTATATTGATATCATAGATAACTGGGTTGTTACTGGTGTTTTAGAGGATCGTTACGAAGAATTTATTGTAAAAAGGTTTGCTCAAATTTTCTAAGTTTTTTTTTTTTTTTTTTGAAAAAAAAAATTCTTTTATTAATTAAGTAATAATGTTATTAGGGTATCCCCTATCAGATCAGCAACCATTAGTGCCATATCTCCAAGTTTAAAGAAATTTGGTAAATTTGTAGTGTCTAATAAGAAACCATGGAATTCATATTTCTTCTTTCTGAGTTGAACAGCTTTTGGGTGGGTTTTTTATATATGCAACATTTGTGTTGGTAAAATTAAAAATTTGATGTTTGACTTTGGATATCAAAAAAAAAAAAGTCCTTTAATCTTTTTTTTTGTTATCCTTTCATAATATTATGTCAGCAAAAAAATGAACACTTCCCCAGAATGTTTTTGTTTTTTTTAAGATGAGAGGTTTTATCACGAGGATTTTTTTTTTATTCTGTTATGCATCAAATCGGATAAACTGCAATGACTGACAAAGATATTTAATTTTGTAGATAAGTTAATAAAACAAAATGTTATAACAGAAACATAATTCTTGATTAGTAATTCTTTTACGTGCAAAGCTAAAGTTGTTTTTTGTTTGTTTTCATTCATTATTAAACTGTTTTTCAGATCGATTGAAGGTCATCTTCAAGATGAAAATTTTTGGGACACAGCAATTATTTTAAGAAACTCACAGACAGATCTGCAGAATGAACAAAAGAAAACTTTCTCTCCAGTTCCACAGTTTCTGAGACCATTTTTAGATAAACTAATTTTAGCTGGAAAGTCTATGGAAATGCTGCGGCTACTTGGAAAATTACATTACGTTCCTACTAGCAAAGACAGTGAAAGTAAGTAAAAATTATACGATTTATTTTGTAAACCTTATCTAATGATAACTTTTGTTTCTGTATCTGGTTCATTGTGGTGGATGTTAATGTTGTATGATTAATCAACTCATTTGATAATTACTTTGTCTAGATCAGGGATGGCAAACCTTTCCCAACTAGTGTTCCACTTAAAGCTTGACTTATTGCTTTAAGTTGTCTAGTGTACCACCTCTTATTTGCATTTTTTTTTAAATAGCATTTCATCATGAAACACCTGTGACCTTTAAATTATAGGACCACCGTTTAAGTACGTTGGATTTTTTTTATTGAACATTCTTTTATTTATTGTTTCCTGCTGGCTTCCCAACCAAATCATGTTCTCCTACTATCGAGTGAACGTATGTCATAGGTTTGCCATCCCTGATCTTGATAATAGATTGCAAATGGAATTAGGGTTGGAAAGGAAGATAACTTGTTATTGGAGAAACTTTCACAACTTCATTTAAATTATATAGACTACAGCAAATTACTCCTGTGACAATTGTTTATTCAGTATATTTCGTCAACTTTGAGCAAGATGACTTCTTCAGATGAGAAAGATAGGGATAATTTATCCCTCTTCTTTAAATTCATTTACGTAAAAAGAATTTCCTAAGTAAATAAACATTAACAATCTGTAGTTTAGACAATAGATTTTGTGACATATAACAATAAATGTAATGGCTATTAGTGAATAATTTTGAATAACAATGGTTTTAAGTTAAAAAACAATAAGATCATGGAATCAATGAAAATTGCATGAATAAACAATAAAATCACATGAAATATTATTTACAAGGAAACATATGAAATAATATTTACAAGGAAACATATGAAATAATATTTACAAGGAAACATATGAAATATTATTTACAAGGAAGTATATGAAATATTATTTACAAGAAAGTATATGAAATATTATTTACAAGGAAACATATGAAATATTATTTACAAGGAAACATATGAAATATTATTTACAAGGAAACATATGAAATAATATTTACAAGGAAACATATGAAATATTATTTACAAGGAAACATATGAAATATTATTTATAAGGAAACATATGAAATATTATTTACAAGGAAACATATGAAATAATATTTACAAGGAAACATATGAAATATTATTTACAGAAAACATTGTTCATTTTTAATACATTTCATGAATTTATTTAAAGTAAAACTATTAAGTTTAAGAAATTTATCTTTATTGATTTAAGGGAAAGAGATTTTGACCTTGAATCTTTCCCTTTCAACAATAATGCGGTATAATATTGTGACAATTGGGTCTGGGTTATGTTTACAGTCTTGGCAGTGATCTGCCCAGAATTTAAAGAAGGATAAGTTATCCCTATCTTTCTCATCTGAAGAAGTCATCTCGCTCATAGTTATTTACAGAGTTGACGAAATATAATGAATAAACAGTTGTCACAGGAGTAATTGCTGTAGTCTATAACAGTGCTCCGCAACCGATGTGCCGTGAGCCAATACAGGTGTGACGCGGTCAAATAAGACAATATTATAACTAAATAATTTTTCTACAATAATACTATAAATAAATAATATAAATAAATAAAATAAATAAATAAATAAAACAATACTACAAAGCGAAGTATGCTTTGTACACGCCTCCGCCCAGACCGCATGAGCCACAGAACAAAGAATAATGAGCTTATGCGCAGGCGCAGGCGTTATCCCCACTTTTCGCAATCCTCCCGCTAGAATTTCGACTGTTGCGGGGATCTTTCGTCGTGCTATGTCGCATTCAGGTGTGTGATTCATATTTAGTTTTATATCCCTTTAAATATGGATAAATTTTTACGTGGAAAAGATTCGTCTTCACGTAGGCCTACAGATGATGAAGAATCCAGCACAAGTGTTGCAAAAAAAACAAAGAAGATTGTGAAAAGGAAGTACAATGAAGACTACATTCAATATGGATTCTCATGGTGTGGTGACGAAACGGCTCCAAAGCCACAATGCATCATTTGCGGCGAACAGCTATCAAACGAGGCAATGGCACCCAGTAAACTAAATCGCCATCTAAATTCAAACCATCCCAGTTACGCCAAAAAGGACAAACAATATTTTCAGAGGTGCTTAGAACAAAATCAAAAACAGAAGCAATTTATGAATTGGCCGTTACTGTTTCTGAAAAGGCCTTAGAAGCTAGCTACCATGTTGCAAAATTAATTGCACGTCAGAAAAAACCACATACTATCGGCGAAACACTTATTAAACCAGCATGCATGGAAATTGTTCGACTTATGCTTGGGCCCAATGAAGTTAAGGAAGTGAATAAAGTTTCGTTGTCTGCCGATACTGTTAAAAAGACATATTCATGACATGTCAAGCGATATTTTAGGAACACTGATTAGAAAACTGATATTGGCTGAAAAATTTGTGCTTCAAATCGACGAATCAACTGATATTAAAAATAAAGCACAACTGATAGCTATTGTACGTTTCGTTGACGAGGACTTTATTAAAGAACATTATTTATTTTGTAAGGAGGCTCCAGAGCGAACTACCGGTGAAGAAATTTTCCAAGTAATCGATGATTTCTTCAAAATATATAATATTGAATGGAGCAATTGCATTGCTGTTTGCACGGATGGCACTGCGGCAATGACTGGTAGTAAAAAAGGTTTTGTCTCTTGTGTAAAACGAAAAAATCCGATAACACAATTTACACACTGCTGCATACATCGAGAAGCATTGATGGTCAAGAATTTGCCAGAGGAACTTTTGAACATGATGAATGAATGCATTAAAATCATAAACATAATTAAATTGAGAGCCCTGAATTCGCGAATCTTTGGAATGCTCTGTGCAGAAATGGGAGCCGAATATGAATCCTTTTTGTTTTATACTGAAGTTCGTTGGCTATCCCAAGGCAAAGTTTTGGCTAGATTGTTTGAGCTTCGCTACGAGGTGCATGAGTTTCTTTTAAATCAAAATATGCCCGAACTATACCAGCACCTTGATGATGATTACTGGATAGCCAAACTTGCATACATGGCTGATATATTCGAGCATCTGAATGAACTTAATAAAAAAATGCAAGGTCGGAGTGAGAATATATTGACGTGCTCTGACAAATTACAGGGGTTCAAAAAAAACTCGAACTTTGGCAGGAAGAGTTGCAAAAAGGATGTTTAGAAATGTACCAAAGGACCAACCACAGTTCGATTGAAAACAAGCTATTAATTGTGGATCTGGCCCAACAACATTTAAGTATGCTTCAGCAGAAATTTGATCACTATTTTTATTCTATTAATACGGAACAATATGATTGGATTCGAAATCCTTTTGCAACCAATGCAATAAATTCTATGGAAGCACTGTCTCTGCAAATTCGAGAGGAATTTATAGAATTAAGTAATGATGGGACTTTAAAACTTCACTTCGCCGAAGTTCCATTAGATGTTTTCTGGATTTCCGTTAAGAAAGAATATCCTCGCATTTCCGACAAAGCCATCCTAACACTACTTCCATTTTCGACGACATATTTATGTGAGCAAAGTTTTTCAACTCTTGTATTAATTAAAAATGATAAGCGGTCATGCTTAAAAGGTCTTGACCAAGAACTTCAGGCTGCGCTGTCAAATATCGAGCCGAATATAAAACTTTTGTGTTCATTGAAACAAGCGCAGGTATCACATTAATTATTGCATAAAAGTAAATATAGTATAGTTTTTATGTATGTATAATTATCAAATAAAAAATGAAAATTCATTGTAAAATTTGTGTATCACATTAATATCTATATATTTTAGCTTTTGATGTGCCGCGGAATTCTAGGAAAAACTTTGGTGTGCCGTAGGTGAGAAAAGGTTGCGGAGCACTGGTCTATGTAACTTGTTATTGCATTGTTCATGTGGGGGAAAAAAATCCTAAGCCTTTTTATTAAGTGTAACAAGAAATATGAAACAAAAATTCCAAAATTTTTAATATTTTTTATACTGAAACATTGCTTTGAATTTGAATTTTGTTGAAATACGCAGTATAATAAAATATTTTCAGTCATCCCTTCAAGTTATCTTCATTCATTTATTTTAAATTATGTCATCTTTTTTTATTCATAAACAATATTTCGTCAAGAGAATTTCTTGACTTCTTCAAGCTTTCGTCGAAAAATTAATAATATCTAAAGATTGTTTAAAACAAAATAAGCATCTCAAAATGCCTGTAAATTGTTTTTTCTATTTGTTGTAAAATTGAAATTTATGTATTATTAATTTTTCGAAGAAAGCTTGAGAAAGTCAAGAAATTCTCTTGATGAAATATTGTTTATTAATAATAAAAAAAAGATGAGGTAATTTAAAATAATAAAATATTGTTGGAAAAAGAAGTGGTCCTCTCAAGATAAATAAGAAAAATAAATTCAGTGGTAAAATGCCCTTATATGCCTTTGAGTCTTCAAATTCTGACTAATAGGAGCTAAAAAACTCACAAATATGGTCCTCATAAAACTTTAAAGCCTTCTTACATATAAATTGAAGGAGAAACTCAATTGAATAAACTAATTAGATTGTGTCTATAGTAAGAGTACAGTGTTTGCTTTATTTTAAAGTTTACAATCAAACTGAATAATGATTACAAAGCATTTATAAATATAATTCAGGGAAATGATTAGATGAATCAAATGAATAAATATCTGGCTCTGAGTGGATAACTATATAAAACATTAACATCTGTATTTTCAGTAAAGTTCCCATATTTAATACAGATTATTAGTGTTTCCATTTTATGGTATGAACCTTACCATAAATCTTACCTTCAATTTCATGAATGCAAAATGCATTGGAAGCATCTAAGGAATGATTTGACATAAAACAAGGTAGTTATCTAAACTGAATGGTTTATTAATTGCGGAATTCCTACTTTTAAACAAAATGTATTGGTATTCTCATGGTGTCACAAATATTTCAGTACTTATTCAGTATCTTTATTAATTACCAATAAAAGACAATAAATACAACCAGTTGCAATCCTGTCAAAGGATTGAAATCGGTCTCTTTTTTAATACGTGCTTTTTAAACATAGTCTGGTGTGTTGGCTAAATTTATTTTGTAATTAACTATGGCATTAACACGCATTAAGTGTTTCTTGATTTTCATATAAATTGAATAATTCTGGTAATAAATTAAAAGGTAAATAATAAGTATCCTTTATGTGAATATTTTCTTAGAATTTCTTAAATTATTTTATAAAATTTCAGAGATTATTAAATTATATTGTCCTAATGTTAATGGATAAACACTAAATTGTTATAATCCTTTATTGCAAAATGTATGGACCCTACCTTTATTTGACTATTATTAATTTAAAGAAAGGCAAAGTGATATTTTGATAGTTAAAATAAAGATTATAATATTTAAAAATCTAGTAAGATTTCACTTCTGGATAAAGAATTTCAAAGAAAAGGAGCACTGAGTGCACTTGATTGGATTACTCGGAAGCAAATGGACTGTTCTTCAAAGCTGCCATTTTGAAAAAGAAGATGACAAAGAATTTCACTGTTAATATTCAAGATTGTTTTTCATGGTCTTTTGACTGTACTGTTCAGTTAAGCCTTTCTCTTCCACTTTACACTGGATCACTCTTCATCTTTATAGCAATCAAGATTAGATTGTCACTTGATTTTATGTTTTAGCATGCACAGTCTTTCCTCAGAGTAGTTGTTCTCTAACTTCCTGTATTGATTGCACATTAGACTTGAGGTACACATTAGATGTGTAAGTTGTTTTCTTCAATGAAAACAACCAATGTAGTAGTGTTATTTACAAGTTTTAAGTATGTTGTGGCTTGAGGTTAATACGGAGAATTTTTTGCTAAATAGAAAGAAAAAATTGAATGAATAACAGAAAGACACAATACCAATTGTAAGAACAAACTGATTACATGAGTTTGTTGCATACAATCGTCACATAGTAAACTATGTAATTGAAAATCATTAAATAACGTGAAAATTAGTAAAATAAATGCATCGCATTGAAGATTTTTATTCCTTTTAAAACTAATTATTCCTGTGTTGCAGTAAAGAAAAAAGAAAAGATATTTTGAATATCTGTGATGTACCAGTTATAGAGCAAAGGATGATTGTTTGGCAAATGCTACACCTAAGCCACACTACATGATTACAAAGTAAAACTTAAATGAACATTTAGTATAATAGTATAACAAACTTTATGTGCATTGGAAAAGCGAAAAATAGAAATGTTGAAGGGAAAAAAAGGATTTGCCTACAAAAAGATGAGATAATACTCGAACAATTTTGGAGTCTGGTCTGCACCACTTTATCAGGAAGTAAGATAGGGATGGCACAACACAAAATACGTGGAGACTGGGAAGGGAATAGTAACACTAATGGTGGGTGGTTAGTCCACTGATGATGGGATTGCGTGGGCTGTTCTGATAGGAAGCAGTGGTTGGATCAACTGTGGTGGGATAGGGTTTTGAGTAACGGTAATTATTTATAAATTAACTGTAATAATATAACATCGAAAAGTTAAAGGCTCGGCTGCAGAAACCTAAAGCAAATTCTTTTAAGAAACACTGCTTTACAACCGCAAATAAGGGATCTTTTATGTAGAATGTTGAATTGTGTGGCTTTGTTTCTTATATATCGACACTTGTACATGTGTAAGTAAACTCTTGAAGAAATGTAATTTATTAATATTCTTAAGATTTCCTGAATTATTATTATTATTATATATCGGTAAGTTATCGGTTTCGTTTCTTTATTATAACTTAATTATTTGTCAAAAACACAGTGAATACAGTAAATAAGAGAAGAGAAAGTGAAAATAAATAAACCGCACTTACACTGCTCACAAAATTTAAGGGATATTGCGAAATGAATGTCCACAATAAATAAATTGTTCTTTAATAAATAAACTTAAATGCCTCTGTTTTTTGGGTGTATTATATTCATTTCGCAATATCCCCCCAAAATTTTGTGAGCAGTGTACTTGCAGACATGAAAGGAGAAGAGCTCACTATGTATTCCCACCTCGTGTTGTTTTAAATATTTTTGTAATGCCCTATATGTTTGTTCTGTCCCTGATGATGGAATATGCTCAGTATTCTGAAACTGTAGGTTTATTACCATCTTTTTTATTCTTCTTTCATGTTTGCAAGTAAGTGCGTTTTATTTTTTTTCACTTTCTCTTTATTTTAATACACGTATGTTAAGCCTTCTAGTAGATAAGAGAAATTTATGTAAATTCTATAACCTACACTTTTCTCAACAAATTTTATTTTATTTTATTTTTATTAAAAATCTGACATGCATCTTATGAAATATTTGTAAATTTTAAATTTTTTCCTTAGGTTTTTATTGTTGTTGTTATTTTTTTATACTAATGTATTAAATGCTTCTTAACTTGTCTTTTTCTTCTTTTTTTTTTTAATTAAAATTTAGAAATGGACTTGTTTAGTGCCTTCGTAGAAAAATTACATAATTCAGTATTAATAAGTTCTCAAAGCGAATGTGAGCTGATTGAAGATGAGAAAAATTCAAATCAATCTGTAGGAATTAAGGATTATACTACTGTACCATTTGTACGGTACTTTACCATTGAAGAGAAGGTGACTGATAAAACGTTGCAGATGAATCTTAAACAAGTATTAGGGTCTGGTGATATTCAGAATCAACTGTTAATGGTTAGTTTTGATAATGTGTGTCCCTCCAAAAGTTTTTCTTCAAATCTTCAACAATCACATGGAACAACTGAAATGTAAGTTGTTGTTTTTTTGTGTGTATTTTTTTTTAAATTTAATTTCTGCTGCAATTTTTCTTTCATAAAAATAATTATGCATTAATTAATTTAAGTCTTGCATTTTCTGGACCTTTTCTTTCCCTCTTTCATCTGTTCAACCATCTGGCTCTGTTACAATTTTTGTTTTTCTTCAGAATTCATTACGTTTTGAAATCTTACGATTTACCCACCCTAAGGTTCTACTTTCTGTGACAGTAAATTTGGAAGAACTCCACTCTGTGCCAAACTATTTTGGCCATAGAATGCAATTTAATTACAGTAAAACCCCGTTATTATGCTCGTCAAGGGACCATGAACTACAAGCGTAATAAGCGGGATAGTGCTATAACGGGAAATGATTTATGAGATGGGGAAACATTTAGACACCATTTTACAGGAAAGATACTTGATTCTGCAATAGATATAATGCAAATGTGAGCTTATTTCCTATTAAAAAAATCTTTGATTGTGGTTTGCCATGTGTGTGTGCTACTGTTATGAATTATGACATTTTCAATGTGGTTCAAGTAACTATTAACATCAATTGATACACTACTAGGAGCAACACTAATATATTTTCGGAGCAGATTTAGTGCACTGCCCGCTATTTCACGCGCCTTTTCTTGAATGATTGGGCCACATAATGGCACTGATGCATCACGGGACTGATGAATCCATTCAATTAGAATTTCCTCGGTATCTTAATATTTTCCACTCTTTATTTTTTTACGTTTGCAACCACCCTTCGCTGCATTGGTAATTCCATTCTTATTTTTTATTATTGTTCTCAGGCTGGATAATTCCTAGGGATTCCTAGAGATTCTGCGAAATCCTTCTGACTTAGTGCAAAATTTCGAAGCGGAAATCCCTTTCTATAAGCGAAAAATTGGAAATTCTCCGTAAGTATGATGAGAATTCTACACTATTTTACTGTATCACAGACCCGCACTTCAAAGATTTCAAAGATTCCCTCCTACCAGGGAAAGAAAAGAATCTTTATAGTGTTACATTTCTTTTCGATACAAAATTTCCGATACAAAAAAAGCGCTACAAGCGGGATTTGAAGCGTTATAAGAGGGTAAAAGTATACAGAGTTACATAGAAAATTCCAGGGACCGTATGAAAGGAGTGTAAAGAACGGGATAGTGCTATAAACGGGAGCGTAATAACGGGGTTTTACTGTAACAGCATTCATGAATACAAACAAGAGTATCGCCATAAATATTGCAAAAACACCACACTATTTACTATTTCTCTCTTTTAAAACATGCCACTCACAGTTATTAGTGTTATTCTTTGAGTAAATAATTTAACACCAATGTCTTTGTTTTCCAGCTCGACCCAAAAATTTAGAAATTAATATGAAGCGACCGTTTGCACAAAAACATTAGAAACATATTTAATAAGAAAATAAAAAAGAAAACAGTTTTATTCATGCTTTTTATCAATTTTTAGAAAAGTGCGTCGGCGACTCTTTTTATCAACATTTTTTAGCGCACGTTAATTCTTTTTATTCCAAAAATAAAACAAGTTACAAGTTTCGAAAACTTGTAGCAGTTTACATCATCGGACTACAAATATACAAAAGTTTATACAAATATTTATATTTGTAGTGCGATTATGAAAACCGCTACAGGTTTTCAAAACTTGTAACTTGTTTTATTTTCTTATTAAATCTGTTTATAATTAAAAACAACGGTCGCTTCGTATTTATTACAGTTGCACGTTATACATTCATTTAGAAACGAAGTTTAGAAAAAGTTCTCTTTATGCAAACATTGCTCTATGCAGACTATTAAAACAGAAAAGTAGTTTATACAAAATGTGGATTTAATTACACAAAAAAGTCTATAAGTGATAAGACTAATTCATGTTATTTTTTTTTTGGTTGAGACCTCAGCCTGAGCCCCGGTGATGAGGGACCAATTGATTCCTCACTTGTGGGGGCCTTGTCATTCAGTATATTGATTTGTTTCCACTTTCATTCATTTGCTTTATTAACAACCCAGTCACATTCTTTGAACCACCTATTTGCTGCCCAATCTAAAGAGCTGTTGAATAAAAAGCAACTGCTGAAGACTTTAGTTATCGTATTTTTTTCCATGCCCTCAGTACGCTGAATACTAACTAATTATCAGCCATTTAATTTTAAGTCTTTATTTTACAGTTTTTAAATAAGAGCAGTCTCATCAATTGATCTTATATACTATTATTTAAATAAATTATTATTATTTATATCTTATATCTTCTTATTTTTTTAAATAATAATTTATAGCTATTGTGCAACCAACATTATATTCAGCAATTTCTTTCTTACTGTTAAAATTTTGTAACCATTCCTTAAAATATTTAAAAGATTATTTTTACTCGATTCATTGATACTTTTTTGGCAGAAAAGAATAATACAATACATTCTTTTTCATATCAGTGTTCACAAAATGAATTCACATTTTTTCTTTTTTCATATACTTTCATATTCGAATAAACAAAGATAATTAAAAAGTGGTTGTATTTCGCAGGATCTGTAAAATATTCAATATATTGTACAACTGCTGCAACTTTTATTTTCTCATAAGCTTTCATCACTTTCTTTTTATAAAGGTTAAAATTAAAATATTAATAAACTGCATTAAGTTTACTTGTTTTCATTTTACTTTTTCTTTCTTTTTTTTTTAATTATTAAAATATTGTAAGTTATTTCAGTGATCCACATAAAGTTGATTAGATATTAAGTTAATTGAAGTTAAATAAATGCAGTGATCATCTAGAGAAATTTTTTCTGGAAGAAATAATTTTGTGGTTGTAATTATTGTTACCCTGTAAGCAAAGATCCTAAGTAATAATTCAACAGAGTTCAAATGATCTGCATTCATACGTCTTCGTTAATTTAGTTCTCTGCCTTTGAACTATTTTTATGTGGGAGTTTTTGATAATACAGTTTAATTCACTGTCTACATCTCAGTTTTAATATTTTTATAAAAGCCCTTTGCATTCACCTTGGCTTTTATTTTCTGTCAGGCACAAAAATGTGGATTTTAGGATTGCTGTAAGAATTTGTGGCTTTTTTGAGTTTAATAGGAGTGTTTTAATTTGAATATTAATTGTATTAAAAGAAGGATTGTTTTTGGTTATTTCCTACTGAATTATAAAAATATTTGGTTAGTCTTTTACAGAAGTTTCATCCACCTTATCACTGCCCTCTGCAACAAGCAATCCAGTGTGCCTTAAATCCATTGATCAACCAAAAGTATGAAGACTCATGCAAAACCTTAATTCACACCCTTCGAAATGATTACCATCTTTGGGAGTGCCTGTTAGTGATGAGAGTAAGTGTTGTAAATCAGTTTAGTGAAATTTATTTTTGTTATCAACAGTGCCGCCCCTTGGGTAAGAGGCGTCTTTTTCAAAGTTATATTTCAGTGCTCCACCCCCCTCACATAGAATAGAATTTGCAAACTAAAATGAAATTAATTTCAATAAGGTTTACTTTATTTAGTACTAGCTGTACCCGGCATGCGTTGCAATGCCACTCAAAGAAAGAAAGGGCTCGTGAGAAGGGGCCGTAAATATAAGGTCTCAATGTCGATCGGGGGTGGGACACTTAGGCCCTTGTGTCGCCATCCCCACCCAAGTGTGGTGGACCTGTCCCCCATAGGAGAGCGAATTTTTCTCTTTTTTCCAATTGACTTAGGGGCCCCGAGAAGGGGCCCTAAATATAAGGTCCCGGTGTCGATCGGGGGTGGGACACTTAGGCCCTTGTGTGTCGCCATCCCCCCACCCAAGTGTGGTGTCCCTGCCCCCGTAGGAGAGTGAAGTTTTCCCTTTTTGCAATAGACTTGGGGGGGGGGGCCGAGAAAGGGCCCTAAATATAAGTTCCCGGTATTGGTTGGGGGTGGGACACTTAGGCCCTTGTGTCGCATCCCCCCCACCCAAGTGTGGAGACCCTGCCTCCCATAGGAAAGCGAATTTTTCCTTATTTGCAATTGACTTGGGGGCCCGAGAAGGGGCCCTAAATATAAGGTCCCGGTGTCGGTCGGGGGTGGGACACTTCAGCCTTTGTGTTGGCTTCCTCCCACCCAAGTGTGGTGTCCCTGCCCCAAATAGGAGAGCGAATTTTTCCCTTTTTTGCAATTGACTTGGGGGGCCCGAGAAGGGGCCCTAAATATAAGGCCCCGGTGTCGATTGGGGGTGGGACACTTAGGCCCATGTGTTGCCATCCCCCCACCCAAGTGGGGTGTCCCTGCCCCCCATAGGAGAGCGAATTTTTCCTTATTTGCAATTGACTTGGGGCCCGAGAAGGGGCCCTAAATATAAGGTCCCGGTGTCGGTCGGGGTGGGACACTTCAGCCTTTGTGTTGGCTTCCTCCCACCCAAGTGTGGTGTCCCTGCCCCCCATAGGAGGGCGAATTTTTCACTTTACACAATATTTGTGTAGTTCTTATTTTCACCACCAGGTGGATATTGGATTTTTCAGGGCTTTTACCCCTTTTCAACCTCTTTTGGGGGGGTGGGTCCGGGTTCTAAGGTAGCCTATCTTTTCCGCAGTGTCCTAAAGAGTAATTCTGCAAAGTTTGGTCCAGATAGGTCAAAGGGCCTAGGAGTGTATAAAGGACAGACAAAGAAAGAAAGAAAGATACATTCATTTTTATATATATAGATATGAGTACGAGATATATGAATGTGTACATAAAAATCTAAAAAAAAAAAAAAAATTTTTTTTCAATTATCACAACAAAAATCACATCAAAATAATACATTTTGGACTTTGGTATGTATGATACTAGCAGAAATACGCATTCTTCGTTGCATTATAAAAAACATATGTCCTGATGCGAATGAGAAAGAAATTGAGTAATGTCATTCCTTTTTACTGGATGTTATATCGTTATTCCAGTTAAAGACACTATTGAATTCACTTCAGAAAAAAGACACTCAGGAACCTTAGTGAAGACAATAAGAATATTGTAAACAACTTTTAAGATTTCTACTGATATATTTGTCCATTAGTTGAATCTCTTTATGTAATAGAAGTTTTTGTAAATATCAGAACATGATGTATATTTACTGGAATTGTATAAACAGAAGAACAGTTTCCTTATTGGGTGGGGAGGTCCTATTTCTGAATGTTTGTGTAACATTTTCATGAATTTTCTTGAAAGTAACAAAATTTTAAAATTAAAACATCCCAATTCAAATATTTCCGTTACATGGATGACTCTTTTAATTTGGTTTGGATACACAAAGGCAATTTATCAAATTCAGTGATAAGGTTAATACTATTGATGAATATGTAACATTTACTTGGGAAGGTGAAACAGAAAACCAATTAAACTTTTTGGATGTTACCCTAGTTAACAGAAATGGAAAATTGGGAAACTGAATATTTTTCGAAACCTTAAAGAAGAAAGCTTTAACAATTCCAATCGTGCACATAAAGAAAGCAATGATAAATAATCACATTAGAAGAATTTATTGTACAACTATAGATGAACAGTGTAGGAAGTTCTATATTAACAAGATGAAAGAGATTTTCATGTTGAATGAATATCCTATACAATTTATTAATAAAGTTATTAGATTTCTCAAAATTCACGGACAAAAATCTGAACATTAATTGCTGTGTATTAATGTGTGTGAAAATGTTAACATAAAATATAGACAAGAACACGCTTTGAAATTACAAAAGTTAAAATATGTTGTCATCTATATTTTTTTTTAAAAAAATCTGAACAGAAATTTAAAAATGTTCTAAACGTAAATCTAGCAAATTTTATTGATCTTCAGTGTAAGGATGTCTGCAAGAAAAATCAGATAAGATTATGTTACAATATAGGCATGAATATTAAAGATCTAATAACTGATAAAAGTATAGATGTAAGTAATAAATTATATAATATGGGTGGTGTTTTATTTGTAGAACATGCTCTTATCTAATTCCACAGCATTTAACAACTTCATTTAAAACATTGTATATGTTTAAAAGAATGAGGAAGCACTACTTATAAAACAATGTTCTGTCTTTATCAATCCATTTATGGGTCAATCAACTATTCTTTGTACTAAACGCGAGTGACAATATAATGATTTTCTAATAAACAAAAATCGAAAATCTAACTTCCTATGGAGCACATTTTTACGATTAGTGAATGACATTTTAGTTAAGATAACGGGCAGAGCACTTTTTTAATTTGAAGAGCAATATTTTGCTTTATTTAGTGAGATTATGGCGGTAATTTGTCCCCTGCGTTACTGTCCCTGCGGCAGTAATTTGTCCCCTGCAGGACAAAACAAAACAAACAGCCTACTTTTCCCTGTCATTGTCGCATATCCTTACTATCAGTTACTACTATTTAACATATATTTTGTATATTTAATACCAATCTGTATTAAAACATTCGCTTTAGGAGTTTGCGAAGTCTCTGAAGTAACAGGGAAACCAAACACTCGCGGGGAAAAATTGTCTCCTAAGTTACAGTAAAAATAATAAAATATTCGTAATTAAAATTACATCGGTCACTCTAAAGCTTTTGATCAATGACCTAATAATATTTTGGGGTAAAAATAAAGTCCAATAATTATTTCCAAAAACAATATTTATTAAATTTGTGTTCGGGACAAACTTAGGTACAAAGGTTAGTTGATTGACCCTTATATACATTCCATTTATATATCTATATGTATATAAATCCACTTATAAACATTCACAAACTTCAATTTTTATTAAAAACTATCCATGTATTGCAGAGTAAGCCGAGACTCCCCATAACAGAAAATAACAATAACGGAAAATAACAATATCAGAAAATAACAATAACGGAAAATAACAATATCAGGAAATTCTCAAATCTTTTAAAAAAGAAAAAAGAAAAAAAAAAACATAATTTAAGAAATTACATTTTTTTTAAATGATTAGTTCTGTAGTAAAATATCTTGTCATTAGAGGAAAAAAGTAATGAGTGCATTATAGATATCAGCATGAGTTGAACTTTTACATATATAAAAATGGAACCTTTTTATTTATATGCAGAATATATTATAAGTGATATTTTGAGATAAATCAATGCTTTCAAAACCCAATTTAAAGAACAGTTGTATGAAAGAGGTTTTCTCTGTTTTATAAATCCTCTGAATATAAAATTTTTAATCAGATCTAATAAAGCTTTTTCTTTCTATAAAAGAGAGTGGATATCACAATAAATTTGAAAGTTTTGAATTATACATTGAATACTTTTAACGCTTCATTTGTAGTGATTTGTCGTTTCATCAGTTCCTTTGTTGTTGTTGTTAATATTTCTTTTCTTTCCAGCAATTCTTTTTAATGGAAGCAGGGGATACTATGTTCAGTTTCTACTCTGAAGTTTTTGAAAGGGTATGTATAGATAAGAAGGATTTTAACTTATATTGTTTCATTTTGAGCTTTAGAAAATAAGAAAAAATATATTACGTTATTCAATGTGCATTACTAATGGTTTCATATTTATAAGATATTTAAATGTAATCCGTATGTTAGTGTGGAGAAATATCACTCCAGAAGGAAGGTTTTCTATTGATATTAAATTCAGTGAGGTCTTTTATATCCAGCATAAGAAAGGATGATGATTTCTGACTCTAGACACAAAAGACCTTGTCGAATTTAGTATCATCATGGGGAGTAAGCTGCAGAAACCTTCCTTCCTGAACAAGATATTTTCATAAGTTATTTTAATGTATAGAATGTAAGTTGAACAACAAAGCGAAAATCCAAAGGAAAACTATCTCAAAAGATACTTTCTAGTTATCACGCCCATATGAAAAGAATGAGGAGGGAGAAATAAAAAAAGCGGGAAAAACTTAGCATGCAATAAAGTCACATACATTAAAAAAAACTAGCTGATTCTTGTTTATCAAATCCACTGAGGTGTAATGTGTTAGTGAAGGAGAACAAATCATTGAAATTTGCCTGTCTGTCCTTCCCACAAAGTGTCAGGTGCCCACCATTATAGGCATCTGGACCTGGTCTAGCATTGATCAGTTTGCCTTTGCCGTCGGTAGACATCTTACATGTAACATATTTTAGTAGTTATTTCACTGATTTCTAATCTTTCTTTTATGATACCTTTGCTATTATCAATTATATGATCTCTGTTCTTGCTTATTCTTTGTACCGTTCATAATCTCCACCATAGTCTAAACCACCACTTGGTTCTTACACTTGCAAACAAAACTTATCATTATAGGAATTCCTAACATATTAAATATAGAATAATCAGAAAAAAATAAAAGATTTATTCACACTTTTCTGGAGGAACTGAGCAAATTGTGACATAAAAATAAAATAAAATATAATAAAATAGTATCCAGAATTCTTTCAATGGATGGTATCATATCAACAGGAAAACCTAAACAAACTTAGTTCTCAATAAAAGTATATACCTAAATTTACAAAAGGCAGTTATTATTACCTGAAATTTTTCCTGGTTTTCGTGAAATTTAATTGGTATGACACCATACATTGAAAGAATTCTGGATACTAATTTTATTTTAATGTCACAATTGTGGGTTACCATATTTTATTCCCTAACCCTTCTCATAATGAACATTTCATTAAGATAAGGGTCTGTAAGTTTACACTACAGAATTGCTTTGGAAATTCTTAAGGTTGATAAATTAATAGCAATTCCTTTTGTGTATTTAGATAAGAAGTGGTGATTCTTGGCAAGATGAGAATCTTCTGACTGAACTTCTTCAAGATGCCTTATCTAGTCATTTTCCTAAATTAACAAAGAGGTAATGTATTATAAATTATTGTCTGATAATGTAGTAATGTTTCACATTATGACCAAAACATTCTACCTAAATTTCCCGTAAATATTGTTGTATAGAAATGTAACCAAAAATTTTCATGAAGGATCTGTTGTGATACTTCAGTTTATCTTCTTCATGAGAAAAATAACTAAAATTAACAGACTGTCTATCAATTGGAGTTCATAGTTTTTTATCTTAACAATTTTCTCTTATCTGCTAATCATCGCTATATGATTATGATAATTATATCAGTACTAGACGGGTACCGTCGCTTCGCTCCAGAACCCTTGCATGTATAGCATTAAAAAAAATTCCCTTTATTTATTTAGCAAATTAATATGGAGATTGCTGAATACACGACTTCCCAGCTCGTTGTGGGCTTCTCCGCTTCACTCAGGTGTATTGCGCGTTGGCAATTACACGGGGATTGCCACAAAAACACTTCAGTTTTGCATGTATCTTCCAAACACAGAAACATTTGTTAATGCTCGATAGAATCGTTCGATAGAACTTTCAAATACCAACATTTTCTCAATATAATGTTCTCTTCCAACTTTTATACTTTTCGTTTAAATTGAGAAAAAGTCAAAATTTGACCCTTTAAAAGGCGCCATCTTGGAAACCAATAACTTTCTTCGAAAGATTTTTGTAGCATTTTGTTTGTCTTAAAAAGCTCTACATTTTATCCATTTACATGACCACTCTATCTCTTATAGTTTGGTCACAAAATTGGAAAAACGTAAAGTCTTATGACAGTGACAGACAGAATAACACTTTTATATAATATAATTTTTAAAGCTTTGTAAATAATCATAAATAGTAATAGGAATCTACATATAGGATGTGGACAATAACAATATATCCGATAGCAAAAATATAATAACTTTTCTCAATTACTTTTATCAATTATCAATTTGTAATTCAGCTCTTCTGTACTTAGTTAAATGAAAGAAAGGATAAAAAAAAATTTGTTCGAGGACAAAGTCTGAATCTTTGCAAGATATACAGTAGAGCATCGATTATCCGAAATAATGTTGGGGGGGGGGGGGTGTTCGGATAAGTGATCATTTACGAAAAAATTATACCAGTGTCATAGGAGCAATATGAAACACAAAACCTTATATTGTATTTTAAACATTGCTAATTAACATAAAGACAAAAACAATGCAACGAAGTCACAGGACGGATTTCAAATAAGGTAATTTATTATATTATATTGTATAGATCTACAGTTTAGGATAAAAAGTCCAAAATTTTCTTTTGCTTCAGACCTGAGACTCTCTTTTTTGCTGCTAAATCTCGCACACGCCTTTGGTTAACCGATGTTTCGGTTGATTGGTATTCGGATAATCAATGCTCTACTGTAGTTGATATGCCAACTTTTAAATACCTGTATAACAAGAACCAAAAGTTATTGTACTAAAAGACGTCATTTCTAAGTTATGTGTGTTTATTGTAATGATGCTTTAAGTGTAATTGGGTCCCTAAGGGTCCAATTTCTCTCAAAATTAAGAGTAATCCCATTTATAACATTCCTAACACAACTTTGTAAGATAAATATGTTTTATGTTTGTATTTCTTACACTTTAATGGCATTCTATTTGACAATCTAAAATTACTTACTGATTGAGGTGATTTCTACCAAAATCAATTAGATCTTCTAGATAAGAACTAAACCTTCATTTGAAATTTCAGCTTTCTAGGATGTAAAGTTTTTGAGTTATTATGATCCACAGGTAGAGGGTCAATGTGCATTTCAGATTAAAGTTGCCTTCTAATACTTTTTTAAAACCCTTTTTCCTCTCTGATGCATATGATGGAACATTACAGAATGTCGAAGGAACAGTTTAACATTAGTGTGTCTTTTATGGGGCTAAAACTTTCCCATTTATCTTCTTTGCAGGGTAGCCGTTACTCTTGAGTGTAATTTACAAGGAAGTAATAAACGCATAGAAGCTTTAGATAATTTAAGGCTTCAATGTAAGGTAAGGTTTTATTTATTTATTAATTTTATTTATTAAAAGATATGTGAAGGAAAACCATTAAGTTGTTTACCATTTTATTAACAACATAAGATTGCATTCGTATGTAAAAAGTATAGATAAAAGGCACATCCACAAACTGGTTTTCCAAAAATGTTAGTTCTTCTGGCCCTTGGTATAGAAATTGATCAGAACTGATGTGTTCTTTTTCAGTTGCCATTGTCTGGATGCTCTTTTCAAGTGTTAGAAAGCTAATGTCCAAGAGTGAAAAATCGGGACTAACTGTGGTTATATCAAATCACAAGAATCCAAGTTTTCGTCATTGTTTTGATTATCGACACTATCATTGAAGCTCTCAGTGAATTTCAATGAAAGGCCATTAGTAGGTGCTGACGAAACACAGCTGGTGAAGCTGTGACATAGCAGTAAACAAAGAAGTTCTGAATTCAGCAGCAATGAGCTAGCTCTTCAATTTAATTATCTTATTATGAATTAAGTATCGCAGTTAGGAGATTATCTTTCTAAAATAGGCAATATTTTTATTGAAATAAATTCCTTCTGTGCTTTAGAATGTGCATATATACTGACTGCTCAATTGAAAGTGGACACTTGCCACTGGACACCGTAGTGGAACAACCCATGCAAATTCGGGCAAAAAATTGGAATATATTGGTTATAAAACTACACAATCATGTGTAGTTGGAGTCATTTGGTGTCTAACCATGTGCTGAGGTAAAATGCCACCATCACAGCAGCTGAGCGATTTTCATCATAGAGTAGTCACAGGCTTCCACATTAATGGCCAGAATGTGTGAGCCATAAGAGCTACATTGAACCTGCCAAGTCGTCTATGGGTGCTATTATCACAAAGTGGAAATGTGAAGGAGTGGAAACACGACGTCATGGATGTGGCCGAGCCCACTTGCTGACCGGAGGGCCCTGAAGTGATTAGTACGGCAGAACAGGGTTGTTCCAGCAGGCAACGGAAACAACTGTCAGTATCATGATGATTCGTTGGGAGCTCCATGCCTTAGGATACATCGGTCAGGCTGCTGCTCACAAGCCGATGGTACAGATGAATTACCTTGGGTTCCCCAGCAAACACAACATGGCGGGTCAAGGACCAAAGCCCATATTGCCAAGTGTAAAGACGTGTGCAAGAGTGATTAGGGATGTGTGGTTGTGTCCATAAATTTCCTAACTATGTGTGTTATGTTGAGTATCGCAGCCTTCTGGAGTTGTGCATAAGTGTTTTTGTGAAGTCCTATAGTGCTGAGACTGTGGTGCAGTGTGTGAAGCACCAGACCAGTGGCGAACAGGACGATGGGTACAACATGTACTCGGTCCTGCCTCCACTGCTTCTGGAGCTCATCTGCTAGGTCGGTGTATTTACTGATCTTGTCTGTGTGAGTTTTCTGCATGTTCTTGCTGATAGGCATTGCAATATCAATGAGATATGTCTGTTTGTTGACCTTATCAACAAGTGTGATGCCAGGTCTGTTGTGATGTATGGTTTTGTCTGTGTGAATGGGATGGTCCCAGTACAGCTTATGTGAGGATGACTCTAATATGTGGTATGTACTTGTAGTACTGGACCATCTTCTTAATAAGTGAGTTTTTGTGTGCTAGCTGTTGATGAACGATCAACGCTAACTGATTGTGTCGGTGGAGATAGTCTGTTTGGGAGTGAAGGGGACAGCCTGATATTATGTGGTCGATCGTCTCATGCATAGTGTGGCATTTCCTGCATTTGTCATCATGTGTGTTTGCATCATGTAGAATGTGTTTCTTGTAGTTGAGTGTGGGAATGACTTGGTCCTGTATCGCGATTATGAACCATTTGGTCTCCCCAAACAGTTCACCACTCGTCAGCCATCTGTTCGACGCTTCCTTGTCAACATGAGGCTGGCTGAGTTCATGGTGATGTCTGCCATGGAGTTCCTTACGAGCCCATGATTCACGCAGCTGCTGTGTGTGAGTGTCGGGGGTGGTGACTGTTAGAGAAGAGTTTACAAGGTCCAGGAGTGTGAGGTGTATGTCAGCCTTGCCAATGGCTGAGTGGAGTGAGGAGTATTCTGCTCTTTGGTGGAAGTGTTCCCTAAGTGTGTGTACTTGTTTTTCCTGTAGGGTTATGAGGTTGATGAGTCCTCAGCCTCCCTTCTTGCGGGGAAGAGTCATCCTTTCCGTAGCGGACTTGGAGTGGTGCATGTTGTGTTTCGTGAATGTAGTGCGTGTTGTACGTTGTAGTGCTTCGAGTTCAGTGTTTGTCCATGGAATTATGCCGAACGAATATGTTATTGTGGGGACGGCAAAAGTGTTGATGGCTTTAATTTTATTTCTGGCGTTGAGTTGTGTTTTGAGAATATTATTATTATTATTATTATTCTGAATGAGAATTGAGGAAAGGACATTTTTATTTTATGTTCTTACAGAAATATTCAAAATGTCTTTCAAAGAATTCTCTTCTTTGTTTGAAAAATTTGACTTGTATTCCATCTTTTTGATTCTCTTCGTCTCATTTGCAGTCTAAAGGAATGTTATTCATCACTTATTTTAACCTGCTTTACTTAGATTGGTATATTGTTACTTGAGAAAAAAAGTTCTTTTCTAAAATTTTAATCTTCAGTATAATCTTCCTGTCTCTGGAAATTATATATTTTTAATTATTTATTATTCATACATATGCATGTATGTAAGTAAATGAACTTGATTCAGTTTGGGTTAATAGAAGTGTCTTTTAATTCCTAAAATAATATTGTTACTGCATCTACCGAAGAGATAGGGAATAGTTAACTTACAGTCCTCCGTTCAAAGTAATATTTTTATTTTACACATATTAGTCCTGAAGAAATGTTGACTGGCAATGTGGATATAATTTATATGAATGCAGAATCTGTAAACAAAAATGTTCAAGAGACATTTCAAAAAATTAAATCTTATGGAGTTTTCTTTCTTTATTTTGTAGATAACATGGCCAATAAATGTTGTCCTCACTTCCCAAGTACAGAAAATGTATAATCAAATTTTTGGTTTCCTTTTACAAGTCAAATGGGCAAAATACAGTTTAGATGAATTATCATTTCGAGGTAAAATGTTATCATTTATTTTCTTTTTATTATTTATTTAATTTTATTGTATTATTAATGCACAGAAAGAGCATATTTTATTAACTATAAATTTAATAATAGAAGGAGTCTTGCGTACATTTTATACTCATAATGAATTGTATTAATGGTTTTTTTTTTCTGTTTTCAGATTTAAGCGGGCAACGTATGAAGAGTAGTCCTTTTTTACTTGAAAGGTTTTTTGTACCACGTGATCCTCAGGAGTTACCTGATAAACAGAAGATGCATCAAATACATTTGCTGAGATTTGAATTAATGCACTTTGTCAATTCTCTGCATAATTATGTGATGACAAGAGTAAGTAATACTCATGTGTATTTACTCTTTGAAATACTGAAAATTCAGAATTTTCCATTCTTTCATTTCTTTGAGTCTTGTTTTGAAGTTGTAGGTTTTTCACTATCTTTAACAAATTTACTCTCTGATAAATCACATATACTGATAACAAGGGCATGTTGTGTGACAAAGACATGATTTTTTATGGCTATTTCGAATTATTTATGATTCTTACTTCTTCTGAGATGTGGGCCTGATAGCCGAGTGATAAGGTCACTTTGATGAAGGTTGGAGGTGGAGGGTTCGATCCCTGGTCTCAGCGGAGGGTGGGCCATGCTCCATTCTCCTCCAAACGGGTCATAGGGTCCAGCCAGCCCTCTGTTGAATGGGTACCAGATTTCTTTCCTGGGGGTTAAAGGCGGGCTGGCTGACTACCTGACCTCAACTTAATCCCGTTGGTCACGAAATGCTGGGAGCTGTATCTCCCTTGACCTCAAGAGCCACAGAGGCCTGTAGTGGGACACTTTAACTTCTTCTCAGATGTTGGACATGGATAAACTCCCAGCTGATAATGCACAACAAGCTTAGAGCAGCTATAATAGAATATTATTGCTAATGGACCTATTCTGTAATCTGCAACTTTTTCCTTTTACTTTTTATCTATGGACATCAATGTTAAACATTATTGTACTAATTACAGTATAGCTAATAGCAATCTATCTGATAGGATGCTTTTCTTTTTGGCATCTTTGAGTTTCTGATACGTTTGCAAGACATAAAGAAACTTTTAATCCAAGTAGAAAGTTTGACACGTGGAATTTGTCTTGTAAATAAATCATAACTCACACTATTAACTTTAAAAAAAATTGTATTGAATATAATAAAAATGCAACTATTTTTAGCTGCATCTTTTGACTCGGATGAGAGAGCATGAAAGGGCATTGCTGAAGGATGATAGGATGTACTTAACTGTGGTACATGCTAGCCTCACTGGACATACATTAGATTTTCATGAACCACTCATTTCAGTACATGCTCAGAGAGATTTTATAAGAAAGTGTAAGGAGTCAGTTCTTATATCACAGAGCCAGCAGTGTTATAATGATAACTTATCCATAAAAAGTGTATATCAGTGTAATTTGGAACGTGACACAGATAATATGAAAATATAAAGAACTTGATCTATTTGGAACACGATGATCCATATGCTAAAGAAGAACTAAATGTTGTTTTTTATTTTACTTTAATTTTTTATTATTTTATTTTATTTTAATTTTATTTTCTCTTGGTATGTTTCCCCTCTCCCCTTTCTCCTTGCAGATCGAAAGCTGATCTGCTTGTGAATATTTCGTACACATGCTTTATGAAATCGGCAGATGCCTATTGGGCAAATCTGTATTGGAATAGCATTGGTGAAGAAGATAGGAAGTTCCTCAGTGATGGTTTCAAATGGAGGCAAAGACAAGTCAGCGCACATTGTTTGCAATATACTCACTTCAGTTGATATGTTTTATGTATAAATTGTAGGAACATTGTTAATTTACTTTCAAGCAGGCCAAAAGATGCTACCGAAACTGGTTGTATTTCTATTATTTTTAAATACAAAGTTTTTTTAAGATAATTAGTGTGAGTTATGATTTATTTAGAACATAAAGAAACATATTTCATGAAGAATTCCCTTCTTCATAATATCAGGGGATGAATAAGAACGACTAATTCAGGGAAATGTTCTAAACGTTCTATAACCTATTTTGTGTGTTTAAAAAATATAAGTAAATACTTTGTAATATACAGTTTTTTTCTTTCTATATACTTATCAAAGTGCAGTGTATGAAATTTAATGTGTAATGTATGAGATGAAGTGCTTTGAAAGGGTTGTCTTTAACTTCTTTCCTTCTTTTCTAGGTTCTTCATAGTACAGGATTAGAGTTAGAAGAGGCCCTCAGGGATGCTTCAGATTTACAGCAGATAATATATGTCCATTTAAATTACATTAATCTTCTCCACCATCGCTGCCTTTTCCAATCAAAAGTCTCGATGTTCAGACAGGCCGTTCTACGAGTATTAGATTTATCTCTCAACTTCTGTTCACATTGGAATGCTGGCCTCAGAAAATTTGGGTGAGAAAGCTTGTTTGTATTGATTCTCTTAAATCCCATGGACTGTTATTTTATTCTTTTTATTCTGTTTCTAGAAAATTATTGTTTATAAGAAGATGGTCTTGGAAACACAAGATGAAACCAGAATGAATGGATTATTTTTATATATCCATGGTCAATGAAAATGAGGAATGTGAACAGATATTCATTAGATGGGTTTCCAAATAATTTTTCCAATATAATCTTTCATAAAGAGGTATTCAGGCCAATCCTATACTATAATCACTATCATTACAACTGGATGACTTCCTTACCTTTTACTTTATTTGTTTGAGGTTGTTGTTGTTGGGGTTTTTTTTTTTGTGTGTGTGTATGTGTTTTTTGCTTCTTTGACATTAGACTTTTTTTTATAATTATTTTTGTCCAGTAAGTACAATTTTCACTGCACTTATTTACCATTTACATTTATTAGCTGTACATTAGGCAGAATAAAAAAAATATTAAATTAGAACATTGAAAAAAAAAATGGTGTAAGTACTGAGGGTTGTTTTGGATCTCTGACCTGTGATGCACTTGACACACAATGGTGATGTCCATGTGCTGTTCAGTGTGGAAATCTTATGTGCTTGATGACAACGATGCTGAAAAAAATTGAACTGTTTTGGAAAGGCTATACTGCTGCTCTTTCTGATGCAAAGTATAGCTACTCTGCGATCATAAAAGCATGCAAGAAGCATTGGTTTAATGTGTCAAAGAACGGAATCTCTTGTCAAGGAACGGCGAAGGACATGCAAGAATTGGGCTAATTGTAGAATGTAAAAAACACACCTTTCCATGAACTGCTACCAGTCTCATACCAGATATGATTAGAAAGTGAAGATTAGAAAAGTTGGTGGGAAGCAATCCGGTAACCCAGAGGGTTATTGAATGAAGTTAGGAACATCTTTAACAGCTGTGAACACCATAATTAATGGGGTTTGAATTAAAAAAAAAAAAGTCATAAGAACTGAACTCATAAGCTGCTGCCATGACACATTTCAGAGCACCAAACAAACAGTAGAAAACTGTAAGAGTGCCACCTATCAGGAGAAAAATGGAAATTCATAGTTACATTAGATGAAGCTTACCTCTACGTTAATGACTTTGAAGGTAAACAACCCCAAGCAATTTACTTTCAAAGGGGCAAAATTTTCAAAGATGATATACAGAATGCAAATAAACTTTTTCAAACGGATTCATGAGCATCACAAGATACACCTATAAGTGCTAGTTAAACATTCATCATGTTGCACAAAATGTAAAGATCAACTTCCACTAATGTAGAACCACCAATTTATCGAAATGAGATTTCCCATTTACATGGTAAAGACACAAAGAAGGTAAAGATAAAGCCTCCAGTCACACCTCTGCTTCAACCCATTTGTTTCTGAAGAAAATGGAACACTATTTTATGCTGTACCGTTCAGTGACATTCCTGTGAAGTGACCAAATGCTGCACCAATGGATTTTTGTGCATTTGGACTTCTAAAACGAGCACTAGGAAAGAGATGTCCCCTTTACGATAGATGGTTTCTGGAAAGCTTGTCAGGAGGAATGGACAAAAATGATGGCACTCCATAACAGCCTGCTTCAATAGAAATTACAATCCAAAGCAATAGCAGCAGTAATGAGCTATGAACTTGAATATCATCTGTGGTGGAGACACGGATTTTCTGCAGCAATGGATCACTGAAATTCGTTTCTAGAGATCCAGAACAATCCTCCATACAATTATATTTTTCATCTGTTTTACAAATTTTATGAAAAATAACCATCCTTGGCAAATCATTAAATAGGAATGATATATATATTTATTATTTTCTTAATTTTAGTACCAAAAAATTGAAAGAAATGGAATATGAATTCAAGCAGTGCCATCTATTTCTGGGATCTTTTCTAAGTGAAATAGTAAAATATGGGACCTATCCTCACTGTAAGTAGACTTATTTCATGAAAAACCCATTCTTCCATTTAATGCTTTTCATTAATTGAGCTTTCCTTTTAATCCATTTTTAGCAGAAAAAAGCAATAAAAAGTTAATCCTTTTATTTACACTAGATAAGATTGTTGATACTTCTTTGTACATTCAGATTTTAGATATTTCCCAATAGTGAAAAACCCCATATGCTTCTTAATGCATTTTCACATCCTTCAAATGTTTTTGCTTATCATCATTAATTACACAGGTCTTCGAAGGATAAATTTTATGATCATTGCCTGAACCAATTCAAGTGACTTTATATAATTTGGTGAACTGAACCAAAAATGAAGTCCATTTTTTTTATTCAATGATGTTTGGAGTTTTGATTTAAAATTAACTTATTTATAGTTTCACACATACAGGTTATTAAAATAGAAATATTTTTTACATTTTTTTTACTGCAAACTTAACCAAATAGAAATAGCACAGATATTAAGAGTTTCACTTCAACCCTTTTGCAGAGGCATTAAAATCAATGATTGTTTAATGACTGAATAAATTCAATGATTGAATATATGTATAAAAGTTTATCTTCTTCCCTCTTTATGAAATCTCATAAACATAGAAATTTAAATAACAAAACTTCAGTATATGATAGGAAGTTTCCAGCATCAAATTTGCACTTAGGATACTATGATTATTCTAAACACATTAAAATGTTCAATGCAATGAAATTATCGCTGGTTAGTGATATTGGTAGAATCCTTTTTAAATTTTCTCCTAATCTCTGTCTGAGTTGTCTTTAAGTTGGTTTTTTTTGTTTGTTTGTTTGATTTTGTGGTTTTTAGATAAAAAATCACAAATTTTGCTTCACAGCTTAAACAAAGTTGTCTTCCCTCCCCCCACCCGCCCGCCCAAAGTAAACCAAGTAGAATTGTAAACATTCAATATTCCATTACCTTTTCTTTGAAAGAATCATGTCAGCATCCTTAAATTAGGTGGGATAGTGTAGGATGTAGAAGTGTGTAGTGCAGGGGTTGCTAAACTTCCTTAATGTAAGAGCCACATACATTAAACTTCAGAGATTCGAGAGCCACAAAACATTGAAGAAATATTATACATATGTTCTAAGCACAATTACTCGTAATCCTTGCTGATCCAAAATTTCTTTAATGCCCAATTCAAATCTAGCATTAAATTTAGGATTAAATTCTTAATATATATATATATATATATATATATATATATATATATATATATATA
>JAFIDM010000001.1:11178886-11217908 GCA_023159025.1 Thereuonema tuberculata
TATATATATATATATATATATATATATATATATATATATATATATATTAAACTTGTGTTTTGCTCTAGTGGACTTTCAGTTTATATCTGGTAAATAATTATAAAGCTTGACATTTTTTTATTTCCCTTTTATATTAATTGTGATGCAAAAACGAGCTCAGCCAATATATTTCTGTGAACTGCATATTATATGTCAAAGAGCCTCATGGGGCTTGCAAGCTACGATTTGGCCACACCTGGTATAGTGGATCTGCTCGTGGTTGTATGTACAGTGTAAATAAAGTCGGACCCTTCCCTTTTCTTTTTCCTTCTTTGTCCTTATAGAAGCTAAAGGCTCCTTCAATTATCTGTCTAATGGATGAAATGAAGGCTGGAGGACCACTCTTAATTCACGGGAAAAATTTTTGTACTAATTTGATGGAGCCTTTGAATCTTGTAGAGGAGAAATAACCTGATTGATAGAAATTTAACAAGCTTCTTCTCTTTTGAGCTATTGCCTTGGTCATCACAAAAGTTTAAATAAAAGACGCAACATCAGGTCCGTTAAACATAATCGACTAGAAATTGTTAATCAGAAGCTGTTTTCAAAAGGATAGTATTTTTTATTTGTTGGAGGCCTTCAGACACAGGTGTTTTCTGAGGTGTCACTGCTGGAACCACTTGTGAGTTCTAGAGTGCTTTGCAGAAATTAAATCCATGATTAAGATTGCTAACATGAGATGTGCAGATATAAATTGTCAGAATGGCAGTTCAAATGAGTAAAATGTACAATGTACATTTTAACATACACAATAAAAAGAAAAGCCAAAATAGACATTCTTATTTCTGAAAAATAACTGAAATAATAATCATTTGGTTCAGCTTATAAAGTTTTGCATTTCAGTATTCTGTCATTCTTTGCCCAATGTTAACTTTACAGTAAATATCATTGTATTTGTATTCTGGATATGCCATTTTGCTTGATGTAATGGTGCTACAAACGATGGTTCACTACATCTAGCAAGTGTTTGCGATCTTGAAGATGCAGCAAGTGTCAAGTTGATTCAGCAATATTATGAAGGTTTTTAATGGGTAATAGTTAAAGAGTCTTGAGGAATCCATTGTTACTACAATTTCTTTTAAGATTTCATGAGCAGCAATCTTTCATCTGGCCAATAGTGTTACAACTGGTGGGTTGTCATGAATCCTGCTTGCTAAGAGACTAAAAGTCAACTCAGGATATTTGTGATCTAAATCAAATATGAAGTGAGTAGCACTTACTTTGGACACTTCTCTTCAAGATTGTGTCTGCATCCAAAATTAACGTTCCCTGACATTTTTCTTTCAACAGCAGTGTAAGGAAGTGACAAAGTGACTAAATACGTTCTTGAACATTGAAGTATTTTTAAAGAGTACTTTGCTTTCCTTTGTGATCCATCCTTTATATTTAATTTATCTCAGAAAGTTTTGGATGTAAAAACATAATTAAAATGGTTCGTTTCAAGAATAAGTCCTTGTAATAGAGAAATGTACAGACTTACACATAATGTTGCTGTTTGAACTAAAGAGCAAAAGCCAAAAAAAAGATGAAACTAGATTCTAAAAAAGAAATAAAATAAGTACAAGTTAAAATAAGTAAATAAGCTTTTTAAGTCCCTTTGGGTAATTTATGTATCATAATAATTTTCTAGGTAGTTTTGTTTTTCAAGTAGCTGAGGCATAATACGATATCTCCAATATTTATTGCAGATGTGCGTTCAAGTGTTGAGGAATCGCCTGCTTGTCGAACAGCATTTATCTTTGAACGGTTGAGAATTTTCTTGAAATAATCGTTAATTTATGCCTGTTGGTTCTACAAAATGAGTGACAGCCATCGGTACTCGTGGCCATCTTTAAAATTACCTGGTTAAAGTAGAAACAGTAAGTGGATAGGTGTTAAATTTGTGTTCTACTAAATCCTGTGAGAGTTCCTAGTGGTTGTGCCATTGTAGTTGTAATACAGGCATTGTAGTTGAAAAGTAATCCTAGGTTTTGTTTGATTTCTTGGAATGCAATTGCATGAAGATTTATACTGACATTTTAGAGATAAAAATAGTAAATGAAAACGATAACCGCATGCAATTTTGAGTACAGAAAAGTAAGATATTTAAACTTAAATACTGTAGTTTTGGCTTTATCAACATTTCTTTTATGATTGATTGGTCTTTCTATAAATTGCTCATATGAAAAACAGCGACATGATAGCAGTTTATATGCGTTTAAAAAAAATTGTAAGAAAATGAGCATTTGGAGTTCCGGTCAGTATTTGAAATTTCTCACTTCTTCACAGTCGAACTGATTGGTAGATGATGGTTGTTTGGTTTATTCCATTTATTTTTTGAGGAATTAGATTTCAAAGTTTAGAAATGAATTATTGTTTTCATTGTTTTTGCTTCTCAGCTGAGAAATACTTATTGGATAAAATCAAGGGCAAAATAAATTTGTGTCATAGCAAATTCCAATAATTAATGTTTCCGTTGAAGTCGAATGAAAACTTAAAAGAGAAAAATAAACACACAAAAATGTGTTGATTTCTTTATATGGCCTGTAAAAATAGATCTCGATATTTCTTTCAAATTTCGATCAAGAAAATTACATTGAAGCATCCTACGATGTTGAATGGATTATTTTTCTTAAATAATACAGTGAAGATTTTCAACTTAATCTATAAAATATACACTACAACTCGTTGATCCGGATCAGATTTGTAGACATTTTTTTATTTAATGTTCACATGGGTAATAATTTTAACTATGATAACAAGAACATAACTATAAGTACGCCAAACATTCGCTTTTTATTTTGATTAAATGTACAGTTCCTGCATAGATTGTACAATAAATTATGGTAACAAAATGTTTTTTTTCGAGTTTAAGAAAGCTTTACTAGAGTGTCACAGGGCGTTGAAGCTACAAAACATAGTTTTTTATCATAATAAACGGTAAGTCTGTTTATTGAAGTCTGTTTGCTTATTACCCAGATTATCCGGATTTTCGATTTTCCGGATTGCCTTTGGTCCCAGTTAGTCCTGATACACAAGGTTGTAGTGTATTTACATTATTACAAATGTTTATGCATCAATGAAGTCAATTTAAAATGGCTGGCAACAGTTTGTGAGAAGCATAGAGTCACAGATAAAATATCATTTGTTTGTTTTTGCAAAACATACTATGTATACAGTAGACATAATGTATCTAAATTGTATAGTTCACTATACAATAAGAATGGGTACAGGGTTTCTTCCTGTGGTTCAATGCAGGCGGACATCAGATCGACCTCAACTTAGTCCCATTAGTCAGAGAACTCCAGGAGCGTTGCCTCCTGTGGCCCCAAGGATCACATAGACCCGCTGTGGTGTAATAGGAAATAAAATATTAAGGAAACCTCACTTTCCGGAAAAAGCTTCAAAACTTCATCGAGATTTACATAATTTCAAAATTGATGGGCTAAGTTAATTGTGAAGCGAAGTTTTTTTGCTCTTACAATAGGGTGGCCTTTTTAAGTGGTAAACATAAATAGTATTGAGCAATGCAGTTATGTGTATTCATCAAATTATACGTCAGGATTTTGTTGTGTTATCTTTAACATTCACTTTAATAATTTTCATAATTAAAATGGATGGCCTTCTTGTGAGTAGGTAGATTCTTCTTGTGAGCAATTTAATCTTACATTATTCAAATTTTGAATTTGCAAGAACTTTGGAAATTCATTTTGTTAAGATAAGATTATTTTTCAGGATTATATACTGTTTCCATCTGTGCAATGCAGGAGACCAAAGTGATTCCAGGCCTTGACTTACATAAGTTCTACCAGTGAAATTTTGTGTATGTCAAGATTTTGCAATTTAAACTCCAAATATATAGATAGATAAATAGATAGCATTATATATAACTGGCTATGTTCGGATATGCACAGTTGACAGGTTGATCAATATTACATTCGAACATCAACTCTCTTTTCACTGGTTGTCAATTACATCCAACGTCGAGTGAGCAGGTTGATCCCGTCAACCAAGAAGGCGATATAAACATGGCATGTATTTATATTGTAGTTGTGAGGGCACTTTTCTTGATTCGCTGTTTGATTCTGTTATGTGGGACTAGATTCTCTACGTAATTGCCTATTCTCGTCCTATAAATATATTTTCCACAGCCGACTGCTTAAATCAATCATTCGTTGTTTTCCTCGCCATTCTAAATTTTTATTATAACTGAAATTAACCGAGATACACAATCCAATTATAGTGTAGGCCTTATTGATCGTCAACTGGAGCGTTTGAATACCTCTAGTGGAGGTGGCATCAACTCAGACATAGCAGCTCGACCATCCACCGAACTACAAACACTGTTGGTCATTTAAGATTTAAATTGTAGTTGAATTACTTAAATGGTGTGAAATATTCTTCCCCCTTCTATCTGGTAAACATTTTCTGCACTGTGATTAGTAAAAATAAGTTCAGTAATATTAAATATGTAAATAAAACAAGAATAATGACCTTAAAGTCTACTTTCCTTAAGATTTCTGTCCCTCCCCCACACACACCTTTTAAAAATTATCCTTTGTTTTTTGCTAGTTTTAATTGTGGAAATAACAGAAATTAAAAGCCCCCATTTCTTTTTAAGTTATCATATCTGTTGAAATTTGTAATTTTCTAAAAAGAAAAAAAAATTAAATCTCCATTATTTATTCCAGTGGTGTAGGTAGTTATACCTAGTTAATTTAATTATATTAAAGAGGACACAAATTAGTTATAAAATGGATTAACATGCAAATTTTAAGATATTGATACAAATCCTGTTGTTTGGATGTATTCCTGGGTGAGGTTCACTCAATATTTCAGCCCTGTAACTGGAGCCTTCTTCAGATGTTGATAAGTTTGGCTCATTTCTGTTGACAGATTCTTGGTTTTCGTGTCCTGCTTCTCCAAGACATCGTGAGCACACTGTTGTTTTGCTTTGCTTTTCTAAGGGAATTTTTATTACTTTCTCACGCTGAACTCTTGACAAGGACCCACTAAACAAAAACAAAAAAATATTCAAATACAAAAATGAGATCATCTCTTGTTCTTAAATATGAATGCCAAGTTTTGGTGAAAATTCATCCAATACTTCATAAAGTTACCTAAGGACAATTGGACATCACATTCTGACCGACTGATTTGGTGAGTCTCACTTTCATAGGAAAGTAAGTTAAATAGGAAAATAAATAAATTACCATTCATTTTCTTGAAAGAAGTGCAATTAATAAATTTATATGTTCAATATATCTTTTGAAATTTTAACTGCTTTTGATGGCAGAAGAATACAAGAAAGTGATTATGGGAAAAGCAATAACATAACATTAAAAATAATAAAAATAATTATAAAGTTCTTACCATTATAAAGATTGTAGCATAATAATAGCAACTGCTATGTACTTTATTTGTATTAGAAAAAAAAAACTTCTAATTCGAAATGTCATTCATTATTATCATTAATTGTTTTTGACTCAAAATGGTAGAAGAAATGCAGGTAATACAATATATAATTTCTTAACAAGATCAAAGTATCAATCATATAAGTTTTAGCAATATTTTAACCATTTTAAATTATCTGTTGAAAACAGTCATTGTCTGAGTTGTGTTGTGATAACTTTACAAATACCATTGCGTTTTGAACAAAAATCTTTCTTGATACTGACAATGGAAGTGCGTGACCTTGAACGCTGAAAACCACACGAAAATGTGCTTAGAATATAAATCGCCCATGCCAAAAACAGTGGTATGAGTCATTCTCTTGCAAAACTCAGCTGTTGTCTTCTAGTGCCATCCAATGGTGGCATGTTGTACCTGCACTAACAAGTACTGACTATCAGGTCAGTAGGAAACGTTTGTTGTTCAGATAGCGTAATTATTTTAAGCAGAGGGAAATATAGCAATATCTTCACGACATTGAAATGTGTGTGTTTTTGATCCTACTATATCGATATTTTGTTTTTTCGCGTTACCAAAGTTCCTCTCTTGGACCTTCAATAGGTGATCATTCAAATGTCTCTCATGGTAAGATGTGCAGTTTTGCATGAGAATGACTCATACCACTTTTTTTGGCATGAGCAATTTATATTCTAAGCACATTTTCGAGCAGTTCTCAGTTTTAGAGGTCACTCATTTCCCTTGTGAGCACTCTTAAGAACTTTTGGCTAGAAGACAGTCCTATGGAAAAATGGCTACCAAAAATAAGACTTCTTTTGGTAAAAGTAAAAAAAAAATCATAATTGAGGCTTTGAAGAGTTACCCTATGAAGTTTTTGTCTTCTAAATCATTTCACTTCCAGTGATGGAAATTCTTAAAAAAGTGATTTAGTAGCGGTTTTTATTTTATTTTATTTTATTCTTTAATTTGTGAAATTGGACTATTCTTAAAATGTCAAAATTAAAAGTTAAAAACTTTGTTCAATTATTAAAACATTATTAACATAAGAAGCCTTCCATGTTTGTGATTTACTTAGAAATAACAATAAAAGAAATACTGTGTATGACGTTTGTATAGAAATGTAGATCTCCATTATAAAGACTTTAATAAACTTCACAAAAATTTGGTTACTGGAAAACATTAATTACGGATTGAGCCACAACAAAGCCATTAACAATAAATAACATGAAAGAGAAATCTAGAAGCACCTCCTGAATTTACAGAAAAACATTCCAAAATGAATGATGGTTTATCTTTACAGTTATTTAAAGGATGCAGAACATTCTAGCACTATTCAAAATCAATTCTAAGCATCATAACAGTGCAATTATTTACAAAACGTAAAAATTATATGTATAAAAAATATTTTTTTGGTACTTGGAAATTTTTATCTCGTGAATTACTGTGCTCCCCTCCCTTGCCCAATAAAAACGATGTGTTGTAAAATGACTTTCTTAACTACATTTTTTGAAAAAGAAATTTGAATATTTTTGCATATAACTACAGTCGGACCTCTATTTTGCGAACTTTTCTTTGGAACCAAGAACATTTTGCTAATTTCTTCGTAAAAGAACCTCCAAATAGCTAAGTGCATTTTCTATTTAACGAACTTTTTATTTATTTTTTTTTTCTCCTTGAAATGTTTTTATTATTAATATTCCCTTAGAGGAAATGAAAGAAAATGTGGATACAGCTGAGGGAAAAAGAAAAAATTGTTGATGATATGCTGATTGATGATTATCTTTCACTTGATTTTGAAGTTGAGACCTCGGAAACACTAACTGAATCGGATATTTTGGACAGTGTGAAAAATAAAAACAATACAGCTATGAATTGCGATGAAGATGAAGATGATGAAAATGGAAATGATCATGATGCAGAAATAAAAACCTTCTTATGATGAAATGCTAAAATCATTTGAAACAAACCGACGCGGATTAAAATTTGAAGAAAATACTGAAGGGGTTTTTGGTGCATTGCAAAGATGCGTGACGTACTATAAGCGAAAACACTTTTTCAAAAAAAAAAAAACTCAGACAAAATTAACATACTTTATTAGTAAAATTTAATTACGCAGGTTGTAATGTATGCTCTATGTCATTAAAATTATTACTTTTTTTAATAATATTTATTGTTTATGTATTTTAAATCTGCTTTATGTAGTTTAAAGTAATTTTAAAAGGTGGATCTCTATTTAACGAATTTTCCATATAACGAACTTTTGTTCGGGATTTAGCGACTTCGTTAAATAGAGGTCCGACTGTATTTCATTCTTAATAAAAAGTAAAAGAGAGAGGTCCCTTTTTTTTATAGTGATAATTCTTCATCACTATCGTAAATTATATCAAAATATTAAATCAGGCCAGAGGCATATTACCGGGAGGGCCGAGGGTACTCTGTCTCTCCCCCCACCCCCTGAAATCTCGAAATGTGTAGAATACCCCCCCCCCCCCCATTTCCTTTTGTTTTGATTGGATTAACTGTTGGGAGAGCCTTAGTCATCAAAATTTTGAAAACAGTAGTTTTTTTGGGTGATCGGTTCCTAAGTTGACCTACCCCAAATAAAAATCTTATAAACTGAATCTGACTGATGAGTAGAGCTATTTTTGATTCAGGGATTGAACAAAACTTATGAAGTTCCTTAATATTAATGAAAAAGAAAGGGATAAAATAGATATTTTATTTAAAATAGATCCGAAGGGATCTCTCCATTTCTTTGGATTCCTTAATATTATTTGAAAACCATTGAATAGTGAGTTTTAGCAATGTTTGGAATTATTTAAAAAAATTTGCCGAATATAGTTTGGATGTTTATTTCACATTCAGCCCGAACATCAATAAAATGTGCACCAACTACACGGAGGCCAAATCGCAGAAAGACGTTATTCTGATTTTCACGGAGGACTTGCAGGAATTCACCGCTTTGTGTAACGGCGCTGACAAAATAGTCCCAGTTTAAACTTAGAACAGAGCTGGTCTCCGCAACTGGATGATTTGTTTGCAATCAGTGAATGCCAATCTGTTTTTATTTTAGCCTACTTTTCTTGATGGCTCATCAAATCAGTCAAGTCTGTTTGTTTGTGTGACCATTAACTTTTGAACCGCTGATTGAATCTTCTTGAAACTTGATATGCATTTTTCAGGACTACAGAAGATCGAACTTTCTAATATCTGAAGTGTTTTCCAAGCGGATGCTTGTGAAGAAATTAGCGCGAGAAGGCGACAGAAAACTCTACAGAAAAGCAATAGAAACTAAACAGTGTGTTTCTATCGATGACAGTGAATATTAATCCTTTTAGCTATTCTATTAATTTGTGCGTGATTTGTTACGATTAAAAATTGATCCGATTTAGACAACTTAAGAAAGTAATACAAATTATTTATTTATTTATTTATTTATTTATTTATTTATTTATTTATTTATTTATTTATTTATTTATTTATTTATTATTATTTTTTTTTTTTGAAAATTAAAAATTTGTGTTTAGGCGATATCCTAATTTCAAAAGTAAATGCAGGATTTTCATTTGTGTTATTTTCACGACTTTAAAAAAAAAAAAAAAAAAAAAAATTGGAGGGCCAACATTTTAAGGCAAGTGAGCTTTAAGTTCTTTCTCTTATTTGTAAGTATTTATTCGTATTTCTTTCCCATATTTGTATTTGTAATTACTTAATGGAATTTTGAATTTGTTTCTGCCAATCATAGGATAGAAAGTTTTAGAACGGTTAAAAATTAGGAAACGGAAGGATATATGACGTCATTTAAGTAAATTGTCTACAGAATGGAACCGGAATACATAACATACATACATACATTCGGCTTCAAAGCATCTCTTTATGAAAAATATTGGTTGTTTGCAGAACACTGAACCATTGGAAATTAAGAGAATATTCGTTAGTTGTTTACAATACAAGGAATTCGCTTTTATTTTTTTGGAACCAAACGATTCTGAATTACATAGTAGGTATGTAATCGATGGAAAACTTTTGAAGTTTTTAAGAAAATTCAGGATTTACTGGGAACTCTTTCGTGGCTGGCGAATGTGAACATTTTGAAGGCAAGAACTTGTAGTGTAGGAAGCGATCCTTCTACGATGTTTTCTTTGCTAATAAAACAGAAAAAAAACAAACAAACAAACCGGAGTTTTCCATCGATTACATATCTGCTACGTATTGCGGAATTTTACCTTTGAAAATAAAGAAAATTTGTCTTAATTCCATTGGTTCGGTTTTGTACACAATTACTGAATACTCATTAATTTCAAAGCAAACGATTCGAAGCTGCTGGTGGAGGCCACTTGAAACACCTCAAGTAACGCCTATGTACGTGTTTATTTTTCTGTAACACGTGAATAAAGCATTTCCGCGCCCATTGTCGTACGGGATTTTTTCGTTATTTTGTTACGGGCCTTCAAGTTTGACCAATCGTTTCAGGATCATCCTGTATAGATATATAATTTCAGAGTATAAATTTTTACATTATAGAAGATATAAACTTAAGTAAATTTAAGTAGTGAGATATAATAATATTTCCTTTTATTTTTCTGTGTTGTGTATGTGTCTATTAGTTCTCTTGCGAGATAGAATTACTTGAATTCTATTGAAACTGAAAATGCCAGAGGGGGGTAAGTGCCACTTGCCTGTGGGCGTCCATGATCCCAAACGCATAAAATGAGTATAATACAGTAAAACCTCTCAAATCCGGCCCTCGGTAATCTGGCCTCACGGTAATCCGGCCTTGTCCCGAGTAATTTTTGTTTTTAATAACTAAATTTGTTTCCCTATTTTAAGTCAACTCGACCGGCGCGTTTATTTTTACCACCTAATGTAACTTCTATTTGCCAACCTATGGACTAAGGAGTCCTGGAAACACTCAAACGTAAATATCGTCGCAAAATGCGCACAGTGTTAATTGGTATTGATGGAGGAGACGGCGTTTACGTTTTTAATACGTTTTTAATAAAGCGTATTGTTTTTAATAAGCATTTGAGTGCAAAATTATTAAAATGAGAAATTAATTAAACCTGGCATTATATCTTCACAAAAAAATGAGCTATTGAGTTATTTTAAGAACACACTCAGCTTTTCTGAAATCCGGCCTACTGGGTGCCATATTAGGCCGGATTTGAGAGGGTTTACTGCAGTGCTCCGCAACCGGTGTGCCGTGAGCCAATACAGGTGTGACGCGGTCAAATAAGACAATATTATAACTAAATAATTTTTCTACAATAATACTATAAATAAATAAAATAAATAAATAAAACAATACTACAAAGCGAAGTATGCTTTGTATATAGAACTATATATTATATATCTATATATTTTAGCTTTTGATGTGCCGCAATTCTAGGAAAAACTTTGGTGTGCCGTAGGTGAGAAAAGGTTGCGGAGCACTGGTTTACTGTATTACATTGGTATTTTTAAATTTTGAGCTGATGAGAATACTCGGTGATAGCTTGTATAATTTAACCAGCAAAAATTCTTGTAAATTAATTAGTGCGATGAAGTAAACTTGAAGGTTTATTATCACGAATACCAGCCATTATAACCCGGTGCACTCCAATTCCGAATATTTCGAGTATTTTTCCTGCAGTGCTTTTATTTTATTGAAAGACGACGACCAATGACCTGGAAGGTATTTTTGATTCGTAGATGAGAGCTAATGGTTTTATATCCCATCCATTTTATTTTCTCCTTTCCATTCCTTCATGTCTTTGTGGGGGCGTACAATGGTAATTCTTGTAACTTAGACTTGAGATTTACTGCTCTCATTATTTGGTTGATCATTGACGGGTATCTTGAAGTGCGCAGGTGCTAATCGATGTATTGTACGCCCACACGGGCTCGAGTTTTATCCCCTCCCCTTTTATCCGAGACGAAGGGGTAAAATAGTGAAAGAAACGATCTTTAAATTACAAAGGGCTCACGAATTGATTTTAATCTAAGGTTCCAAACATTCTCCGCCATTTTGTTTTTATTTGACTGGTGATAAAAAAAAATAATTTAAATGAGAATTAATGTTAAAAGCGAAGTCTATTTTGGATATATATATATTTAATGATTTTTTCATCGCTAGTAATAAAAAAATATACATGGGCTGTTATGGAAGTCATAGAAATTATTTTTTATCTGACAGATATGTGGCAACAATGCAATTCTAAAATATTTGAAAGCCTGTTTGATGTTCTTCTGATTGGCACCACTGGTGTGGTCTGGGTCAGTACAGGAATGACATGGGAGCAAGTGGAAAATATGTAACTTATTTGGAAAGCATCGTTTAATAAGGCAATGCAGTGTAGCCAAGGTAGAAAAAGGAACACAGGAATACCCAATACATATTGCTAACACCCGTCAAAGTAATCTCCAAGATTGTCCACCGTACGTTGCCAGCGTTTGGGAAGGCGGAGAATACCATTGGCTGCATATGAGTCGTTAAAGTGTTGAACCTCTCGCCGAAACGCCGTCGAAACTTCATCTGTTCGCAAGCGTTTCCCATGCAACTGCAGCTTAAATTTTGAAATCAAATCAAAATCTCATGGACGCAGGTCTGGCGAATACGGATGGTGTTCCAAGACTCCCACCCCCATCTACGTAACAAAGCCTGTGCATGTGACATGTGCCGTTATTATATAGAATGATAAATAAATTGCAGACTGTCCAGTCTGCAAATCTTTTTTCTTTGGATGTTAGAGCATGCTCGGAGCTTTGGATTATTGCGCATTCGACACTACAGGGAATTTTTTGAACGTGGAAATTATCGGATTCAAATGCAAAAAAGGTAGTAACGTAACGTTACTTTTTTTTTTTTTTCTAATTTATAATTTACATTTTGTATTAGTATTATACAAACTAAGTTCTCTTTCTCCATTTACATTTTGTACTTTTTTTTTTTTTAATTTGTCTAATACAATTCAAATGAATTGAAGGCGACAAAATAAAGCTGTTGGTTTTCTGTCCATTGAAGTTTAATTTTTGTTAATTATTATCCAGAACGGAGTCCATTTAACTGAGTGTTCAGTCGGTGTCTCCTAGGTCACTAAAAGCCTGATGGCAGTACAGCGTCAGTTGTAGAACTTCTAGAAGTAAAGCTTGTATTTCAGATGCAGTTTTTCATTCATTATCCTAAACTGCCGGACGTAGCCAAGCAGTTAAGGCTGTGGCGTGAATCTATGTTCGAATCTTAGAGGAGCTGACTTGGATGTTTGTCTTTTTCTCTTCGGTGTTCGTTTGTTTTCACGGATGCCTCCTTTATACCCAGATTTATTTGGCAAAATAGTCTGCAATTACCGTGCTTTCATTCAGTAAAAGCGCAAAAAAAATAAAAAATAACCTGCACTGTGACGGTGACATTCAGTTGAACTTAGTGTCTGCATTACATCTTCAAGTTGATGCAATTTTTAAGAAACTCTCAGATGTCATCCTACGGAGTTTCAGTTTAATTTGATGTTCATTTCACTTAAAAAAAGAACTAATAAAAGCAGCCGCTAGATGGAAGCACATTCTAAGGCATCATTGCGTTGGAAAAGTTAATCTTTACGGCCCGTAATTTTCATCGAATTAAGTTTGGGATTGATTGTTTAATTTTGAGTGATCTCACTTTATACCAGTAGCAGTCGGTTGTTTCTGCATTCGGACGGACAGAGACAAACAAATCGTCAGAAGAGAGCACTTTTCTTAAGGCACCTGAAATAAAAGTCATTAGAAATGAGAACAGGTTGTCTTTCTCGGTGTCGTAGCTGGAATTTGCAAAAGAGAAGTTGTACAAAAATATTCAAAAACTAGAGTGCCTCTTTTAAACAGCACAAATTGTAATTTACTTTAAGTCATTATGTATATTTAAAAAAAAGATTCATTGCTTAATCTACTTCCGCTTTCCAAGTTATTTATTTATTTATTTTATTTATTTATTCTATTCCGACTTCAAAAAAAAAAAATAATAAATAAATAAAAGAAATCAATCATTCAATGGTTGGTACTTTTGAATCGCTCGATGGATCCCCTTGAAACTTAGTTTGCATATTTATGGACTAGAGACGATCAGACTTCTATATCCAATCAATCTTTTCCAACTGAGAAATTTCTTGTCGAGAAATAAGACGTGAAAGTAAGAAAAATCCTCAGAGAAAAGCATTACAACCTAAACAATACATTTCTGTAGATGTCTTAAAAACAGAATGAATATTATTGCTTTTCATTAATCTATTAATTTGCGAGTGGTTTAAAATTAATCCCATTTAGATAAGTAAAGAATGCAATTTTTTTTTTTTTTTGCAGGAATTAGGATATTTTTACTGTATTTAGTAGATATTATAATTTGAAAATAAATGGAAGCTTTTGGGTTTTGTTGTGACATTTTAAGAAATAATCAAAGAAAAATCATAAAAACAGCTCGAGCTCAGAAATCTTGTTGGTTCCTTTGTGCCTCCCATTTTGTTGAGTTATTAGGCACGTAAAATTTGTTGAATAACAATTACCTAAACTGGTTAGTTTAAAAGCTTTGTTTTATGCTTTAGACAAATTCCTTTTGAGCCTAGCGGAATTGCAGGTCAAGGATTTGACACTTTTTCTATTAATGTGTATTTTTAGTTGTGTTTTGCTATTGTGGAATCCCGCTTCCGGGAGCGAGAGTAGGATTCTTAAATGTTCGTATCTTCAGAGCCTGTCATCGGTGGAGTTTGTCTGGCTGATGAGTCCTAAAGAGGACGAAACGGCCGTCACAAACTCTCCACAGTGACAGCTGAAAGTGCGAAATCTTTTGGGTTCCTTTATACCTTTGGTAAAAGTTACCATTTTATTGAATTATTAGGCACGTAAAATTTGTTATTAATAATAAAAACAGTTTTAAAGAATAACATTTTAATGAAAGTATGCTTTAAGTTCTTTTGAGAACGTCTTTTTTTTTTCTTGTGATCACTGAAAACCTGCTTACAATTGTAACTATTCGTAGAAGCAGAATGGCTTAAATAAAACACTATTAAAACTGTTTGGACCTTCGAAATTTACCACTCTTCACAACATCTGTATTGTCATGGTTAGAAATGTGTTGAAATATCAGTTTCTTTATTATCATTCTGAATGTATGTCTCTATTAAAAGAATGATAGCTAGCAATTAATGCTGTTTATAAAGTTTTTATCCGAAGTAGCCTGCTCGGAAAAAAAATAATCATCTTTAGTCACGCCTTGTTTAATTCTCCTTGGCCTGTATTGTTTTGAGAGGTCGTCTAACGGAAAATAGCAGTTGTGGCTAATTGTCGTTATTTTTAAGCAATGTTTTCGGGATATTATAATGTCTTTTTTTATTTTCTTTTATTTGGTAATAATAAGAAATATTTATTCCATCACTGCTATATACATAGAACTAGATTCTAAAGTAATAAAAATGCAAATATTTAAGTAACTTCTTTGAGTTGTTTTCCGTCGATTTATATTTTTTAGAAGCAAAAAAAAAAAAAATAGGATTTCGGATTTTGGTAATGTTAATGCGAAAGTTTACGGTTAGATGTCGCACTGATCGTACATCTATTACAGTATGTTTGTCAAGTAGTGAAGGTAGGCAAAACAATTTATTAAAAAAAAAAAAAAAGGTAATGAATTGACTAACATAATGCACTATCAATTAAGGATGACTCAATTCCTTTATACAAATCATAAACCATTTAATTTTTATTAGACAGATGATCTGAGAATTATCATTTCCATCGTCCTAAATACAAGGCCAACCTGTTGAATTTGCAGCATTTCTTTTTTTCCTTACAATTTTATTTTCCATTTTCCTGTCGATTTGACTTCAGCGCTCCTGCTGGCAGTAAAAGCAGTGTATAGTCAAACTGTTGATGCACGAGGTTTATACGAAGTTTCTAATTTTCTGACTGACACATGTGAGCAGAAGTCATCTTTATAAAGAGTTACATTATTAACAGAAATCTTCGATAATTTGCTAGCTAAAAATCTGTTGCAGCAGACTTAAATTCGAGTCTCGATGCGTATAAAAAAAATCAGCATTTTTTAAAATATCTCACGATTAAAGAGGAATGACTGAACCATGGGTGAGCTAAAAAATGTTTCTTTCCTGTGTGACAGATTCAGATTTGGAAAATTCAAGGCAATTTTAAATCCTTTTTTTGAATGAACGTCTCTTTTTAAACTAGATAGGAACTGGAGTTTTTATCTTATTTTCTAAGGAATGTCCGGTGCATCAAATCAATCAAAGTGTGTGTGTTTGAACGACTGGGTGAATCTTCTTGAAACTTAGCTTGCACATCAACAGACGATCTACTTTTTATATTTTTTTTTTCCTTGTCTAGAAATTAGCGCGGGAAGATATTAAAAATTCCCATAAAAAAGCAATGAGAACCGAAACAGTGGATTTTTCATCAGTGTCTTAACTAATACAGTTATTATACTCTCTCCAAAGAACCGTGAGCTCTGGAGGGGGGAGAGCACAATTAACCCACGCCCACGTGTGCGCCCGTCCTACCTGTGGGCAATGGTTCTTCCCTGAGTCTCTATTGGGCCTTTTTCTACAAAACTAAGTTGTTTTTTTTTTTAAACTGTTACCTTTACTTAATTTTTATTACAATTATTAAATTCTACATATCATTCCTTGCAAGAAGAGTCCAACACGGTGCAACTGTGATACTTCTAAGCATTTTAATGGTCAGTGGGTTAAAAAATATAAACGACCATTAAAATGCTTAGAAGTATCACAATTGCATCGTGTTTGGACTCTTTTTGCAAGGAATGATATGTAGAATTTAATAATTGTAATAAAAATTAAGTAAAGGTAAAAGTTTAAAAAAACGTAGTTTTGTAGAAAAAGGCCCAATAGAGACTCAGGGAAGAATCATTGCCCACAGGTAGGACGGACGCGCGTGTGGATGTGGCGGTGCGAGAGTGGGCTAATTCGGCTGTCCCCCCTCCAGAGCTCACGGTTCTTTGGACAGAGTATAATGCTCTTAATGTTGATGTGGTTATAACTAATTGAATTCAACAAAAAAGAAAACAATAGGGTTTAATTACTCTTTTCAGAAAATGGAAAATTTTTTGTTATTTGTATAGAGCAGATATTATAATTAAAAGAAAGAAAGAAAGAAAAAACGAAAACTTTTAGTTTATAATTAAATACAATAAAATAACTTTCAGTTATGATATTAGTTTCACGACTTTAAGAATTCAAAAGAAGAAAAAAGTGATTTTAATGGGAAAGTAGGCTTCAAATTCTTTCATAAACGTGCTTTTAAATATAGTCAATGATATTCATTGTTGTTGCTTTTACGTAGGCTGTATCTGTCTATATTTGTGTATGGTAAAAGTAATAACAGTGGATAACTACAATAACGGATATAGCGAGTAACTGTTACAACGAGCATTTTTCCTCCGTTCCTTGGATCTCGTCATAACTGAATTTAACTGTGTATGGTTAATGTTATTATCTCAACTTAATATTAAACTTTTGTTTTATAATCGAGACGGTCTAAACATGAGAGAAAATCAGCTTCGAATGATTTTTTTTTTTCCTTAATTCGCCATAAAGTTAGTTTCTGCAAATAAATATAAATTGGAAAATGAAATATCTCACTTATAATACAAGTAGAGTATTACAGAGCTGTATGGGGTCGATTACTATTATACATATGCTAATTCGTTGATGTGTATGTATTTTCTGTATCTAGTTAAATGGTTGATTATAAGTAACTAGCTGCATTCTGTGGTGTTTTCGTCTGAGATACAGTCTGGTCTAGATGTGTTATCGTGTGTTTGTTTATTACCGGAGGGTTAGTTGGGCTCATAGGTATCTGGAATGTTGTGACTCACCTTTACCCATCCTACGAACAGCCCTTATCAGTTAGATTGGCTTAGTTATTTTCTACTCCCCCTCCAGGTACTAAAAAACTAATTTTCTCACCTTGCAGCTGCTAAGTTGAACATAATATACTAGCTACCGTTTTGAAATTTATCGATTGCTTTATTGCTTTTGTTACATGAGCAGTTTTAAAACTATTAGAATTAATAATAAAAAAGAGATGAAAGTCTAAAAAAAATTACAAATTAAAAACAAAAACAAAAAGCCAACAACAAAATAATGTAATTGTTATTTATTTATTTATTCATTTATTAATTTATTAGCAAAGCTACCATGGAGTAACTTATAATAATTTTTGCTTATATCTCTCCGAAGTATGCATTGGAGAGGGAAAAAATGTAGAATGCACTATAAATATTAAGTCGCATTAAGTCAAACGGCGCATTCCTGTCCGTTCATCTATCATCAATATCACACAAAAATTAAACGTCACAGATAACGTGAGATGGCTCTATGTTACTTTTTTAATGAAATTCTTTTTAATTTCAGTATATGCATATAGATCTGGCCAAAAAAAAAATGAAACCTCCAAAATGCATTACCTGTAAATTGCAGTAATATTCCAAAAACTAAATATATTGTAAAGCTAAATTTAATATTAAGTTTTCGAAATTAAAATGAGCAGAGATATCGTCTTTAATAACATTTCATCTACCATTACAATTTCAGCTTGCTAAGGTAAGTAAATGTTGAGTTAACGCGAGTTTGTTTATTTTTTTCTCATTTTGATCCGGTACATATTTCGATGTGGGTTTTATTTATTTATTTTTTTTATCTTAATGGCGTAAGAACGAAAAGGGATAAGCTGCGAAATTGCGAATAAATTGTTGAAATTGAGAAGCCTCCGACCAGGATTCAAACCCATGTTCCGGTCGCAGTGTAGGCCACGACCTTGATCACATGCCTTCTGCTGTTCAACAGTTATGTGCTAAAATCACTAGGTATCTTGCTTATAAGAACCCACACGTATCAATTAAATGTCAGCTTCCTAAAATATGTAGTTTGTGAGCGATCTTGATCACAGATGGACTAACATATTTTAACTTATAATTGCATTTTGAAACATTTTATTCTAACCTTTTTTTTTTTCTCTCCGATATTTATTAAGATGTTGAAGAGATACGGATGCCCTGTGGTAGCCATGCGGGTATAGTAGTTAAATTATTATTATTTAACTACTGGTTAATATAGTAATTTGTAAGTTACTCACTAATAAACATGAACCGTCCCTAACGTTTGCGAGATCGGGGGCAAGTATATTTGCTATTTTGAGCTAAAATAATGACTTTTTTTTTTTTTCTTTTTTAAATATTTGGATTTTTGACTCGGCCACTGAAATTATTAATGATGTAGTTTTAAAAAAAGTCAGACCCACAATAATTAAAAAACATAAAAGCACTTTAAAAATTATTCATTTTTCTTCAAATTCCTACTGTTAATCATTGGAAGGGCACTGTGATGGTGCGGGGTTGGATATCTTGGGATGGTCTGAGACCACTTGTATTCTTGCATAGGAAGGTCACAACATAGCATTTTCTTAACATTCTGGCGATCATCTCCATCCTAAGCTGCAGACTGTATTCCCTGGCGAACGACCTGTATTCCAGGATGACAATATCCCTATTCACACTGCTCAGTGTGTCCAAACATGGTTTGATGATTACAAATACGAAGTGGAATATCTCATCTGGCCTCCTTAGTCTTCTGATCTTAACATAATTGAATCTTTGTGGGGTATTTTGGAGGCCAAAGTACATTCTAGGTTTCCACCTCTCTCCACACTTTCTGAACTAGATACCTCTCTGCACGAGGAATGGCTGCGTATTCCCTTGAACATTATGCATGACCTGTATTTATCCATCCTTCATTGGATATAAGCTACAATTCAGGTGAAGGGTGGGCCAATACCCTACTAATAAATTTTGTATCGTTTTACAGGTTTTTCATATTATTTTGTCTACCCCTGTATTTTGAATGTGTCGCGCAATATTTTCTTTCCCTCCCACCATTACGTCTAACTTGTTAGTTTTGAATTGCATCGATGTTAACGGTAGAATTTTTGAAAGTTTTTTATAAGCTGTCACAAATTTATCATTTCAGACCAATTAATATTAGAAACGTTACATAATATCGCTTTCTGATTAATAATTTTGCAACTGTACATTCAGATAGTTATATCTCGGAAACCGTTCGGAATAGGACACATACTATATAAACTTAGAATGGCCAAGACTTTTCTATTGACTTTTCCTCCTGGGACAACCTGTGTAGTATTTTACATTTAACTTTGGTTTACAGACGAGTTCCCTGTATTAGGCACGAATCCAGGGTAGGAGTCCCGCTCACCCGTACCTAAAGATGGCCCTGACTAAAAATTTCTCAAAGGAAATATCTAACTAAAATTCAGATTTTTTTTATTTTTTTAAAGCACAATTTTCCCTACTCTCATCCCCTTGATTTGATGGCCGTCTTCTCTTCTGGATACCATCGCCTTTTTATTATCATTTAAGTTTATTCGGATTTCAATTAGACATCAGCCAATGACCGTAATATCTCCTCTTTTAGTATTTAATTGCAGAATGGTTCCTAATTGGCTCTTTTATTACATCACTTCTAATTTAAGTGGTGCCATTTTGATTTACGGTCTTGGCCGGGTCTTCCTGGAATCAGTCATTTTGAATTGTCAGTGTTGCCTGCAATACCGATCGACGCCGTAGCCATTTTTAGGTTTCGAGACAATTCCTTGTGTTGTGCCGCCGCCTCTTCATTTACTTGTCAGTTGCAGGGGAGGCTGATGAATGGGGATGGTGAACCGATCATCACCTACGCACTTCTTCCCATTATTCCATCCACGTTCTACATTTCTTCATTACACTCTCAACGAGGTCGTCCATCTTCACAACAGATCAATTCCTTTCGCTTTTTTTTTTTTCGCGGTGAACTTTGAAATGAGTTGTTTGGACTACAATCTCCTATATTATGTTGGTCTGTCAGATTCATTTTAGTCTTAATTAATATGACTTATTAATAAATTAAACAGTAATCAACAAAAGTATCTCAGAGAACATTACATTTTACTTTTTTTAAACTTTTACGTTTGTCATTTTTTTCATATTTTATTTAACGTACTTTCGTCGGGAATTCAGGCTTGAAATAAATAAATAAATTCTCTATGTGTGTGATCCTAGAATAATTTTTAAACCGCTGAAAAGGATTGTCTAGTAACTTGGCTTGCACATTTATGGATCAAAACTACGTAGCTTTCTTATTTAAAACATTTTCTGTGTTGGATCTTGCCGAGAAATTAACGCGTGAAAAGATTAAAAATTAGTACCTAAGAAAACTGTTAGAACCCAACTAATGGATTTCTTAGTAATGCATCCTTTTAGTAATCCACTAATTTGAGCGCGTTTATCATTAAAGTTAATTGGATTTAAGCAATTGGATAAATAATGCTGATTTAATAAATTTTTCAGAAATAAAAAAAATTCGGAAAAAATAAATGAAAAATGTGTGATATTGGTGTATTAGGCAGATATTATAATTTAAAAATAAACATTATAAAAATTCGTGTTTCTTCAGATCTTCCATTTGGTCAAAACCTTTTAAATCTGCAAATTCTTACATTTAATTCTCCTAAATCCAATTGACTTGAATCGAATCGAAGCACGCGCAAACGAAATGGATTAGCAAGTTCCACACTTTAGATGCATTATTAGAAATCTCATTTAGAAATTCTCTGTTAATCTCTAATAAGTTAAGTTTGTTAATCTGGATGGCTCATAATCTACATTCAGGTTTTTATAGAAATTCTTGCTGATGATGGGGATCATGTTAATCCTCGAAACTGTCCTTGGACCTTTTGTATTGTATCATTTTTTAATATAAGATTTTAAACCTTTTTTAAAATTGTTTATTGTGTGAGTCTCAGTAGATTTTATTTTAATGTAAAGAATACAACACACGTTAAAGTTTTTTTTTTAAAAAAAAAGAAATTGAAAATGAAACAAAGAATGATAAGAGCAATCTCTTCACATAAAGAACAACCCTTCTTCCAGCGAGATGGGTTGGAAACATTTATCCAATAAAGTGTTTGAATGGATGTTAGATAATGATAAAGTATTAGGGCATTTTCTAAACCGTCATCTGATGTTAATGTCAAAATAAATTGCCGCTATGTCCAATTCACAGTGTAAAGTTATTATTACTGTTATCGCATTTGTTTAAAATAAGTATTTAGTTAAGGACTACTTTCTGACGCGCAGTGACAAATCGTAATACGCCTCTATAATGCGTCTACGGTAAGTAATACGAATTGTAAAATAATGTTTCAAGTTAACTGACGTTCTTGTTGTATCTAAGTCAATAACCTCCAGAATTCAAGAATTATGAACGCCTGTTGCTATGTTTCTGATTGTTATTATTACTATGAGTATTTTTACTGAACAAACAGTCTTACTATTTCATTTGAACACTTATTGTCCGTCTATCTGTACAAGCATTCGCTAACTACTCGACGGATTTCCATAAAAATTAGATACAAACGGTTCCTGTAATTAATCCACAACCTAATACGTACAGTGAGTCAGTTTTTACAGAAAATGCTGTATACAAAAGAACAGCCAAATTAAATACTGAACTAACAAACAGAGATATTAAGTGAAATATTAAACCCCTGTTTTAAGCATATATTTAGTGATATATTGTACTTGTATTAAAATCTAGTATATTCTGGGACAATTTATTTTATTTTTTTTTTTTTTTTTTTTGCTCAAATAGATGCTGCTGTGTTAAGTAACTTTGCGCGTATTTCGAATATTTTGCAATCTTTATACTTGTGGGAAATTTCTTACGTAAGTATGGATTGATCTGTCTGTAGAGTCCGACTTAAAACTTAAGCAGTTATTTTGATCTTGGACTCTTCCATTCCTCTAATATAATCCCTGAAACCCCTCTGCATTGAGGGTCAACTGATTTCTTTTTAACTTTAATACAGTGATTTCATGATCCAAGTTAAAATACTACACATTTACTTTGGTTTTTCTCTCCCACCCCCGTATCTCCAGTTTCTCAAAATTGACCCCCACTCAGCTCTGAATGTTACGCGATGGTAACTGAACATAGGCCTACTCTATTTATTGCATAAGAGATAAAAATTAGGCCTTTCGTTTCGCACGATGGTTTATGATCTTTTCCCTATCCCCTACCATCTCTTTTCAGGCACCGTAAATTCAAATTATATCTCCCATCTCTTCGAACAGAGAAGGTTGGGGGATTAAAAAGTGCTCAGAGAAGGGGGTGGACGCTGGTTCTTTTTTAGGTGAACATCCCTTCTCGGTGGAGGAATGTTGGCGTTCGTTACATGCAAACAGTTTTTCTCAGAAAACCCCTTCCTGCGAAAGGTCGTCTGTTTAATTATTCACGGCGTTGCCGCTGCCCCGCTGTCCCTATCGGCGAAGGGTCGATGCCGCCGTCGCAGTATCGCTTGGGCCGTAACAGTTGGGCGACGATATTTATTTCTTATGTATTTGGACCAGGGTTTGTTTCATTTACGCATCTCTTCTTAATGATCATTTATCCACTTGAAGGGCTAAGTTTTGAGACTTTATTTTTGTATACCATTTGAAACTTCTTTAATAAACTGCATTGATTTTAAAGGCTTAGTTGATACGCGATATTTTATTTCTATTTTATAATAAAAGAAACAAGAAGTTCCTGAAAGAAGCTGAAGCCTATTTTTCGTAAAATTTTGCTTTTTATTTATTTATTTATTTATTTTTTTATTTTATTTTTTTTTTTTTTTTTTTTTTTTTTTTTTTTTTTTTTTTTTTTTTTGTTTGTTTAAAGCCGTGAAAAATAATATAAACGAAAAAGTCTTCCTTTTGTTTTAGTTTTTTTCAAATGTTGTAAATGCTGGTTTTTACATCTTAACGCCATTAAGTTTTAAATATTAGATACTTATATTTTTGAAAGTAAAAAAACTGACCTTAAAAACGTGAGTATAGATTATGAAAACGTATAACAAAAATAATTTTTTACCTATCTTAATGTTAATAAGTTTGAATTAAAACCTTCATCTCAATATAATGTATGAATGAAGAAAAACATAAAAAATAAATTATAAATGGGTAAAACTGACTAAATCCTACAAAACAATACGAACTAAAAGGGTTTGTAATAGTATTGACCTAAAAGTTCATTAGGGATATAATGGTATGCTTGTCTATCCGTATTAAGACCGATTAGTGTGTCTGTCTGTTCTTCCTTCTTGAACCTTGGGATGTCTGTTGACGAACAGGAGACGATCTGTCATTGTAATTGAAAATCTGTTCTTGTTAATCCCTGTGGAGAAATTTGAACAAATTCCTATAGATAAACATGGGAAGTTAAGCAATATTAAACTCTCACCGATGACAAAACACTGTGGTCATGGCACGCACTAATTCATTTTGCTGAACCAGGCTTTGACGAGAATTAACAGAATATCGATAACTTATAATAAGAATACGGTTCCAAACTTTTTTTTTATTTTATATTTGTATATTCCATGTTTTTATTTATTTTAAGAGAGACCTAAATCTATCTAATTGAAATACAGTATGTGCCAAAACAAACGATACTGAACTATTTGTGTACAAAATAGGTTTTTGTGATTTACAGAATACAAATAGTAGAGGAAGTTTGTGGTATATGCAAGTCATTGTCCACGGTTTCTGAGGCGTAGTACTTGTTCGATATGATGTCCGTTGCGTTGCACGTAGTATTCATAACGCTCACATAGATTCTCAAACATATCCCTTAAGAGAGGTTGCTTCATTCCTCTGACGCATGTCACAATCCTTATTACCAAAATTTGCATGAAGCAACTGAAGTGTGTCTCGCTGTGTGACTAGTGGCCTCATCCTACTGGAAACATTGCTTACAAAGTGGTAGGTTACATGCACGGCAGAATCTGTTGAGAACCCCCAGAAATGGTGTGAGAATGTTTCCTCTGTGTTTTCTTGCATCTGGTTCACACTCACAGGATTGCCATGATCATCCTCAACAAAATAAGGGCCCAAGATGCCGTTTGCAGGCACCTCACACCATAGTTACACGCTCACTATGGAGGGGTTTCTCCACAGTGGTGTCTGACCGTTCCAATCCCAGAAAGCGGGTTGTCTGTCGCTTGATGAATTCATTCAAATGAATGTGGCTTTCATCCTATCAAACAAGACGTTTGACAGGAACCCTTCATCATCTTACGCCACGCTAACATCGTCGCTCAGTAGATTCTCGCGTCCTTGTCTGCTTTGCTTATAGTCAAACCAACCAATTTCCTTGAACATTCGTCTTATAGATATTTGACTAAGATTTATTTTTAAGGATATTCGCCGGAGACTTCGCTTAGGCTACAGTAACAGGTCGAGGGGCCATCCTTGATTCGCATTTGTTGTCACTGTAAGTGGACTTCCGGTGCAACCTTTGCGCTGTGTCAGAACGCTGTCCGTCGAATGAAATGTTTTAAAGACGACTAACATAACCATGTTTGTGGGTCGTGGTTTTTGAAATCGTTCTCGAAATGCGTTTCCAACATATAGCAAACTTGGTCCATTTGGACATCCAACTCCGTATGAGCGAAAATAATGCTCGGCAATAAAATTTGTTCCTCCGTTGTTAGCACCATTTGAAGATCTATCAAGCTTCAATCAACGTAAGCATACTGTAACGTTTCCATGCTGACGTTCGATGAGCTCATCACGTGGAACGCATGCGCAACAGGCTTGTGATGTTCAGTATCGTTGGTTTTGGTGCATAGCGTAGTTAAGATATAAAAACTGAAATAAAATAAAATCTGTGGGTTTAAGAATCTCGAAGTGGAAAAAAATCCTTTTAATTCAGAAAAAAAATTAATAAAATTCTTTAAGTAAAGCAAATACAATGTAGATTATGTATAGATTATTATTATTCTACTTTCCAGTAGGAAATGTGGTTCAGCAAATCAGTCCGTCTCTGAGTGTCTCCTGAATAACTTTTGAAACCTGTGGAAGAATCTTATTGAAACTTAGTATGCCTGTTCGAGAACGATCTAACCTTTTAAACTTTAGTCTTTTCCAAAAGGGTTCCTTATCGAGAAATTAACCCAAGATAAGATAACTTCCCATAGGGAATCGAAACAGTGGGTTTTATTCTATTTCTGTTCATTTCTCATTGTCTTAAACAATGAATATTAAATCCTTAATCCATTCCGGGGAGTTTTATGCGATTAAAATTAATCCGATTTAGGCAATTTAAGCATATGTTGATTTAGAGGATTTTTTTTTTAATTGAGCCAATGAGCAAATTTGTACTGATTGTATTGAAGTTGAAATTTAAATACAGGGCTTTCGTTTTTCTCGTTTTCAAGTCTTTATAAAGATATTTCAAGTAATAACATTTTAAGGAAAATTAGGCTTAAGATTCTTTCGAAATTCTCGTAGAAAGAAGAATGGACAGATCTGCCCACCACTGTATAGCGATAAGATATATATGTGTAAGGAAAGATCTCCATCAATAGAACATTTTTTATTATTACGACTTGTCTCAATTATTAGTCCGTTCGGAGTTATATACGTCTAGATATGACGTTTGAGTCATTGATTGTGGTGAATGTGGATGCAGGGAAGCCAATCACCTACAGGGGGGTGCTTGGCTATAGGTGGTTGGATTCCCTGCATCCACATTCAATCAATCAAACTCTTAATAATTATTATACGTAATTAATAATTAATATTATCATTTATTTCAAGTAAATAATAATTATTTACATATAATAAATGAAAATAATATTTACATTTATTGAAAATAATTATGAAATGATAATTAATACATCAGGGAAGTAAGATGTCAACTAGATAAGTCATATCTAGACGTATATAACTCCGAACGGACTAATAATTGAGACGAGTCGTAGTAATAAAAAATGTTCTATTTATGGAGGTCTTTCCTTACGTGTATATCTTATCACTATATTCTATTATTAAATATTAATCACACAGAGAGAAAAAAAATGTCATAACAAACAAGTTAAGTCGAATTGAGTTGAGATTGGAGCTGGAAATTACGAAGGAGTTTGGAATGCGCCTTCACACAAATTACTTGTATTTAAATTTATTAACCTTGTCTTTTGGGAAACTATTTTGATTTCACTACAGGGTCTATTCAAAAGATGGCACGCTACCTATAAATTAAGACTTGAATTATTATTTTAAAATAAACAAAAATAATAACACATAAATAAGCAATTGTTATTTCTTCAAACTTTTTCTAATGAAAACATCCTATTGTTTCCAAAACATCTTTACTGAGCTATTTCTTGTGGCCACTGCTCTTCTTGGCATTTATTTACATAGAAATACAATAGTAAAAAATAAATCGAGGACTATTTCTTGTTGGCGTTTGTCCATCTGGATGGAAAGTGTTTGTACTGCGTGATCACTCATTCGTGTAGAGGGGAAGGGTGTCTCGATTGCTCCCATCCCCTTTCCTCAGCTATGTAAAAATGCCTTCTTCGAATTTGGAGGTCAGTGGACCTTGTTGCGGAGGTGTCAGGACGTCAGTAACCCTTTTTAACTCACTCAGATCGTCATTCAGTTCTCAACAGGAAGCAACCGGACCGGCCATCTTGAATTTATATCCACTAGGAAGAAACAAAAGAGCATTTTACAATTTAAGAAGAAGAAACTTAAATCCCTATTTTTAACAAGGTTTGGATTTAAGCGTCTTTGTGTTATTAATTCTTGAATAATAAGAACGCTTGAAAGTAAACAGTGTAATGAATAATTCACGAACTGGATAGAAATTGTCTGAACTCTTGCCCATTTCATGAATTGGACATTTATAAGACATAAATCAACTTAGTATTAAAATAAGCATTAATTCATTCAAAATCCTAGAATGGATGGGCATTGTTAGATCTCAATATTAAGTAACTCAATATTATTAATAAACAAATAAATGTAACTTAAATTGCATGGTGGATCCATAGCTTACAATAGGATGACAGTAGGTTAAATATACTCATCACTACAACAGGACTTCTGATAATTTTAAGAGGACAAATTAATATTAATACTTGAAGCTGATGAGACCAATATTTTGCTGCTAGCAAACGTGCCACTGTTTCTATGACCATTATTCTTTTAGCATAGTTCTGACCCAATTCTTGAAATGGACGAATGGACAAGCGAAGAAGTCAGTTCAGGGAATGGCCAGAAATTTATCAAATTCATGAAACGGCCAATGCTGCTATTAAAGTGTAACAGATGTATCACACTCTTTGATAAATAATAATAATTTATTACACCTATATAAGCTTATTCAAGCCTCTGTCCGTCCTAGAAACGCTCTAACGGAGGATTTAAAATCGGATTTAATTCGCGGGCAACAGATTAAGGATTTAAAATGGATTGTTTAAGACAATAAGATTTTAACAGGAATAGGATAGAAATCCATTGTTTTAGATTCCAATGCTTTTACTGTCTTGTGGTAATTTCTCGACAAAGATTCATTTTGGGAAATATTTCTAATATGAAAGTTTGTTCGTTCCTGGTCCTCAAATAGGCAAGCGAAGTTTGAGGAAGATCCGTAAAGTGATTCCAAACTTATTGGACACAGACTGATTGATATTACGAGTCTTATTTTTAGTTGGCTAAAAAAAAAATCATTTTTTAATCAAAGTAGAAATGAAATTAAAAAATTATGAAAATGTGTAATTGCCATTTTGAATTTTCCTAGTGTTCTATCCCAATGTGCTTTTTTTCTTTACTGGTTCGCAGTTGCCCCTAAAACATCCTAATCTAAAGCTAGGTGATCATTAAGGAATGAAAATAGGTCAGACTTATCTCGTTAAGCGTTTATTAACGTAAATTGTAAAATTCTGTCTGTGTGTGGGGGTGTAAATGAATCTCTCTTTGAGAGCCTCCATCTATCTGTCAACAGGCAGGTCTATTTGAGGGAGGATAGAATTGAGTCGAACTTTCTACAGATATTGGTTGTTTTTACTGTTGGAATTTTGGTTCTTAAAATTTTATAAATTCAAAAAGGAAAGGGGAGCAGTTTTCCAAAGAAGTATTTTCTCCGTTCATTGTCGTCAAAACAAAAGGAAGAAAGTGTTGAATTAAGAAAACGCGAAAGATGAAGACGAATTAATTAATTTTTAAGCTGAATTTTTATTTATTTATTTAATTCCGTATTATTTAGAAGGGTTGAACTCAATGTCATTTCAAATCATTACATCTTTATTTATTAACGCAGATAAAAATCTGAAATTTTTTATATGAAAAGGTTAAATATGTAGCAATTATAATTCCTTATTATTCTAGGATTATTGAAATTCATTTTATTTAACTCAGAAACAATCAGTTTTTCAAGATAGACTTTATATAAACCATATCAAATAAAAAGAAAAGAAACATATTGAGACTTCATTTACCATTTTAAGAGAATCTCATGAACTTAACAGATATCAAAGAAACTCTTGTGATGGTCTAGAATTTATGGGATTCCATTTATTTAGTAATTTAAAGTTATTAATTTTTAGCATTTAACGAAGTAAAAAAAAAAAAAAAAAATCTCTGATTGGAATATTTTTTATTAAATTTCTTTATCATTGGAAGATAATGTGTAGACTTAAAAACAATACTATAAAAAATGACTATATATCTTTAAAATATTACCTGTTTTTTTTAAATTAAATAAAACGAATTTCAATAATCAAGGGCAAATAATAATTATTGTAATTGGTACGCTTTCATATTTCCAATTTTAGCTTTTTATCTACATTGGTAAAAAGGATGATTTGAAATTATCTTTAAGTAACGATTGAAACTATTTTAACTCCCTGATGGTGATGAAATAAGAGGGGATGAAGTAGTTTTGGACATTCGATTAGGGGTGTTTGAACCTGATGGTTTGGTAGTGGTTAACTGGAACTAGCACGAAATTGATGGATCAAAACCCAGTGATTAGTTGACACGATCGGAATTTTCTTCAGCTTCTAATAAACAAAGACATATTGTTTCTTTGAAAAATGGTTGTTGATCCCGTGTAATTTGGGTGGGTGGGTTTGAACATCTCCTGTAACCTTCAAAATAACCGAAGAGGGGGAAAAAACGAAATATTCAATGGTAAATTAAAAATCTATGAAATTCTTATTCCTGTTCACAAAGACAGTGTTGTTGTATCTCCGTGGACATTGACAAGAATAACATCAAAACCAAAAAAATATTAACTAATCTTAAAACAAATGCAATAATTTGTAGCTTTTTTTAATTATTTCAAGATGACGTTTCTTATCGATTTTTAATGCCTTTTATTAAAATTATTACAGTTAATTTGCTGCTTCTGTTAACATTGAATTTTTTAATATTGAAATCAATACAACTCCGATTATCCGGAGTAAATGACACCGAGGGTGCTAAGGCAAGTCGGAGATGGAGGGGAAGTTAATTAGAACGCTTTCTAAAAACCAACAATCGCATATAATCTCGAGATATCTGAGAATTTCATTCAACGAAAATCTCACAAAAATAACAGCAATATGGAATTTTCTGAGGATAACGGCTCCCGTCGACTCTCTTTCACTGGTGACCGCGCTCTCGCAAAGTTGATTCGAACAGAATCATATATTCAGGAGAAATATATACTAGGCAAAGTGTAATTAGGCCTACGTTATTAATGTACAATTATTGTACGCAAGGTTATCATTACTTTGAAATATGAAATATTATTAAAAAAACAATTGATTTAGGAAATGATAACCTTTGCAAACACAAATTCGAGAGTTCTATGCTATGCTATGTACTCTCTGTTATATATGCTATTTTCGAATTCAGCAGTGGTTCAGTTAATCTGTATTGTAATGTATAGTAAGTTATTACATTATTGGGAAATCATCTGCTTCGTGGGTACTTAGCTTTCCTATTTCTTCCCTCTACTTCTTTTAGATTTGGAAAGATGAAGAAAATGTATCACTACACCTCCAATGCTTTCTCTTGTTTTTTTCATTCAATCAGTATTCTGCTCAAGTCCATGAAATGGATCATGTTCTATCTCGGATCTTTTAGAACGAATGTGTTAAAAAATGAATTTAAATTTGGAAATTCGATCGTGAGTGACTGAATTTGACCAAATTGGAGAAAGATTCAAAAGTTCCCATAATAATGACTAATCAGAAATTCCTGAATCAACTATGTATTTTCCTTTCCTGAAAGTATAATTGTTAGTAGTATTACACAGACCTGCAATGAAAAAGTTGTCTGAAAAGTAATGGCTGATTGTTATAGATTTTTTGATGCTGATTTCAGAATAAATACTTAAAACTTTCCATCACCCATCATTTTTTTCACAAAATCAATTTTTCGATTTCAGTATTAATTGATTTTTTTTTTTTCAAAGTCTCTAAAAATTGTAATAATGGGTCTTAATGAAGTAATAAATAGATAAAAAAAATAGAATAATAAATAAAAATGAAAGTGTAAGAATAAGTAATCTTGTCTTATCCTAATCAATATAAAATGAGGATATATGAATCTGATTTACTACAGAAATGGACTGATGAAGAGGTATAATAAACAATACGATGTGAACGAGTGAAGGCTTCTTATTGACACGTCTAAAAGAAGTCTCAAAGCTGTTCTTCTTCATTATACATCATATATGCCTCAGTACCAGTAGAACATTCTGTGTACCTGAAAGAATGTTACGAGAATTTTAACCTTTTTTCTCATCAAACTGAATTACGAGGATCGTGGATGGACCATATGCTTCTAGGACATTAGGCTTGTTACCTACATTGTTTTGTCGGATATGCTTCTGGGACAGCAGGGAGGAAACACCAAGTACCAAGTATTCTTGTGGGAATGGGACAGCAGAAATAGGGAACAATACTGGATCAAAAAGGAATGGCCAATAAGGGTTGCATTAGAAATTGGAAACAAAATATAGTTCGGAAAAGGTAGGTTGATCCCACAAAAGTCCTCCTGCCTCCACTTCGTACTTGTTTTAAATACCTGGGCAACAAATTATCGGATCTTTCAGAAGCGAAGCTGAAAGAAGGTGTTTTCGTCGGTGCAGATGCTCGGAAACTTCTGAAAGATGAAAATGAAAACGATTGGAAAAGAAGCATGGAAAGCATTTAAAGAAGTTGTAACAAAATTTCTTGGGAACTACAAAGACCACAACTTTAAGTATGTTGTAAAAAAACATGTTGGCAAAATTTGCAGAATTAGGCTGTTCATCAGCTTGAAAATACACTTTCCGAATTCCCATTCGGAAGTCCTTCCCAAAAATCTTGGTGATATAAGTGAAGGACAAGGGGAAAGATTCCATCACGATTTCATGGAAATGGAACATCGATACCAGGATAGATGGAAAGGCACTATCCTTGCGAACTATTGTTGGAGTCTGCACAGGGAACAACCACATGCTGTTTATAAAAGAAAAAGTACTAAAAGAAGCTTTGAAGGGAAAAGGAAGAGGCATTGCAGGGGCTAAATTCAATTAAGTGTTGAGGATTAATTCAACTATAATTTTGTAATTAACAATATTTTAATTACAATTAAAAGGTAATTTTATCTTTTTTAAATATATATATATTTCAAGTTCATACCAGTTTTATACATATACATTCAGTAAAGCCCCGATTATCCGCTAGGGCCGCGAAAAATTTTTTTAATTACGAACCTCAAAAAAACAATTTTAATCCAAGCCAACAACAGGGAAAGTACAATAGACCCTACAGTGCGAAGGTCGAAAATTACTGACAGGTTTATTGTGCATCGTAATCCTATAGGCCTTCTCGGAATTTGTGGATGAGTGGCAGGCTCTTGCTCTGCAGAAAGGTTTCTGCTGTATTGTACATATTTTAAAAGTTTTGCATATTATATTTTTTGTATAATAAAATGTAGTTTTTATGCTATAATATTTTTTTTCGTGTTTACACCTCATTTTTAGTCTTTTTTCGGATTATTTGCGATTTTCACTATCCGCGGTACCCTTGCCACCCAATTCCGCGGATAACACTAGGCAGCAAAATTAAACTTTTTCTCTGTATCTTTGATGAAAATAGTTGATCTTTATGTTCTCGAGTGTGCTAAACATGAAAACGGCCATTAAAATGCATGTTTAGCTCTAGTTTTTTAGATATCTCATCATAATTATCCTTAAAAGCATAATGCATGTATTTACCTTAATGTTTCCCCTCGGAGAAATGTCCCTGAAGGCACAATCGCTTTGCCTGCCGTTTGTATTCTGTTGCTGGTGATTCTCTGATGAGTGTCCAGCAGTAATCTGCCAACAATTGTGGATTTTACAAGTGTTTTCTTAATAACATTACATTTTCCAGGTTCACGTGATTGATGCTTAGGCCATCCCTTCTGTTGTAGTGGCATGCCCTGACACGACTGTCCCACACACAAAAAGCAACAGAAGTTGGTATAACCCTGTTGCAAGTCAAGTAATATGGCAATAACTTTCAGATCACTGGAAATGTGCCACTTAAACTTCTCATAGTTTACTCTGCAGGACAGTTGCTTCATATTGTCATAGGTTTCCTTCAAAAATAGGCTAGGTAACCAATTGGTACAGATGGAAACAAGTTACTATTGTGTAGAAGAACAGCCTTTAGACTTATCTTTGATAGAAATTAATAATTATATATCTTTTTCTACTTTCCTTAATTAAATTCAAAACAAAATATAGTTGGCGTGCCAACTTAAGAAAATTCGCATGGTGGATCGAGAAATAGTTATACTAATCAAAGACGTAATGGTAACTTTCTCCGTATTTTATGTTTGTTTATCGTATTAATGCAGATTTTCGGAGACTTACCTACTTTCGGGTTCAGTTTCTTTGAAGATCAATAGGGAGATCTTATTTTGTAACATTTTTGTAACAAATAAAATTTAGGTTTCTAAGATCACTAATTCTAGAGTTATCGATGATTGTGACCCACTATTTTGGCAGGTTTTTTTAACGGTCAGATAATAATAAAATCAATAAGTATCTTTCTTCTCGTAGGTTTTATAGTTTTTAATTTACCTTGATCACCGACGGACCTGAAATAGATATTTCAACTTAAACCTGCATTTTAATTTTATTTTTTCTTATTCTAATTCTTTTCATGAAATTACTGAGTCTGTTTGCGTGTGAGTGTTCTCTAAAAACGTTTGAACTGCTGGATAGATCTTCCTGAAATTTAGTATGCATATTAAGGACTAGATCATTATATTTGCAATGTTTTCCAAATAAGTCGTTGTGCAGAAATCAACTCGAAAACTCGACAAAAATTTCCACAGAAAAGCATTGGAATCTAAACAATGGATTTCTATCCTATATCTCTTAATATCTCATTGTCTTAAACAATGAATATTAAATCCTTTAGCTAATCAGTTGCGCCTGATTTGAAACGATTCAATTTATTCCGATTTATACAACTTAAGTAAATAGTGTAGATAATATTATTATTATTACTTACAAGTACTGCGACCTGAAAGATCTATTGTGCGAACCCACGGAAAGGGGGACAGATGGAGAGAAAGGCTGAGAAAGAATGGTGTGGCACTCGCAGGGGAAACGGGAGAACCCCGAGAAAACCTGCCCAGCGCGAAATAGTGTGGATATACTTCATTGTTTTTATATTTTTTTTTTCAGAAAATGGAGAATTTGTACTCTTTATATTCAGTATATAAAATTCCAATGTTAGAATTGGAATACAAATGTAGGCTTAAGTGTTTTTTAATTTTTTGTTTTCTTTCCAGGACGTTATAAACATACTTAGAAAACCCAATAGTAGACAACAGACTGTCCTGCGAAATAACTGAATGGGAAGCCTTTGTCATTTTATTTAGATTTAAGAGATTGATGTTTTGTTCATCTAATAGAGATCTAATAGCCAATCAGTAGTTAATGAGACTAGTGTTTAAGTCTATTTAACGTCTCGTCTTAATTGGTCGGAGGTAATAAAAAAACTGCATTGGTTTATTGCTCGTGTTTGCTTCGGCTGTTGGCGCGTGTTTGTCGTCGCTTGTGAATTTATCTTCGGCGGGACCCCGTGGGACGCCAGTGGCCGTCTGTTAGCCTCGTTAGTCTCCCGGAGTTGGGAGCAGGGGGGAGATGATGAATCCGTCCGATACGTTGTTCTTTTGTTTTAGGGCGTGCCTGAGGTGAGCATCGTCTTCCAAGAACAAGAGCTCGTTTGCATCTGATCTATAGATCCACGTTCCCCCACCCACCCATCCACTCTCTACCCCCATCACAGTTAATTAACTAAAGCTGCTTCTCCGGTACTTAAGGATTCCATGGTCGCAGACTCAAAACGAAATTGGAAGGGAGCCGTGAAAGGTTTTTCGAATACTCGTACAGTTAATTGAAGTTGTCATCAGTTACTCTTCAGTGTTACAGGATTAGATTCTACAAGAAAGTGCGAGTTCGGAATTTCTATTCTGAGCAATTCGATTAAAACGAGATGTAGTTTACTGTCAACTTTTGAATGCCCCTATGATAAGGTCCCTAAAACTAGTATTCCTAGAGACCCTGATAGCCTAAATTTAACCCCAGTGATCTTTCAGGTTTTCTATCCAAAAATGGAGTTAATATTCATGTAGTTGCGGTGATAACAGCATTTTAGAAGATTTGTCATTTGGGGACCCCTGTGGGTTCAATTTCTTCCAAAATAAATAGGAGAGTAACATTTAGTAGCATTTATTTATAATAATGGTAAAGTTTAACGTGCGTGGTACAAATATAACAATAAAAATATCCATAAAACGCACATATTTAAAAGGATTCACTCAACTATTTTTGGAAATTTTGTACTGGGAACCCAAAACAGATTGTTTCGAGGTGCATGTCTCTCATCAGTTGGATTGGCCTAGTACTCATAGTTCATAGTATGCTACTTTTATTTCTTAGTACTTTTTATTCTTAATTTGCTTTTTGATGTTTTTTTAACTCAAGGGCCATTGTTTTGTTTAATCTTGTTTTTTGTTTATCTTTCTTTGGATTTCACTGAGATATTGAGTACTGGGCGAATCCAACTGATAAGAGGTATGTACTTCGAAACAGTCTGTCTTGGGTTCCCAGTTCAAAAATTCCAAAAATAGTTCAGTTAATCCTTTTAAATGTGTGTGTTTTCATTTTTAGCATTTATTTATCATTAAAATTTCAGCTTAATAAGATAGTTTTTGAGCTTTTGTGATGACTGCTATTTTTTTCTTTCTAGTTTTTGTTTATTGGTCCAGTATGTACCAAGCATATTCCTTGAACGGTGTTAATCTAAACTTCTAAATTTCAGGCTCCTGGGAGGAACAACTTGAGCACATGCAGACGGATATGAACAGTCTTATTTCGATTTAAAGTTTCATTCTTACACTTTATTTCCTTTTTTCTCTCTGCTGCGGAGAGCTTCAAAATAAGTTTTTAGAGCAAACATATCTTTGCTCCATAAGAAAGCCATAATCTTTGCTCTCGTGAAGGATATTACAAAGTTATGTCACAGTTTCATCGGCTCATTTTCTCTTTATTACCTTCATCTGACTTGCTTTACTTTCATCTTCTGTTTCCACTTTTATTTCAGAATCGGTGGGTTGTTTTTTTTGCTTTTTTTGTTTTTATGAAATTTGATTTAAATACCTATCAAAAACTCATGAAACTTGGTTTGTAGCCAAATGAATGAAATATAATGATCTGTCCCAAATATCATGTTGATTGGATGAAAATTAAGGATCAAAAGTTTTATTTTCTCCATAACCTTTCACAATTGTGGTCACGTAGAAGGTGGCTCCATCTAGCGACTACTTATAAAACTTCTTGCAAGATACACAATCCCACATTTACTAACAACATCGTAATACTCAAGTGAACAATTCTAACCAATGCTACGGGTTACCAAAGATGTTCTTTTTGATCTTGAATAGTTTAAGTTTATCTCATTTTTTCCTTCCGTATATAGCCTAAGGCAAGAAAAAGTACATTCAGTCAGTGAACACATCAATTAAAAAAAAAAAAAAAGATAATTATTTTGTAAAACAAATTCTGGTTTTTAATAAATATAAAATGGGGATTGGCTTCTGCTAAGTCTCGCAGTCGATGATATTTCACTTTTAGGTTCGCTGGACGTTGTCATCTTCTAATAAGGGCCTGATTTCTGGATTTCTAAGACGATTACAGGCAGTAAACTTCTTGCATATATATATAAAACAAATCACTGTTTCTGTGGAGATATAATCTAATTACCTCCACGTCATCAGTGGCAAAATTTAGAAACAATTTAGAAAACAAAAACGCAATATATTAAGACTTTGCTCTTTTTTAAATTTAAAAACTACAACCAAATTATCTAAAATTTAAAAAATTACCAATAAATTAACTAAATTACCTAAATATTTAAATATAAACGAAGCAATAAAGAGGTAGGGAGTTCTTTATTACTTGAATTAACCTAATTTTATGTATTAAATTTAAAATTAAAACCAAACTACAAACTACCAAAAATTTAAAAATGAAAAAAAAAAAAATTCAAAAAAACTACCAATATAATAACTAAATTAACTAATTCTAAAAGGAAAAAAATTAAATAAAAACGAAGCAATAAAGACGTATTTAAAATTAAAATTAAAAAGAGCAAAATCTGTAATATTGAGTTAAAGTTATGAAATATAAAATAAAATAAGTAAATACCTTAATAAGAAGCCATGAAACATAAAACTTCAAAATTAGGTAAATTTGATAAATTTAGGTAAATTTAATATATATATTCAAACAATTTGATGAGTAAAGTACAGTTATACGCCGAATAATAGCAACAGGGTGTTATAATTTTGGTTTTACTTTTGCCCATCTCATCTAAGATCAAATAACCCAGAAACAACAACATGTCCTTCAAAGCTGAAACTTCAATATTAGTTCCGTATTGATTTGGTGGCAACAGGTGAGAACCTCAAGGTCAAGAACCACCAAAATACTTGGCACTGAATTCCGACACCACCATATCTAGAAAAAGAAAAGATACGTAGTTAGTTCTGTAACACATTCTTCTCATCTCCACTCTCAATTGATCTTTGAACTGTTTTCTTTCCTCTAAACGACTTCTTATTTCCTACATTCTCAATTTCTTATTTGTTAAGGAACAAGTGTATGTGTTTCTCGTCTGTCATTTTTGCTTCGCGATCTTTATTCGAAAGTTGGCACGACAACTATATCGTGTTTTATCAATATATTCTTTAAAATATAATGATTTGTTTATTTATTTATTTGTGAATTTTTATTTATACTTTCTTTATTTTATTAGCGTGCATTAAAAGCATGTCGGCAAATTATTATTCGTGACACTGACCTTTAAATGCTGAACAATTTCTTTTTATGGGCATGACCTGGCAGATCAATTACTCCTGGAATACATTTGAATAAACATTTTTAAATTGTTGACATTTGTTATTCTCCGTACAATTCAGAAAAAAGAGGCTGGAAATGTGGACGTTTAAATATGAATAGTAATTAGATAAATAATATAAATAAAACAGTTACGCTGTTCTTCAATAGATGGTACTCAAATATTGGCGTGAAATATGTATTACCCATCATTGCCGTCTTGTTTTCTCTTCTTTCGTGGCGCCATTAATAGGTAAAATACCTGAGGGCAGAGGAAGAATGTCCGTATTCGATAGCAATAGGTTTCAGTATCTGTAAGGTATTTAGAAATGAACAAGATAGTTGTGTCATTTGCTTTCAGTCTTTGATCATCCACTTTAATTTCCTAATGATACTTTATTTTTATTTTGATATTCCACCTGTTGATTGAGGTGTCAAAGAGATTGACTGGCGACACTTTCTCATCTCTTTTTCCCTTCTTAAAGGAATTTTAATGGAAAAACGCTTGTAGTGAGGGAACAATGGCCGTAAATGAAGGGCGCATCAATTCAGGGGACGTCGCGTTCGCCCCCGCCACGGTCGATCCTCTTTTTATTCTCTTCTGCGAAGGACGATTGTGATACGAGAGAGAGAAAGAGAGAGGGAGGTCTCGTAATGGGTTAGGAAGACGTCTGTTGCACTCGTTTTAACAAGAGGATAAAAAAAAAAGAAAGTCCATTCTCATTCCACTAAATCGAAGACGAAGAGAAATCGTCAATCAAAGACGAACTCCCCCTCCTTTAGAAATCCCAGTTTCCCCTTGGTTGGTTGTGGTTTCTGTAATTAATTATTTGTAATGTAATAGTAGCTGTCTTTAAAAAACTCCGCAAAAAAAAGTATTGATTTATTTTCATTAATTTCCGTCAAAGCAACAACTTCTTTCTTTATAAGCAAATAAATCGTTGTTTAATTATTTCTTCTCATTAGATTTATGTGTTAACTATAAGAAACGTTGATTATTCTATTAAACAATGAATAATTGTCCGTCTATCGTATTTGTCTAGTTTCAGATTATTTTCCATAGACATTTGCTATCGCAAAGCTTCTCTTAGTATTAAACTTACAATTCGTCAAATTAGTCGGTCTGTATGTGTCCCTAGTGGAATCCACTGGAAACTTCTTGAAATTCTTAAATAAAGCCAACACACAAGTCTAAAAAAATTAAGTTAAAAGTTAAAAAACATAAATATTTATAATTAAAACAAACTAGTTTCGGCCCCGTTAACGGGTCATCATCAGTGAATCTCCGTTAACGGGTCATCATC
>JAFIDM010000001.1:11217918-11252020 GCA_023159025.1 Thereuonema tuberculata
GTGAATCTCCGTTAACGGGTCATCATCAGTGAATCTCCGTTAACGGGGCCGAAACTAGTTTGTTTTAATTGTAAATATTTATGTTTTTTAACTTTTAACTTATTTTTTTAGACTTGTGTGTTGGCTTTATTTAAGAACTTCAAAAAATTTTAACACACGTAAAAAACTTTTTTAAACTTCTTCTTGAAACTTTGCTTATATATTTAAGGACACTAACACGATCTATTTTTTTTTTTTTTATTTGAAATGCTTTTCCCTTAGGTATTTTGTCAGGAAGGTAATGAAAATTCTCAATGAAAAGTATTGATATTTTAACAATGAGTCCTTTAGTAATCCACCAATTTGGGCGCGCTTTGATGTGATTAGAATTACTCGGATTTATAAATTTGTACTATTTATTTTCAACAGAGAATATAATTTAAAAGAAAGCTCTTTTGTAATTTAAAAGTGGATTTACTCGTTTCAGTTATTTTCTCTATTTTTTTTAAAAAATAAAGAAAAATTTTAAAAATTCAGCCACATTTAAGCAGATAGGCCTTCAGTTCTTTCAGGGACTTTCAGTATCCCCATAGTAGATATCAGAAGGGGAAGATTTAAAACGATCGAGAGGGGAAAAAAAAAAAAGTAGAATGGAAATTGAAATCGAAATGTCCATCCGTCATCACGATAACTTAAAAAACTATTTTTCCTGGAGAGCTGAAACTTTGGTTGGAGGCTTAATTATACGATATCTGTATGAACTTAAAAAGAGTTCGCCTCCTTCTAAAAGCTTCCATATCTTTTCCTTAACTGACCTTTGAACTCCTTGTCAGTTTCTTATTTCTACATTCTTTTTACATAATTTAGCCATACCGGTGTTGGGAAGTTGGTCCCTAGCTATATTTTGTCGTATTTGGAAGTAAAGTTGGCAATATATGAGATTTAAAATGCAATCTTAAAAGTTAAAAGGAATAAAAAAAGTTTATTTTTTTAACTACATTTTTGATCATTTATTATTCTCCTTAAAGTGGATAAATTAATGATTAATTTTGATTCACTAATAAATTAAATATTTATTCGTTCCCTTGCTTGTGTGTTTTTATTTTGTTTTTCAGGAAAGAACAGAGATTCTTTTTTTTTATTAGTTCAAAGGCTTTTAAAACACTGCAATTTTTTTTAGTCCACTGAGGCTTATCAGATCATTCAGTCTGTTTGTATGTTCCCCTCTTTAAAGAACCGCTAGATGGATCTTCTTGTAACTTGATAAAAGAAAAAGACAATAAGATATTTCACGTGGCGGGAAGTAGGCTGCAAGCTGTCATTTAAATTTTGTATTTTGAGTGATGCTGTTGATGTGGTCAGCATCATGCTCTGACCACCCTTGAACTCTATTTAGGTTCTTATTGGATAGAATGTAGAGTAAAATTATCTTGAAATAGAAACAGTTCCTCTACCGACTCAGCTCTCCCTCTTCTCTCCCATCGCCGTCTTTTATTGTAAATTTAGTCAAAAACCAGAGAAATCATAAATTTGTCGAACGGGCCCTAGTTCCCGAAATCTCAAAATATGTAGAACAGGCCCTACTTTCTTTCTTTTTGGTTGGACGATCAGTTGTGAGGATCTTGGGTGTGGTTTTGTTTTGTTTTTTTTTTTTTGATTTTTTGTTTTTTGGACTGTTAGAAATCGGGTTTTTAATTTGCCCCACTCCGAAATAAAAAGCTTTATACGCCCCTGAGAGAAATACTTCCACTGCTTTGAAAACTTTGCCTTTTTTTAAATCTGATTTAAAATTAAAAAAAAAAAATTAAAATCACTCATCCTTACACTCATCTTTGAATTGTTATTGAAAGGGGGATTAAAATAAATAAAATAAATTGTAATCTTTTATCCCCAAAAGTTTTGGGTCGGAGAAATGAAGCTTTCCTCTTTATTGATGGTGGTTTCTTTATTATTTCAGTAAAATAGGGATATATTTTTATAAATCCTTTACAACACAATTTACAATGATTACGTTCTTGGAATTTACGTTCAGTATTTTATCGAAGTTTATTTTTAGAAAGATTGTAGCTTCAGCGTCGTAAGTCATTTTCCCTACAGTTATTATTACAGCAAAAAAGTTCGAATTGTTTTAGTTGTACAGTGGCTGGAAATAAGAAAATTCCTTATGGGGGATGAACCATAATTCTCTTCACAATGGAGATACGGCAACGGATGAATTGCCACGCACCGCAGAAAAAGGTGAGAGATTATTTTTAGTCACTTCGTGTTTCTGATGATTTCGCACTTTTATTATCTCTTTTTGTTCAATGAAATATAGTTACAAGTTATGATTATATCAAAGTTTAACATTTGCCAGATATGTGGCTATTTAGTTTGTCAGATTGTCGATAGATGGCGCAGGGTGTTCCCGTGCTTTTTCCTCATTTGAACTAGTTCTAGAATTTACTCGATCATAATTTCACTTCATTAGAATTGTATTTACCGATCATAGTCATTAGAAAATTTGTGTTTTTTTTTTTAAAGCTGATCGTGATTAATTCTGAACCTAATTTCCTAGGTAATTGAGGCTCATGAAATCCGTCAGTCTGTATGTGTGTGTGTCCGCTATTAATAAGATTTTGAATCCTTAAGAACAAAAGACGATCTACTTTTTACATCTTTCTCCGCGTGGTTCCTAATCAAGGGCACGAAGGAAAGATTTAAAGCCTAAATAGGGAATTTCCGTCTTATGTCTTAAACAAAGGATATTAATCTGCTTATCTTAATGTATATGCGAGTTTTAATAGGATCTCATTTATATTAATGGGATTCAGGCAACTTAATGTGTTATTGGGGGGTTTTTTTTTTTTTTTTTTTTTTCGGAAAATTAAAAAAAAAAAAAGTAAAATTTTAAAGTTGACTTCAAATTCATTCAGAAACTTCTCAACTGTAGTCATAATAATCTGAAGATAAGGGCTTTATAGATATTGAAAGCTGTAAATTTAAAATAGGTCAAACGGACGGGGTCAGGGGTTTTGGTGTGTCTTGGGTAAACACTCATTTATATGCTGTTGAGAAGTCGTAGTCGTCCGATGCTTATTAATCAAATTCAGGAAAACCGTTTCCCTTGCAGTGGGCTTCTTATTACCAGAGCCTCTTCCATATTGCAGCAGAGGTCATGCCGCTGCCATCACTCAGAACGCCCACCCAGACCTGGTCGGGGCGCTGTCCGTGTGTGTGACTCACCTCGCCTACGCATTTGTGCTTTCCCCTTCGACCCTCCCACCCAAAAAAACAATCACCACACCCCCACCCGTTGTCGATTTCTGTCTGATTGAATTTGTGTGAGAAATGAACTCAGAACATTGTTAAACCAGATTTTAAAGCTCAAATATTCTTTATTTTTGGAATTACAGTGGTGTAATTATAAAGGAAAAGTTGTTTACATGTGACTTTTACAGGTAATTAACTGAAAATTGTCCTGCATTTTTAAACTGTCTGGTTCCCATTAGTATGACAAATGTTCCGTTTCTTGCTCCCGTTGGTCCTTTAGGCTTTCCAGTCGTCACACCCCTTGTGCTGATGAGATTCAAGTGAGAGTTAAACATCAAAAGAATCTTCCGGAACATGCGGACGCGGATTACAACAGTCGACTGAATGATAACTTTTTCCCAGTTCGATTGGTTTTCGAAGGAAGTCCGTAGGAGTAAAGAAAATTAAAAATCTTGAAAGTTAAGGATTGAAAAACAAAATCAGTAATTCGGAAATGTTGAAATTGTCTTTTTTCTCTGCTGCTATGAAGTGATACACACATCGCCTGAATAGATATTGATGTTTTCATTGCTATGCAATTTTTGGATGCTAAGAAATCACATGTATTATTATTGTAGTTATTTTGTGAACTAATCCATAAGCTTCCTCCCCATCACTTTAATATACCCTGAACTTTTTTTTTTGCAAATGGATTTCTTTATGCCAATTCATTACTGCTGCTTTACAATGATATATTAAGATTGCGTGATACTTGCCATTAGCCAAGGCAATGTCCACTCCACAGGGCAGCAATCGAATGTTGCTGTCTTTTATGTACGTAAAGAACTGCCTTCACTTACACCAATACGACACCTGGTGTCAGAAAAAGTAACTAATAGTATAATTTTGTAATGTATCTGCTTCCAAGTTATCGATGATAAAATTGATATTCGTGAACAGAGGCATTTATTTTGCATTTTTCTTCTTTTTTTTTTCACAATATTTTGAATACAAAGAAAGGTACATTTATTAACGAAAGTCTTGGGAAATCAAAAACGTTTTCTCGCAATCGCGAGATGTCTTCGAGAAGTCTCGGGAAGGAACGCGAAAAAAATTAAAAAGAAATAAAACTTTCCTATACATCCGACCAGATAAGGGCTTAAAAAAAAAAAAAAAAAAAAAGAATCGCCTTTGAAACGCAATCAACACGATAACTCAAAAAACTATTTACCTTACAGAGCTGCAAGTTTAATAGTAGATAAACCGAATGCAATTACCTTCTTGATTTTGCTAGAAATTGGACGCGTATTAAAACTACGACGCTCTGTAAAGCCCCGTCAAATAAACAGAATCTCTATCAGGAAACAGAATTACACAGAAACACTCTAAAAGTGTACTATGCATTGATAGAATTATTTTTTGACGTACGGGTATTCGATAGTTGGCACGCAACTATAATTTGGGTTTAGTATTTTTGTTTTACTGAGATTTAGCGAACGGATAGACAGATCTATTATTTTTATTTTTTTTAGATACAAAAATATAAATAATACTTTTATATAAATTTAAATTTTAATTCTTTCCCAGTGAAATATTACCACCCCCGTGCTGTTGTTGAAATCTGTTTCGTCTATGACTTGTAGGTGGTTTAACTTTCATTCAATGTCCTCGTGACCCATTGGGACTTCACATCCATTAACATCACTTTATTTTCCAAAAGGTGATATCTTTTTTCTTTTTTTTTTCCCGGGTGCGAAAAGCCTTTCCATGTATTTATTGCACTTCGTTCTAAAAGGAAAGGGTTTTTTTTTCTCTTTTTTTTTTTTTTTTTCTTTTTCACCTTAAAACGAGAACCTTTAGATGTGAAATTCGGAGTTTATTTTCCTGAATCACTGCCATGGTTGAATTAATCTCAGTATTTTGCAGAATAAAACAGCCTTCGTTGTTGGATATTTAGTAATCCGCTTCTTCATTTCGGAAATTAAATACAAAAATAAATAATAACTGTTTTACTCTGAATAAATCACGTTTATATTTTAATGTTCTGTTGTTCCAAAAAAAAATCAATTAGTTTTTCAAATTCATAAATTATTAATTAAAAACACAAGTACCGATAATTGCAAGCAAGACCTGCATTTTTTTAAAAAACTAAATTTCCTGACTGTAGATCATTTAGGCTGTTCCTGGCTATCGTTAACCCGAAGTAGAAGGGACTTCAACGCAGAATGGAAATGCTTGCTTTCCATGCATTGGAATCGCAAATTAAAATTCATAAACAAAAGAAATTCTTTATCAGGGAAGGCGGGGTTGGGCTGATGAGCCCGATGAAGGACGAAACGGCCTTTCCCAATTCCTCCCCATAATTGAATCGGAAACGCAATTTCGATTATTCAGGTGCCGTTTTGTTTTCTTTTCGTTAAAAGAAATTCCACTTCAGTTTATTGTAGGTCGCGGTTAGAAGATGTTTTCGTGAAGCACCACAGTAGCGTTTACTGACTTGGATAACCTCTGCTGACGACAGATAGTAATCCAGAAACAGCGGTTCCGTTTCGTGAAGAGATTATGATCTATAATTGAAAAATAAACATAATTGAATATTTATGTGTCACGAGTGAGAAGCTAATGACTTGTTTTTATTGCTTCTTAGTTCTCTTGTTCTTTCGTTTATGGCAGTGTTTCACGAAATGCTTTCGAACTCCAAAGTGAACTGAAAAGAAAGCCAAGTGTTCATGAATTTTTAATTTTTGATTCAAACGCAGAGGGTTTTTAAAGTCTGGATGTTGCTAAGGACTCACTTAAGCACTTAAATTGGATTTAAATTCTTAAGTAAATTTACTCAACATGAACATTAAACTTACGTTTTAATCCAATGGATTCTGAATTTATACTTCCTAAATAATTAATCGCGGTTTGGCTGCCCCTGTTATATATCCATGTTAGGGTTATTCAAGCTTATTGAATGCTCCCAAGAAATATTAGCGTTATACATTGTATACTTGAATGCACTTAAAAGAAAAAGCTAGTCTGAAAATGAAAACATTAAATACTTCTTCTGTCTTATGTTACATTAACTAAATAACTGATTGAAACTTTCAAGTAAATATGAGATGTGTCCAACCATGTGATCACTTAGGATTAACAGGATTAATTCTCTTTTTTCAGTCCCAGTTCTAAGGCAGGTGCGTGAGTTGTACCGCACAGGGTCCCGCATTCACTTCTCTTTCCTTGATAACTTTAAACTATATTTTTACTCCCTTTTTCTAAAATTTGTCTGGTAGCTTCTGATGGACGATGCTGATACCCATTAGATTGAAATTTTTGTCGTTGTGTTTCTGAAATATTTTGTTTTTCTTTTTTCTTGCAGTGGAACTTCTCGCCTTTTCCCTCGTCAGAAGCAACGACAGACGCCCACGCCACAGTCGGTGACCAGTCAGGTTTAAATTTAATAAAATTTGGTAACAAGGAAAAAATTAATACTTTGTACATATTTTATATTGTAAAATTACTGTAAATAATTTATCTTTTACCTGTTTATTTATTTAATCTGTATTTAAATAATTTGTGAGTCTCAGTTCACTAGGAAAAAAAATACGAAAGGAAATAAAGCATTTTGCTATTTAATTTTGTCGGAATTTATTGCCTATGAATCATTAATGTGTGAATTCTTTGTGGTTTAGAAATTTAATACGTTAAGAGTCATGGATGAGGATTTCACAGTCGTTCCATAACAAATAGTCAACGGTCACAAGAGTGAATTCAACATTAGACAGGGATATTTTTTTTTAATTACAGTAGTATATTATTTTTTTTAATTTGTTTTCTGAAATGGAAAAAAACAAAACGTTTATTTTTACATGAATTTCCTTGAAAATATGGAGCTTTTTTTTTGACGAAGCATTCGAAGTCAACATTTTTTTGCTATTTTATACTTTGTATTATTCTCTTAAAACGGGATTTTTTTAAAAAACATTATTGTAATAGCGTTTAAATTCTTAATTACAATTTTCAAAGATATGTTTCAGTAAATTACAGCACTTTGAAATACTTTTTACTTTTTGTAGATCGTTTGAAAGAGAATGTAAAAGCTAAAAATTAAGAGAACGATATTAAATATTAATAAAATATTTTAGAAATTTAAATGATTACTTGTTTTGAAAACAAAAATGAGAACGAAAGTAACAACGCACAAATAACCTCCGCCCAGGCTCAGCATTTCGTCGTCATTAGGAATCATCAGCCGGATTTACCCTCGATGACAAAGCACAGACTGCACGGAAGGTAATTGGATTTCAATCCCGTTTAATAATAACTAGGATAAATACAAGCCTTGGATCCTTCCAAACTCAAAGGCAGTTTAGTAAAGGATCAAAAAGCCAAACAAACAATTGAATGAGAAAATGAAATAAAGACTGGGCGGAAGTATAGCTGTGTGCTATTTTTGTGCTGCACGTTAAGCTGTATTTTCTCATTCGATTACTTGTTTTCTTTAAATTTACTTTATACAATTCGTCTAAAAAATTAGGAGGGTGATTATTAAAATGAAGTCAACTATTAGTTTCCTTGCATATATAGCATTTAAAAAAAAAACAACCTTTATTTATTTAGCAAATTAATATGGAGATCGGAGAATACACGACTTCCCAGCTCGTTGTGGGCTTCTCCGCTTAATTCAGGTGTATTGCGCGTTGGCACTCACACGGGGGGGGGGGGGGGGTTGCCGCAAAAACACTTAATTTCCGCAGAAACTTTTGTTAATGACTGATATACCGTTCGATAGAACTTTCAAACACCAACATTTTCTCAATATAATGTTCTCTTCCAACTTTTATACTTTTCGTTTAAATTGAGAAAAAGTCAAAATTTGACCCTTTAAAAGGTGCCATCTTGGAAACCAAAAACTTTTTTCGAAAGATTTTTGTAGCATTTTGTTTGTCTTAAAAAGATCTACGTTTTATCCATTTTCATGACCACTCTATCTCTTATAGTTTGGTCACAAAATTGGAAAAACGTAAAGTCTTATGACAATGACAGACAGAATAACGCTTTTATAATATAAGATGTTTTCTATAATTTTATTTGTGTAAGATGCAAATAATGGTCGTAGCCGTATTACAATCGCCTCCAGTCCGTGTATAACGTGTAATTTTGATGCATTGGGTTTCAAACTATTCACGAACTGCAGCCGATTTTTAGCAAATTTCTAAATCGAATAGAAGATAAACTTTTGTCTTAATAAATAGAGCAAGTTTATTATGACTTTAACAATAATTTGTAATTCTTATCAATATTATTAAAAGAAAAGTTGATTTTATCTGGCCCTATCTCCTCCGAAACCATAAAATCAGAAATACAAAAAAGGTTGCAAATTGAGGATGCTCAAATTTTCAGTTTAATCTATATGGGTATAAGTTAATCGGACGTCCAGGATCTCTGATTTTCTTGGTTATCTACGTGGGTCCACCGAAAGTCACATGACTTACGATCAAACATACGTCTCCGAGAAGCGGTCGCAGTCACAGGTGGTGAGAAAATTATCTCAGAATCCAAGATCACGTTATCACTGGTTTTGCTAATTTTTTTTTAAAATAAATATCTGCTACTAAGCTTTTCCAAAAAAGAAAAGCATTCATGATGAACTGCGTAGTGGCCGTCCATCAATGCATAGCATCTGTATGACATTTGCAAGTCAAGTCCATGTAGGAAATTAGAAAATTAATAAGAAATATCTCACTAAGGTCCTTTTGACGCATTTTTCAGGTATTTTTTATTTTTTTTATTTTTACAAATTCAAAAACTGCAGGGCAGTGACCGAGACCAATGTAGGCAGCATTACAAATGGTTAGTATAGATTATACAGCTTCAAAAACAATAAAGCAGTTCTTCATCTTAATGGTAATACCAACAAGGAAAACATACGTCAACAGAAATCCTACACTGGAATGACAGAACAAACTGTGCATTATAAATAGTGATATAGACTGCTCTTTGAGTGATAGATTAGTTGTGCCCTACTTCTTCTCCAGTTGTCTAAAACATCTGAATACGACGGAGCTTTGTTTTTATTATTCCTAAATCCACCAGAAAGAGAAGCTGTTGGCTATAGGTCCATCATAGTAAGCGATCAACTCCCAAAATTATTTGTAAGAAACATTCGCACCTAGGTCCTGATTACCTAGGCCTTCTAACCTAATGTCTCTTCATTTTTTTTCCTTGTAGGTCATCTCAAGTCATTTTTTTTAGCTAATCGACCTTAACAATTAATGATCTGAATAAGTTAACAACAACAACATCCTAAGGAGAATTCAAACATCGTATGTTCAGAATATGTTTACAAGCAGTAGACGACCAATTCGAAGATTTAACTATAATAATAAATATTGCTAATAAATTGTAATAAATAAAATAAGTTGTATGTGGATCTAAACGTAGGCTATTGTACCTTTCAAACATTAAAGTGTTAAAACTTTTTTAAGACCGACATTACAGCCAAAGAATTACAGTTAAAACATTGGAAGTGTCCAGAATCTCTTCATTAAGTACTATATAAAGAACATTAACCCTCCTTTCCTAAATGAAGATGACGTGTGTAAGATTTTGAGAAACTGTGAAAAGATTTAAAATGGGGAGAAAAAAATAAAGATTAAGAATTGCCCATGAGGGGATCGAACCCACGATCTTCGCATTATTAGCACGACGCTCTAACCAGCTGAGCTAACAGGCCATCTACAACATTCAAGAAATCCTAAAACAGTCGCTTCCTAAGTTTCTACTTTCAACAACGTAATACTGATTTTAGAGGAAATTAAGTAGTTATCAAAATCCCAATTCTAAAGGATTACATAACCAATATCTTATAATGCCATAAGTTGAGAAACTGTGAAAAGATTTAAAATGGGGAAAAAAAAATTGAAGAATAAGAATGGCCCATGAGGGGGTCGAACCCACGAACTTCGCGTTATTAGCACGACGCTCTAACCAATAGAGATAATAGAAGCCGTGACGAAGCATTGTGGGATACTTGTCCACAGACAGACAGACAAACCGGTGATATAAGGCGTCTTTCAGAAGCCTAAAAAGAAGAACAACATCTTATTTTAAAACAAGTAACATGAAAATTCATGATTAGTTTTACAACAGCATCCGTCTTTCAAAGGGAACCATATTATAGTCAATCCATTTGAGGAAGGCAGTCCCCTCAGGCGTTGGGACTGAGAACTTGAAAAAATAGGGGTGAAAGGGTATCCCGGTATTGTTACGGAATTAAAAAAAGGCCTTATGTGATCCTTTTTTTAGTATTTTGAGAATTCAGCTCTTCGGAAATATAGTTATTTAAAGCCGATAATAATGAGGTCAAGCTCTGCCAACACTGTTGTACTCTTTCCTCCCTACCACAAACTTACCTTATACCCTTTCTCCCCTATTTTTTCAAGTTCTCTGTCCCAACGCCTGAGGGGACTGTCTTCCTCAAATGGATGTACTATACCACAAATTCTTTTATAACTTCATTTGGATCAGTAGAGGAAGCAATTTCCTGCTCAACACGTAACAGCAGTAAAACCTGTCTTGTGTTGTTCCTAATTTGTTTTTCACTTGTGTGAGTTTGGAGAACGCTCGTTTACATGTGTAGCTCGTCACTGGAATTGTTGCAAACCTCTTAATAATTCTTTGAAATGAAACAAAGATGGTCAGCCTCCGATCAACCACTGGATCCATTCCTTTTGTAGTTGTCGATTCAGATCTTCGCAGCTTTACCTCAGCAGTTAATTCATCTGGCAAAACTCTGTTAACAATCGCCAAAACAGCCAGAGCTGCACATTTTGAGCTCAAACTGGTGTATTTCCGATGACATTAATACCCTCTCTCGTTTCTTGATCAAATCTTCTGTCAAGTCCTTTAGAGGTTATCTTCTGTAGAACTTACAGAATAATATCAAAATTATTTTTAATTGTAGACGCTGCTTCTGCTTGGCGTGCCCTTCTGGTCGTTGATAAAGAGTTAAATGTTTTGAAAGAGAAAGTCCTAGTTCTGTACAAACTTTCTCCAAAACTGCGTGTTTGCTTGTATCATATCTACCCTCTGTGAATGAGAAGAGAAACTCAACAATGCCGAAGGCCAGGCTGTTCCCATTTCCTGCCTTGCGGGAATCCACCCGACAAGATTCAGGCAGTGCGAATAGCAAAGGACAAACAATATCGCAGGATTTTTTTTTTGTTTTTTGAAGTCTACACTCCATTTACAGCCCCAAATATTGGTACCATCGAAACAAACTAACAAAGACATTATTCCAACTTATACCTAATGTAGAAAGTAACTGATTGAAAATCTACGAAGTGCTATGCAGAACTCAACTGGTGATTGTTTCTTATCATCATAGAACCTCACAGCTGTAAATGTCAAAAATGAAATTTATATCCAATGTTTCGAATATCTTTCTTATGTATAAACATCTCTTTTCAATGTGCTTGAAGTAGCCTACATGCAATGAAGGAGCTTCATTATGACTACTTATCATAAGCATCATATCAATATTTGGGGCTGTAGGTGGAGTACTTACTTAAAAAAAAAAAAAAAAAACCCGGCGATTTTGTTTGTCCTCTGCTATTCGCACTACCTGAATCTTGTTTTGGTGGACTAATAACCTCAAGGTGCTTTTTGAAAAATTCCCAAACCTCGAAGATTAAAATCTTAAAAAAATAAAGTTTAAAACAATCCATTTCATTTATATTACAAAGAATACCAGACTTTCTAACTCGAATCGTAAATCTACATAAAAAAAAGGGCATTAAAAAATAGAATAAATAAAATTTGTTAAAATCTCAGATTACTTTCTGACAATAGTGTAGGGAAATTAGACAAAAAAGTGGCCGAACCCGGACATTTGAAATATCAAGCTGAAAATTGGTAGAAATGTTGAGAATAGTGTTCTGATTGATATCCCAAAATTCCCAAAAAATCCATCTTGGGGAAAATCCGCCATTTTGAAAAAACCGCCCCCATCGTGGATTTGTCGAGTTTTAAGCATAGCGACTGAACCGAGTGTCTGATTGTATTCGTTTTTGCACCAAATTACGTAATTCAGGCTGCATTACCTTCCGAAACACTAAAAATTAATAATTGTAGACCAATTGTGGTTCTTGAGAAATAATAATAATTATGAAAATGCGAGAAACGAAAATTGATCTAAAATTATAATAAATGTTATTATAACATAAAAAAAATAATCAAAGAAGACTTCATAACACAAGGCGTGAAGTACAGGCAAAAGCAGCAATACAAATACATTATGAAGGGTAAAAGTTAGGTAGCTTATTTCGTGTTGTCACTAGAGCTCGACTGGCTGTTCACTCACTGGCGAAAATCTTTCACTCACTGGTAATGCATGATCTGAAAAATTGTAACCTAAATTAGCGTCGATTTAATAACAGTAAAAAGTAGTCTTTAAATTTTGCAGTTATTTACCGTTACTATGCAACATGTCGGCCAAAGGTTCAACGTCATCATCGCTATCCGAGTCATCGTAGTCCATACGATGTGTGCAGCCATGTCCTGCGCAGTAGCCGCACATGCTTGTGCAAAGAAAACCGTGTCTTCTTCACCCGCGTCTCTTCTCGCAACCACAGTTACAGTTGCAGGATATGATGTTCGGTATCCGCTCCGGTGCTGGTTCTTCTTTAGTTGGAATGGGTGTCAGCTGACTTGCATGATTCATCCATCCCCACTCTGCTTCCGGTAGGCGATTCCCCATCCAAACCTAGAATTATTAGTTGACGACCGACACTGTCTCCCTTAAACAAGCTTGAACTTCTTGAAAGATCCCTTTGTGCCTTTTCAGAACGGAGCAGAAGTGGTATTATATCCACTGATTTTCGACGTACTTCACATAATGGAGACAGATGTGGCTGAAATTCCCTGGACGCGCCCACACAACCCGGTGCAGGAGGAACTGTAAACTCTGCGTTCACTGGAAAGTTTGTCTTGGACGGCGCTATCTCTTCTAAAACGTTGATCAATCCAGACATAGTGCATTTCCGCATCAACATCCCGTCAAACACCGCTGGAGGCCTTGCTGCAAGTTCATATGTCAGGTACTTCTCGAGGTCAACTTCGTCACGCACAACACAGCAATCGGTGAAAAAGTTGGTTAGGGTTGATTTCGACGACAGTGTCTTTGATCTTGACCGTTTTAGATGCAATGGCAAAAGTCGTGACTTTGTTTTTTCGTTTTAAGTGGACTTTACTGAATCGTTGACCTGGGATTGATTTCCTTGCTTGCAAACCACGGAAGAGAGCCTCATCACAGTTAACTGTATCGTCGGCTACTATACCGGTAGACAAGAACATTAGAAGGTTCGTTGAGTCGTTAAAAGGATGGTGGGACTGGAGCCAGTCTACCATCTTGCGAACGTCTGCCTTATCTCTCACTTGCGAAGACTCTCTTAGCTCCACATGTTGGTCAGAGGTTTCGGCGAAGACTTCACAAAATCTTTCAGTGGCGTCGATTACATGTGCAGATGAAGGCATTGCACAAACCCATAGAGCAATAACGTTATCCGTCAATCCACGTCCATGTGTGAGCCCACCCGCCGTCTTTATGTTTCTCATCAACACTTGCTCTATAGTTATATCGGTCCATATGCCTGACCAGAACTTTGCAGATATCATGACAGTGAAGCAGCCTTCCTTAACAAATTGCCGGAACTCCAAGGGAGTCATAACATCCTCGAGCTGAGATGTCCCGCAGAGTGGAAATACGGAATCATTCTTTGGACACACAGCAAGTGAAGAACCCAAACTCCAGAACGTTCAGCTCTGACAAACAGACGCATGATGCCAACCATCGTAAAAGAATCGCACCCACAGCTTCGCAGTGAGCCGTCCAGATGAAAAGAGGGCTTTCAGCTTTGCTTCGAACAACTCTGCTGGCTGGACGATGTACTCTGACGACAAAACGTCATCCACCGAAGTCGTTCCAGAGTGTGGTCTGAGTGTGTTCGTTTCAAGCGATCGCTGAGAAGAGAGTCTGCGTCTTGTATATCCTGAATATCGCCAACGACAGCTGCATCAGAAGATGTGCGCGGACAGCTAGAGCGTAGGCATGGCCGTTTACCATCTCGGTCACTGTGTTCTTTGCGTACACCGTCTCCCACAATTCTTCCAAGCAGGAGAACTACGTGATAGCCAAACACTGTGCGAGTTGAGCCATGCACAAACTCGGCTAATTTAAAACTTGCTCATTGGCGCATCTTTTTTTTTTTTTTGTTTTAAAACTGCAGTTAGGAGGGTTTTTATCAACAACGACAGCTTTTTAAACAGGCTGTTCAATGTTTAATTTGTTTCATTCTAGGTTCCAGTTTGGATGGGGAATCGCCTACCGGAAGCAGAGTGGGGATGGATGCTCATGCAGTTCAGCTGACACCCATTCCAACTAAAGAAGAACCAGTACCGGAGCGGGTACTGAATATCATATTCGGCAACTGTAACTGTGGTTGCGAGAAGAGATGCAGGTGCAGAAGAAACGGTTTTCCTTGCGCATGTATGTGCGGCTACTGCCCAGCACATGGCTGCACAAAACGTATGGACTGCTCTAACTCGGATAGCGATGACGACGTTGAACCTTTGGCAGACATGTTGTCGTAGAAACGTTAAATACCTACAAAATTTAAAGAACACTGTTTTACTTGTCTTAAATTGACGCTAATATAGGTTATATTTCTTCAGATCATGCATTACCGTCAAAGATTTTGGCCAGGCAGATTAGTGAACAGGCAGTCGAGCTCCAGTGATAACACGAAACAAGCTATCTAACTTTTACCCTTAATAATGTATTTCTATTGCTGCTTATGCCTATATTTCACGCCTTGTGTTATGAAGTCTTCTTTGATTATTTTTTTTATGTTATAATAACATTTATTATAATTTTAGATCAATTTTCGTTTGTCGCATTTTCATAATTATTATTATTTCTCAAGAACCACAATTGGTCTACAATTATTAATTTTTAGTGTTTCGGAAGGTAATGCAGCCTGAATTACGTAATTTGATGCAAAAACGAATACATTCAGACGCTCGGTTCAGTCGCTATGCTTAAAACTCGAAATATCCACGATGGGGGCGGTTTTTTTAAAATGGCGGATTTTCCCCAAGATGGATTTTTTGGGAATTTTGGGATATCAATCAGAACACTATTCTCAACATTTCTACCAATTTTCAGCTTGATATTTCAAATGTCCGGGTCAATGTCTAATTTCCCTGGACTATTATGGAACCTTACTTCGAAGTTAATATGGATCTTTTTTTCTTCAGTTATTCGATCGTCTACAACTTATTATATCTTGAATACTAATGCAAGGAGAAATCTGAAACTCTGTATAATAAATGTGAAAGCATTCTAGTTTCAACTTTTGAAATGGATTTTGATTTGTAATTGATAGTTTTAATAATAATAATTCCAAACCTACGATAAGACAAATATTCCAACAATTTTTATATCAATCGTTAAAATATAATAAAGAATCTAACTAAAAATTGTCTAAATAAGGGATTTTATTTTTTTTCTTGAATAATTATTCTTAAAAAAAATGCCAAAAATTAATTTTGCTGTTCAGTAAATTTTTTAGTCTTATTATGTGCGTGTTTAATTGTGCCTTTTATTTACGATTGTCAATTTTTGATTTTTTTTTTTATGCTATCTTCTCAAATTATTACTTTAAAATAAATTGTATTATTTTTGTATTATAAAATCTTGTATACTATTTTTTTTTATTAAAAATAAAAACAAAAAATTGAAATAAAGTTATTCTAACATCGCGCAATGGAATCTTCTCGTTAAACAAAAGAGCAGTCACGTTCAGGTGACGATTGTTTTGTGATGAATTCACTCAGCTCGTGACATGAGATCCGTTTGTTTGGCCTCTTCGGCAAACCGGCCGCTTTCAAAATTCGGAGTTGCATTCTTTTAACTATTCGATGTGTAAGAAAACCCCAAAAATTTGATTGAATGTGGATGTCCGGTCGTCCATTTCAAAATTTCCAATGAACGTTTGAAAGGGAGTGGAGGAAAATCATCATCGACCTACTATTCAGATTTCATTGGGGCCAAATTTTTTGTTTTGGATTCGAAAGAAAACATGGAGGTAAATATATATATATATATTTTAGAAAATCGAATTTAAAAAAAAAAAATATCTCGGTCTTCTATATTTAGACAATTTTTGGAGGGATAAATAAAAATAAGAAAAAAAAGTAGGATTTTTTTTTTTAAAAATATCAAAAAAAAATTCGAACACTTTCTTTTTTTTTTAAGCCTTACGATTCTTTTTATTCTGAATAATTCTAAATACGAAGGCTTTTTGAGCAGAGAAATTTTGATGTTTTATATTTAAAAATAAAAGGAAACAACAAAATTTAATGGACAGTTGAAATTTCGTGAATTTAGAATTTTATTTAAATTATTGTACTTATGGTCGCCATTTTAAAATAAGATTGACTAAAAAAGAACATATTATAAAGTTTTAAATTTAGAATGCATTTAAATTTAAAGATTATTCTGATACAACTATTTATGTTAAACTTGTTTCCATAATTGCTTATATAAACTAAATGTAAATTTAAAATGTGAAGCATCATAATTTTTAACATTTTATAACATTTATTTAAATGTATTAATACTTAAGTGAGCTTTCGATTTTTATTTTTTATTTATTTTTATATATTTCTTTATTTTTATATATTTCTTTATTTTTATATATTTCTTTATTTTTATATATTTCTTTATTAAACATCAATATTTGCTTAAATAATTCAGCCGAATAGTTTGATAAACATTCTAAATTTGAATTAAATATGGTGGCGTATATGTGATTTTTCGCTTCCTTTTTGGTGTAATATTTTAATAAATATTTTTCTTTTTTATTTAATTAGGATTTTACATAATTTAAATGATTTTTGTCTTATTTCGAAAACGAATTATTTGAAAAGTTTGAAATTTTTAAATCACAATTTGGCAATTAATTAAAAACCTTGATATTCTTGTTTCAGCGTGTCTCAGGGATTTATTTCTAAACTGATTCAAGTATTTTTCTTTCAAGTTTTATGAGAAATGTATTTGTTTTAGGAATATCTTAAATTTTTAAAATAACGGAGCCATTGATTTACGTTCGTTTAAAATCAACGAATGTCGGAATGACAGATTTTGCAATTTTTTTCTTCTACTGGGTTAGGAAATTTAACATAAGAGTCCCAATGGCCTGTAAATTTAGAATGAAATTAACTTTGAAATCTGAAGATAAAATATAAGTGGAGATCAGTTAGATAATTGTCTTTTTGTAGACGTGGGTCGTGGATGTTAAGATAGGTCTTCAAGATCATCGTGGAATTTGGAGAACCTGTACACAACATGTACATTTTGAAGCAGATCAAGTCGATTTTCGCTTTGATAGAATTTTAGGAAAAAATATTGATGGTTATTTTTTTTTTAAATATTATTTATTTACAAGGAAGAGATACACTACAACCTCGTTTATCCGGCCCCCATTGATCCGGATCTCCGGATAAGATTTGCAGACATTTTTTTTTATTATTTAATGTTCACATAGATAATAATTTTAACTATGATAACAAGAACATAACTATAAGTACGCCAAACATTCACTTTTTATTTTGATTAAATGTACAGTTCCTGCATAGATTGTACAATAAATTATGGTAATAAAATGCTTTTTGTCGAGTTTAAGAAAGCTTTACTAGTGTCATAGTGACCAGGGCCGTAGCTACCACCGTGGCAGCCGGGGCAATGTCCCGGGGACCCCGAGCAAAGGGCCCCCGAATAAAGGGGGATGTTTTGTGTTTTTGGTTGTCAAAATAAGATTGTCGTTTTTTTTTTTTTTTTTTGTTGGTTGTTAAAGATTGTCAAGGGCCCCGCACCCTCCGGCTCTGACCCGGGGACCCCAGTCCTCTAGCTACGGCACTGACAGTGACATAGTTTTTTATCGCAATAAACTTATTTAAGGACCAATAAGTCGCTTATTAATTTTAAGGATTTGTTTTGCTTACTACCCATATTATCCGGATTTTTGATTTTCCGGATTGCCTTTGGTCCCAGTTAGTCCGATTACACGAGGTTGTAGTGTACTTATATACAGGGTGCTTTAACAGCAGAGACAGGTTCTATAAAGACAAATCAGTCAAAAAAATGCCCATTAAAAACAGGTTCTGAAATGCTCCTTTGAGTTAATACTCATTATTATTTCTTAGCTGTATGTTGTATTAATGTTTACAAATTACTATATGTAATCGATGAGTACAGTAACAGTACTATATACATCTAGTGTGTATAATTTTCCAAAAATGTTTTTCATATGGCCCCAAAAGATAAAAAATCCAGACAATTTAAATCTCTTGAGGACCGTGTAGACCAAGTAATAGGTCTCGACCTACCCAGCGCTTATTTAGGGATAATTAGGAAAGCAGGGACTACCTGCTAAAAATGGGATGGGCTCCGTCGTGTACTGAACCACAATTGCCTTCTCGTCTCGTGATTACCTTCCAACATCTCGGTTAGGTGTCTTAAGGAAATCAAGGAATATTTCACCATTTAATAGAGAACGGAGCCAAATTATCCGATTACTCAAAATACCCGCCCACACAGTTGAAGAAAACTGATGTTGGCATTTTCTTTGGATTTTGATTCCATACGGTTTTCCTGTGACCATAAATGCGCAGTACGGGGATTCATAATACGGGAAAATGAAGCTTCGTTAGTGAATAAAATTATAGATGCAAAGTTAACAATATCCACACGGTGAGCAACTGCAGCCTTAAAGTTACCCACGTTTGATAAGCAGTGAGGTAAGGGAACCGGATTTTTCAACACCACATTCGAGACACGTCACAAATATTTGGGGGCGAGGCAGGGGGGAGGGATTAATCAAAATCCTTACAGACGCAAGAAACATAGTTTGACTATAATAAATTACTATTATGTACATTAAAAGTAGAAACTAAGATAAAACTGTTGCCATATTACTTCGAAGCTTAAGGAGGAGGAAAGCCGCCGTGTTTTTCAGAGATGGGAATTTTCTTGAGGATATTTTCTTTTTCAGAAGCATTTTACAAACTCACAAGTTTCAGCAGAGTTTACTTCATTTACTAACATTGCCTTCCAATGTTAATCATTGTTTTAGTCATTGGTCCAAGTGTTATATACTCATGAGGGAAAATAATGTTGATACGACAGTCGTAGACAAACGGCAAGTTTATTTATTATGGCGTAAGATATTCATTGTTGCAAAATCGCATTCGTTTCATTAAATGCTGATAACGAAATAAGAAATGACGTTCGCGGGTGAGGGCAGCTGTTAGTGAAGTAATTGACTAAGTAATTGACTATCTTGTTTTTTCTTTGTTAGTCCGCAATGCCTCCTTGCTACGGTGACAGTGAAGAGGATTCCGAGAGTTACAAGGCTCTCACCCTTCGTGATCTTTTTCCCATGTATGCTCGCTTCGGAGACTCGAAGAGAAACGGTGATGTGATCAGCTTATCAATGATTGACAAATGGATCAAACAAGCCGGACTAAAGAAAGTGACCACCACGGACACAGCACTTTGCTACAGCAAAGTGACGAAGTGAGTAGTGCAATGGCTATTTTAGGTTATCATTTTTCTATAATATCTTTTTTCCTGTTAGAATAACGAGGATTTTATTACAATTAAATAAAGTAGGGATAAAAATAAAATCAGATTTGTTTAAAATACTTAAGGAAGAATAGCAAGTGGTCGAAAAGTCATTAAGGTTGAACATGTTTTGTATTTTTTTTATTTCTATTATAAGAAAACTCTTTATAAAAATCCGTTTAATGACATGATCTCTAAAAAAGACTATTAAAATGAAAAAAAAAAATTCTGGTCCTCTTAAATCAAGAGGTGATACGAAGAACTTTCGAGTTAAAGAAAAGAAAAACAAAAACTTCGTGGTTTGACTCTTTGATTCTAGTTTTTCATTTTTTTTTTTCGGATACAAAGCCTTTAGATTCCTAAAAGCAAAGTGTGAAATTTTGTCCATTTGTACATCATAGTCAAATGGAGTCTAGGCAATGAATGCTAATATCACCCCTCTTAGACTAATTTATAATATGTTAACGTAAGTTTAATTTGGCCTCATCAATTGCTTCTTGCTATGAAAATAGACGTGAATTAAGATTACAGCGTCTTGTCTTTTTTTTTTTTAATATCTTTTTTAATAATTTTTGGTGAAAGCATTAGGTTTTCACCAAAAAATAAGAAAAAAAAATCAACTCTTTAGGGAGTGTTATTCGTAATTCTGTAAAACCTCCAATGAAACGTTTTTTTAAGCCCTACTGAGCTCAATTTGTCTCCTAACAATTTTGTTCCTCAGAAGTTCGTGCCCTTGGCACGATGCAAAATGTATAAAAGTGATCCACTCGCCTGAACGATTACTTATAAAAGTGAACGTTTTTCATAACCAATAATCAATATTTATTACCTTCGATAAAACATGGAAATAAAGACTGACTTAATTCCGTTCTTTTCCTCAACGAATGGTTGCCCTTCATGGTTACAAAGCCTTTTTTTAGTCTGAGCAGAGTTGATTTAAAAGTCGTCGTGAATTGGCACTTACATTTTCATTTCTAATAATAATTTGGAAGAAACCATGAAATTTGATTCATTTTCTGATCCCAATGAAAATGTTTTGCAAAGCTTAATCTTTTGATTTACACTTCTTCGACCAAATGGTATTAGTATTAACAAATGACGCAACACTGTTGATTTAATTGGACTTAATCCAGGATTAGCTTAGGACTAATTGAAGAAACCGACCATTAGTGTATCATTAGGTGATTTTTAACAGTTTCGTTATCTGTATTAAAAAAAGGAACTTGCAAATCTAATGCTTGTTATATTGGATGATCCGAAGCAGTCTATCGTGACCTTTACTTGTAAAGGTCACGATATCGTCACCGGAGTTGCCGGTTCAAGACCATAAATGCATTCGAAAGATCTTTCATATCTACGTCAACCAACAAAATTTTAGCAGCAGGCAGCCAGGGGTATAGGAGCTATGAGGGGTCAAAGTTAACGTGGTGGCCTACGGGAAATCAATTATAAGTCACTGCAAAAGGCTTATAAGTAGCCCTCAACCTTAGATAAGGATGAGACAGACACAATAAGCAGATATTGATTGGAAAATAAGCAGGAAATTGTTATTGATCATCATCAAATCAGATACAATCGATGTGAAGTTCAGAGAACAGGGCGTGCGAAAGGCAGATACCCTGTTCACTGAATGCGTGACCGGAGTTGCCGGGCAAGTGGCCCTTTTCCTGAAAGCTTGTCCCAGGGGGAGTTCACTGGTTGAGTTTGCCGGGCAGACAGCCAGCAGGAGAGGAGAAGGAGACCGTCATGTCCGGGAACAGATCAGCCTGCCGGATACACGCAGAGCACCTCTTTCTTCTGCCTCTCACTTCTCTTTTTTTCTCTTTGCCTCTCCACATCTCTCTCCTTCTCTCTCACTCACCTTCTTACACTCTTCCTCTCAGCGAAAGATACTTTTTCTTGTTATGTTTTTGTGTTGTGTTTAATGTTTTTTCTTAAATGTCTTCACTGTGAACAGAGTATCTGCCTTTCGCACGCCCTGTTCTCTGAACTTCACATCGATTGTATCTTGATTTGAAGCTGATCACTAACAATTTCCTGCTTATTTTCTAATCAATATCTGCTTATTTTGTCTTGTCTCATCCTTATCTAAGGTTGCAGGCTACTTATAAGCCTCTTGCAGTGACTTACAAGTGATTTCCCATAGGCCACCATGTTAACTTTGACTCCTCATAGCTCCTACATCTCTGGCTGTCTGCCGCTAAAGTTTTGCTGGTTGACTTAGATATTGAAGATCTTTCGAATGACAGAAAAGATCTTCAATATCTAAATTGTCTGAGCCGGCAACTCCGGGGACGCTATCGTGACCTTGTTAGGGCCTGATCTGTTAGCCAGTGTGCTTTTTGCATTGCTTTTTTGTCCAAACTAACACAAGAATTCAGGCAAAATAATATCTTTACAGCTCGGAAAGCACAATTCATTTTCTCTATGGATATTAATTGAATTTCTATAAAACTGCGGTAGAAATTGAATCAGTCTTCGTCTACATTGGTAGAAATGAGATAAGATATGTTGAGTATTTCAAATTCTACCCCTAGTTCAGTCTGACAAAAAAAATAGGTGAATTCAGACAAGAAAGAGCAGTTATTAATCATTTTCCATTGCTTTCCTGTTCAGCCTTTAGTGCCATTTTTTCTCTGCACTTTAACTGACCTGATTATTATTGTAAGAGTCTTGAGATTATCTGTAAAAAGGAAAATAAAAATTTACATAGGAAATATATTCCTTTTATGTATTAAAAAATTGCTAAACAAGACTTTTTAAGATTTGTTAATAATCGGCGTTAGTTTGAATTGAATTCTGGGATTGAAAAAAATTCATACAAAACGATTCAACCTGTAAGCAAATAACGTAAATGGAATTTAGATTTTAAGAAGCAAGTTTGCTGGGAGGTTGAAAAATGCTTTTATAAATTGTCATTTCATCGAATGTTTAGTTCAATTAATTTAAAGATAACGTAGTGTCTTACGTTGACATTAATTTGTTTAACGATCAAAATTTTAATTTACTCATGGACAAAAAAATTAGCGCACCAAGAAATAATTGCGGGATCGTAACGAAACTTGCAATGAAGGTACATGTTGGGGAGATATGCAAATGATTAGAAATGCAGCGTGATTGCGCATTACGTATAGCCGGTAGAGGGCGTTGAACATCGTACTCTGTGGAGTATAAAACAGGTAACCCAAGCTTGTTTGAGTGTGCTGAATCATTTACAAAGGAAGAGCTGAGGTAGACATGCCATTACGCCGTGTTCGAAGACAGTATACGCAGTTGTCGCAGTTTGAGAGAGGGAGAATCGTCGGGATGATGCAAGCTGGGTGGTCAGCTAGGCGAGTAGCTCGTCAATTAGGCCGCTCTGATTGTGTTGTGAGGAGGTGTTGGGACCAGTGTTCCCGAGAGATGTCATGTACACGAAGACCAGGCTCAGGACGCCCTCGACAGACCAGTCATCGAGAAGACCGCCACATAGTCAGAAATGCACGCGTACAGCCAACTGCTTCATCGGCCGCCATCCAGGCACAGGTAGGTAGCACCTTCACTAGGGACCGCTGTGTCTTCTCGAACCATACGAAGGCGCCTGGCTGAAGGACAGTTGGTATCGCGGCGCCCATTACGTGTGCTGCCCTTGACGCCCACCCATTGACGCCTCCGTTTGGAGTTTTGCCGCGCACGAGGAAACTGGACTGCAGCGGAATGGAACCAGGTCAGCTTTAGCGACGAATCCAGATTCAATCTCGGCAGTGATGACAATCGTGTTCGTGTGTGGAGAGCCCGTGGTGAACGCTTCAATCCTGCCTTTGCTGTACAGCGACACACCGCTCCCACAGCTGGTGTGATGGTATGGGGTGCCATTGCCTACAATACACGGTCACCCCTAGTATTGTTCAGTGGCACCATGACAGCCCAGCGGTATGTTCATGAAATCCTGCAACCACATGTGTTGCCACTCATGCAACGGCTCTCAGGAGCCATTTTTCAACAAGACAATGCTCGGCCTCATACGGCAAGGGTGTCACAAGACTGTCTCCGCACTGTTACTACCCTTCCTTGGCCTGCCCGATCCCCAGACTTGTCTCCAATCGAGCATATCTGGGATCATTTGGGACGACGAGTTGGGCATCCCACGAGTTTGAACGAACTAGAGGCAAGGTTACAGCAAATATGGAACGAAATGTCTCAAGACATCATACAGAACTTGTATGACTCAATGCCCGATCGTATCGCATCGTGCATTCGCGCTAGAGGGGGTCCAACGGAGTATTAACTCCTCCGTTCTTTTGCCTTTTTCTCTGAAATAAATTATCCTTTTTCTTTGATTTTCTTATCATTTACTTACATCAAAGTAGTCACTACGTATGTAAATTTTCGTTTCATTTTGACGACTCCTTCTTGGTGCGCTAATTTTTTTTGTCCATGAGTGTATGAACAATATTTGTTCAGGTTTCCGGCTATTCTTGGTCTGTCAAAGATTAGAGCGAAATCATTTTTAAATCTAACAGCAGTGTCATGAATGCCATTAGTCTTTTCTGCATGATGGATGCGACTCACTGGCGCATGCGCATTGGCTTCCAAGTGAAAAATCTTTTATCCATCAATGATTTCGATCTAGATAAGCAGAAGCTCTAAACGTGCTCGGTAAAAAGTGGGACATTAGGTTAGGTGTATCCCAATGGGACTCATGGGGGCTCCCAATGTTTCTTGACCTCGGGAGTGACATGAGGTCAGGTGGTCAGCCCAACGCTCGCCCATCTGTAACCTCCGTGAAAGATACCCATTTTGAGAGAGCTTGGAGGACCACGAGACCAGTTTGGGAGAACTTAGCGTGGAAAATCATCGAGGTCGGGAATTGAACTTTGTCTGCTCCAACCCGCGCCTTATTATTTGGGGCTTATTAATATCCCATGGGTGATAGTCATTAACAAATTAAACAAACAAAACACTAATTTTCAATAGTAGCAAATTGAAAGCAACATGAAACAGAAGCAGAATTAAAGGATTAAAACTCAAAACGAGCAATCAACTGATACAATTTTTATTTTCTCTAAAAAAAAAAAAATCAGCGGACCAACTTCATAAATAATTTTAAAAGCTCTTGAAATAGTGTTTCTCTAGGGTATGTGTGGACAAATATAGGGACCTGCTACTTAGAAGGACTTTAAAAAATCGGACAAATATATGTTCAAGATAAAATAATTAGTATCTACAATAAATAAGGTGTCTCAGGGTGAATATTCTTGGAGGTCGATTCACTTCGCAGCGCTGGAGAACTTGGCATGTGTTGATCGTTGATCATGGACATGAGGGCGCTCCAAATTCAAAACACTGTACCTTCCAATGACTATTTCGGAAGCCATTTGGAATAGGAGCCATATTAAAATGTAAGCTGTATTACTGACCTCCCAAAATATTGACCTTTTCTACTGGAACATACTGCATAAAGTTGGTTTTGAAAATTCCAATATGTCTACCATATGTATGCCAGCACCCAGTGCTCTTTTTGTCATAGAACGCATTGGAACGGCGTTCCACCACCATTTTTCGACGGATTTTTATTGAAATTGATGTTTGGTCCAAATAGAATCGCCCTGTTGAGCAGAGCAGGTCGGCAAACGGCAACAAAATTATTACGACGGTTCTGCTTGTGCACCGTATTCATAGTATTATAAATATTATATAAAATTGCAAAAAAAAAATTTTTTATTAGCGTTCCACCACCTTTTTTTTTTACAAAAAGAGCACTGCCAGCACCTATTCTGATCAGAGATGACATCTGTTGAGGAAAACATAAAATGACAAGCGCGGGATAAATATTCTAAAAGTCTGTCTGGACGTAAGAAACTGAAGGAAAAAACAGAAGTTCCAGATTACAGGTGAGAAACTGGTATCTTCAGGAACTTAAAAAACAATTAGTGGTTGAGTTGAAAATACAGCCAGGGATAAGAGAAAAACATTCAAATAATGGTTGCAATGCTTGTCTCAGTGGTGGCCTATTGAGGTGGTTTTGACAATGGGACGAAAATGCGCTAACGGTCTCACGGTTATCAAGGGGGGAAAAAATGGTCTTCCAACCAAAAAAATTATAATCAGGACCTTATTTTGCCACACCTCACTCAGTACCTTTGTCCCAGCCAAAAATACTGATAATCCAGTCTAGAATAAACCGAAAATTAAAATATGGAAGAAATATATTAACTTTTTATTACGGGTAGTACTTTGTGATAATTCCAATTAAGAAGGGTATTTAAATTTAAAAGGAAATTAAATTGACTTATTTTTCCTGTTTTCATAGTGGTTTATCGACGTAAGCATGTTAAAAAGTAATTCTAGCAAATGTTACTCGAGTTGCAAACTATTTTGGAGTTTTATAATCTAATAGGAATTACCTTTATTCTAAAATCTTCTATTTGCTTTGTTTTTTTTTTACAGAGGAAAGAAAGCAGTGACATACAAGGAGTTCCGTGACTTCTTGGATGTTTTGGCTGACTACCGTAATATAGAGGTAGATGTTCTGACAAATAAGATGGTGAAATGTGGACCTCCACGACCCAACACGAGTCTGGTAAGTGGACACAGTGCAAGGGTATGATTTAGTAACAGATGACAGAGTTCTGTACTATGTAGTAAATGAAAAAGGTCTTGAATGCAGATGATAATAGGAAGCTATTAAGTCTCTTGATACTCGTATGGTTTTACGACAGTGGCCATACGATGCGATGTTAAAATGAAGCGTGTTTTAGGTCACATCAAGTAAATGAAAAGTTTCGTCACGGTCTTAACAGAGTACAAACAGGAATAACAGAATGTGTGTAAATATTTTAGTTGATACTGTTCATGGCGTGGAAGTTTCCTGTGTCTTAACGGCTTCGGTTATATCTTCTAACACAGAAGTGCTAAATCGAATGCTTTAGCATTTTTCGTACCTTATTTTTTTATGCAATGCATAAATATTTTTCATTAAAAAATCGATTGTTCTACGTGAATGATCTCGCTATAGGAACAATATATTTATGATTTCATTTGAAGTTGGAAAGTAAGGCACCACTTTTAAACAGAACACGATTTTCAGTGCAGTGATAAATACTGACATAATTCCTTTGGTATCATTTGACGAAATTCGGATTATGTGAAGGTGCTCCATTTACAATGGCATTGAGTTCTGAAAAAAAAATCCCGGAGTAGACATCACAGTCCTAGTTTAGAAAGTAATTGAGTCGGTCAATGCAAGAACGTCCGAAGTCCACGTAACTTTATTTTGAGATAAATAAGAAAAACTGTCTGGATTCGTTACTTGGGATGTTATTGCTGTCACCGTTGCGTAATGCCAGCCTCAGCAAGGCAGTTGCAATGGACTTAAAACGTTGTTGCTCCGTTTATACCTCAGCACTGATACTCCGTATATACCTCAGCTTCAAGACACCCTAAAAAACTTTGACCTGGAATTTTCATATTTTGAATTGGGACGTTCTTGCATTGACCGACTCAATTGAACAAATTACACGATTTATCGTTTATTTGAAGTCTCAAGATTTTGTTAGTTTATGATTTAAGCAGTTCTTTTTACTATATTTCTGTATATTACTGTTTAGAATGCAAGGATGAATTCAAAGAATATAGTTTAATTTAATTTTGAAGTAACCAAAATGGTCCTCTTTGCAAGGACCCTTGTATTTCAATGGTAGAAACCCCTACATGTGGTTAGACCAGATTTTAAAATTCAATAGAATTTCTAGACTTCATATTGTCAACTATTAAATAAAAATCTTAAGTGGGGCAGGGAATTAAGTCTACCATAGGTTTCTTGTTTAGGGTTTAACATTCACGGAAGTTGAAAGTGTAGAAATGTACTTTTCAAATTGACTGAGCAGTGTTTTTTGTTTTGTTGACAGAAGTGCAGCAATCCAAGTGTCTACAGTCGACTGACAGATACCACTCACTTCACAGGAACCCACAAGAAGAAGTTCGATGAACGCTACAGGAGTAAGAGTGCGAATGAACCAGCCTACACTGGCTACGTGAACGGCTACAAGTTAGCCGGCTCTTATGGCAAGAAGACCCGTCGAATCGCCCAGGACAAGTGAAACGATAAACTCACAGCTTGAAGAAGTTTTCCTGATTCGTATAGTTTTCGAGTAAATTTCCGTTAGTAAGAAAGGTCCAAGAGTTTTCCTTGAGTATTTAGTAACTATAGCCTTGTCTTTCAATAGTTCAGTAAACAATAACAGTGCAGTAAACAATAACAGTGCAGTAACAAAGTGGTTTTTGTAAAAATGAATAATCCAAGTTTTTTTTTCTTTTTTTTTTTTGAGAAAATTGATGATAAAATTAATTCGGAAGTATTGTTCTATATTAGAAGTAGATGTAAAAAAGAACTAACTTTGGGATACAAAGATGGGATACAAAGAAGATATTTAATCTATTATTTTACGTAAATATGTAATGAATACATTTGAAATAAAATTCATTGTCATAAGTAGTTAGGTTTTCGGTTGATTTTTTTTTTAACCAACTTAACCTGAAGCATTGACTGGAGACAGACAAAAGAGAATTGTAATTCAATTCATGTCATTTCTTTTTTATAAAGAAAAACCGTAAATACAGTAAGTAAATTTTATTAAATGAACTTGGGCGAGGTCTTAAACTATTCCACTTGAATGGGTGAGTTGAAAAAGGTACATATTCCCTAAATTTGACAAACTAAACTGAGATAGCCATTTTCTTTGCACGTATATACATCCATTAAACAGAAAAAGAAACATATTTCTCAATTTTAAGTCTGCTTTCCAGAACCATGTAAAAATGATTGAGTTGAAAAAGGAACATATTCCTCAATGCATTTACATAGTTTTATGCTATAAAAAGTTATATCTGTATATTTACAAAGCACAATGAGTTCGCTTCACTGTAAGGTACAAATCGATAATAGAAAATTTTTCTTAAAAAACCGTTTTTTTTAGTTTTCCAAAAGTTTACATTTGTGGAATATGTACCTTTTTCAACTCATTCACTTGAACTGATTTCTTTATCTGTTCTGAAATTGCTAAAACCTGCTGGGTCGGATTTCCACACAACTTGGTATCTGTTTACTTACGGCCCAACTTCTTAAAAAAAAATAAACAATTTGATCTCCACCCTTATCACTTTATGTTCAGTTCCTTATGCGATGGATAGAAAGAAGCTGCAATAACGGTCTAAAATAAACTTCTAAAATAATCATAAGACCATGTTATAAAGAGCAACCCTTTCAGACAAATGCACGAACAACCATGTGACATGGCCTTTGATATCAAATTGTTAGCGAATACACGATGGAGACAGTGACCCTCAAATACTAAAAGCAAGAAAATAAGAACATGTGGAATCCAAATCCTTGGGCAGCACTCAGGCTACCACAAAAGGTATTTGACCACAAAAAGAAAAAGAAAAAAAATATATAAATAAAAAAACCCTCTGATGGGTAAAACAAAAGCAATTAATTGAAATAAGAATGTCCTTACTGGCTGATTAGCTCTGGCTGATGAGAGCCCAACAAGCTCGAAACGGCCGTCCCAGAGTAGCAGCTCGACTCAGAAGGGCATTCTTATTTCCAATTGTTAGCGCTTGAGTGAATTATACAATGCGGCAATTATAAACAATCGACGGTTTTATGGATGGCGCATGGGTAATACCAAACACTGTTGACTGAAGATTTCACAAACGTGCTTCGAAGAAAGTTACTGCTTTGAAGAGATGCGTGACAAATTTATGACTAAAATTATTTGTTAAGACAATATTTGGATGTATTGAAATATTTTAAACAATGTGGATCAACGTTATGCTGTGCTTTTGCGCAAGTACAGGCACGAATGTAAAATTCAGCCAATTGATTTTCACCTGTTAACTGCCAATAATTAACTTTGGGTACAACTAGTTATCTGAGAAACTTGATATCGCTAATATTAATGTGAGGAGGAACGAGTTGAAGGGCCTGCACGAAGCATTGGAATGAGGACACATTGTAAGGGATTCTAATTTCTTTAAATGTTTCTTGAAAGTTCATCTGTCTCAATAATGCTGAAATGGACTTACAGGACTGCTCGATCGATAGTTAAAAATCCGTCCCAAAGGTAGCGCTGTGGTCACGGAAGATGGTGGCTTAGGTAAGATGGATTGTTATTACTGTGGTTTGTAGTTGATATTGTAGCTGCATTCGACTAATATTAGCACGCAGTGGACACAGTTTTCGAAAATAAGGAAACTAGTTTCGTTAACTTCCAGTTCTGTTCATCGCGAATGTTCTATATGAAAGCTGTCAATCCTTTTAATTGCTTCAAATATAAAAATAGGGTAATCCAGAAGGTTAAATTACTTAAATAAGCCATTAAGTATTAAAAATTACTAAATAAACAATGATTAACTGAATTTAATCTACGAAACTTTTAAATTTGACTGAAAGGTACCTATTACTGCAACTCACCTTTTCTTGAAGAAAGGGTAAAGATTTTACCCATGTATTGATAAGTACGAGATAATATATTAAATAAAACATATATTTTTTTGTAAGAGTTTTAATTTTAAATCTTCTTAAATATGTCGATTTGGAAACCAATATGCTAACATAAAAAGTTTACTGATATAGGAATTTGAAAATAATTATTCAGACTTGTATAAATATTTTAAAAAACAAGTGAAAGTATTAATACAGAACAAATAAGTTTAAATAATTATCACAATATCAATTTATTATAATTCATAGTAAAAATAGATATTATTTTTGGAATTTTGATATTAATCGTTCCATCAATCTTCTAAATTCATTACCAACTTCAACTATTTCTTTTATTTTTTAATTAACTTATTAGAAGCACCAAGCGAATAAAATATTAATTGAAATTGCTCTTATATTATTTTTTTAATAAAAATCCGAGAATACATACATTTATTGTTTAGTAGTATTATTCAACCATGATTTAAGCAATATTATCCCCAATCTGAACAGTACATAAAGTCCTGAGGAGGTGAATATTTTAAGAGCAATTATTTTAACATGTGATGAATTTTAATTTTCCTTTTTGCTTATAAATGTAGAGAGATGATCTGGATATGATAAGGATTAAGTAACTTAAAAGTCACTTGAATGATTTGTTGGCTAGTGATGAAAGCAGGATTTCCTGTTTATTATTTGTTTTGCTTTGTTTTAAACAAGTTCACTGCGCTAACATGAAGTACTTCTGGTACTCATTTGGTAGAGGGCAGGGTGAATCCTTGAGTCAGGAGAAAATAACTTTCAAATCCCAGTCAAATCTAGAATCTTCAACAAGTGATCAATAAGTTACCGTGATCACGGACGGCGTAATTTAAGTTTCTAAACGTTTTTTGTTCTTTTATCTCTCCGATGCATAGTTAAGAAGGGTTACAAACATTAAACCAAACCAATAACATCCCGTGTTAACCATGTGTGTATAAAAAAATAAAAGTAAATTACCACTTCTGAAGTAAATCCAAACCAATCTTGAAATTTGCAATCTATCAGACGATTGCATTGTTAAAAGTGACAATTGATTGGGAACTCATTTTTCAAGCCCTTATAATTCAAGGATCAACTTCCTTCATGGCCTCCTCGGTACACCGTTAACATATCAATATGTTTGCAGGAGAGTTGTTGTCGCCCAAAGCATTGCCAGTGATGGAAGGGTTACTTTAATATGTTGGATTCCCATTAGGGCTACACCCGTGGTCATCTGCAATCGGAGATGCCCACAAGAGTGTGTTATTTTCGTTAGCCTCATTGGCTCAGCATTGTTAATTCAGTGTAGAAAGATCCCAATTTTGTCCATTTACCACTATTTTCCTAATCCGGTCAATAGCCACCTGAAACCGGAAGTCGGATTTTTCCTCAAAATTCCAGTTCCTGTGGAAATCAAATGAGATATGACTTTTGGGAATCAGACTCCACGTGGCACTACACACACACACGCACGGGAATCCAAAAATCCTAACTTCCTCCTTCAGGGTAGCAAAAAAAGATTTCCCATCACTTAAAAACTTAGTTATAAGGCTACTAATGCGTATCCTATTGCATCGCAATTGAATTTTTGAAGAGTTATCAACAGTCAAGCTAGGGAAATTATTCTTAACGTTGCTCGTCGATTTCTAGAAGATGTATCGCCCAACAACGATTTGAAAAGTAAAAAGGATGCGTTGAAGGTCACTCCAGAATATACTGGAGTGATTTTGACTACGGTGAAAAGAATTGTACAGACGCCGTTGCTACGAACGCCAGGGAGAAAAAGGCCTCGTTTGGCTCCAAAGAGTTCGCCTGACGATTTTGATTGTTACGTCATTCGTCAAATTGTTGCTGATATGCATCTCAAGAAGGAATTGCCGCCATTTTCTCTTCCATTTGAATGTTAAGGAAAAGCCAGGAAAGGATAATCTGCGTTGCATTCTGGGAGGTTCATCTTTGAGCGAGCGGATATTAATGAATTGTTATCTGCGCTTTAACTATACATATTAATCCGTTTATTAATCTTGTGCGCACTCTTTGACATGATTAAGTGGATTTTAGGCAGGTAAATAATCCGAAATTAACTAATTCTTATCAGAAAATAAATTAAAATCCACATTTAATTTGTGTTGTTTGTGTTCAGCTGATATTACAGTTTAAAAATATATGAACTTTTTTTTTACTTGTTTTACCAACTTCAACAAAAAAAAAAAAAAAAAAAAAAAAGTTAAAAAAAAATAAATAAATAAATTCACAAACAACGTTTAACGAAAGTTGGATTTAAGTTGTTTCAGGAACTTCTTGTCAAGGAAAAGAAAGAATACGTATTCATAACTAAAGTCACGAAATCTTTACAAAAACGACTTCATTCAAAATTATTTTAAAGTTTTATTTTTTTAAAAAACATTTTTGTTTTCCTGAGACCAACAACGGACACTTCTCAGCGACATTTGGCTCTGTGAGGAATGATCTGCGGCTCTCAAAATTTACATTTCCTGGTATTACAGGAACATTTTTTTTTGTTTGTTTTTATAATTTACTAGCCTGCTACCGTCGCTTCCATTACTGAGAATAGTAGAAAAACAGTCGTGTTTATTCCAGATTCCCCATTTAGTCTTAACCACTGTTCTTTTTCTCAATAAAAAAATTAGCAAGCAAAATTGTAAGGAAAAAGGCGCCAAAAACAACAGTTCCTTACAAGTCAGCGCTGGTTCTGCTTCTGCGATCTTAAAAAAGTTGAAAGTAGATGTGTAATCATTAACATTTATTAAGTTTTAGGCAGCAAGATCAAACTCTTGAATATGAAATTTGATTGTAAATGTGTCTGTTATGCATCGTATTTGACAGTGGCCCTTAATTATGAATATCAAAATATTTACGCTGTTATACTGATGTCTGAAAATAATTTATTTTGTATAAAATTATTATTCTTTGAATTATTTAGAGGGATAGTATTTGTGAGTTGTTTGCATAATTAGTACAATTTAAATACAGGATGTAATTATAAATAATATTCGATAATTTATGTGAAAAAGGTCTCTGAGAATGGTAATAATTAATTAATAGATAATCCTTTAATAATAATTATTTAAAAAATGAAGTGTCATGCCCTATCCGCATTACAATTTACGCACGGGGAGGTAGGGATACTGAAAGGAACCAGTTGAAGTAAGACGCCCATTCCGATGATCGCCTTTAATCGCTAGATCAAAAACCCCGACCCCAATTTGGTCTAGGGCTAAATGAACTCTCGGATTATCATGCAAAAAAATAAGGAAAAGCCTCCAAACTTCTGGAAAGATATCAGCTTTATGACATCATATTGGAATTATAAAAACAGAGATAATAAAAATACTCTTAATAGATAAGTCTTTATAATATTGTTAAACAAACAAACATTTACAGGTCGTTAATTCTATTTGTTTGTTTTTTCAATATAACCAGACTTAGACAATCTATGCATTATTTTTTGAGTTATCGCAATGAGACTTCTATACAGGCATTATCTGTGGCCTGGTTGTGTAGCCATTGGGCTGTGCCCTGAGGAGCCATCCTAGAGGAGGTCGAGGAGTTTTCCTTTGCTATTTCTCCTCCAAACGGGCCTTAGCGTTTACAAAGCCATCTGTAAAATGGGAACGGGACTTCTTTCCGGCAGACAAGCGTTGTGCTGACCACCTAACTAGTCTCGATGGTCTTTGAAACATCGGAGCCCATATCTTTCAGGATCCCTGGAT
>JAFIDM010000001.1:11258780-11294833 GCA_023159025.1 Thereuonema tuberculata
AAGATTTCCTTAACGTATATAGTTAATTTTTTTTTATAAGCCTTAATGAGAATTTCAAGATTTGCTGATAATTGATATATTTACATAAAATTGTTGTTGATCGTCTGTTTCAGCTGACTGTCCTGTGAAATGCGACGATGGTTCTTCTTGGACTTACTACTTATATCACGAAGAAGTGAATGTGTATCAGGCGAGGGCCGTGTGCAAAATTAGAGGCGGTCGTTTGATCAACGTTAATAAAAAAGATCAATGGAACAGGGTCAAGAATATGATTGCAGAGTATTCGGCACGACAGCACGAACTATGGATAGGTAGGAGAATTTATCACATCGAAAAAATCCTTAAAATAAATCTGTATTGTCGAACTTATTTTTATTATTAAGATTGAGTACGGGTCTCACTCAATGGGTGAAGTTTATGACCTCCGCAGAAAAGCGAAAATAGTTGAAATGTGGATCACAGCCATTTTTTAGCTTATTTTCTAATAGGAAACTGAGGCTCATCAAACCAACCAGTCTGTGTGTGGTTGTGTCCACTAATAACTTTTGAACCTCTGGATGGGTCTTCTTGAAGCTTAGTCTGCATATTCGAGGACTAAGGACGAACTAACATATTTTCATATTTGAAATCCTCTCCAAATGGGTTCTTGTCGAGAAATTAGCACAAGAAGATGAGAATACTTCGAATATCGTTGCTAGTCCTAAAATATGCTTACCAAGTTTCAAGAAGACCCATCCAGCAGTTCAAAAGTTATTAGGGAGACAAACACAGGGAGAAAACACACGTACAAAACAGACTGATTTTGAGTCACTTTAATATTGATAGACTAAAAAAAATAAAGCAAATATTTCAACAAAATGATAATTAATTTTGTTATAAATGATAAATGATATTATAAATGATAATTTATACAGACTGATTTGTATCTAATTTTGGAAATGGGTAAATATCAGGAAATACTGCTCGGTTTTGTTTATGAGAGCCTTCAACGTTTTTGAGCATGTGTCAGGTCTCCCTCGATTTCTTCAAAATAGGGGCGATGAGAAATAAAGATGGGATGTTTACTTTTTATCAGTGTTAGTTTGCTAGTAGCTGCGTTCTATTTGCGCTTTTCGGGAAAGAATTATGGGAAGAATAAATACTATTGCAAAATGCTCCTCCGTTTTTTTTTTCTTAAAAGCGAAAATATCCAAAAGAATTTCTTAGGAAAGTGCCCATCTCAGGCTATCATTCCTCTGCGGAGTAAAATCGTCCGCCAGTTATAGGTCTGGCTTTTGAAAACGAACAGTACTTTGTACTGTTTGTTTGTTTGTTTGTTTGTTTTCTTTGTAACAAATAAATCTAATTCTAGATATAATTTATATTTTGTGTAGGTGGTAGCGACGAGATGGAGGAGGGAAACTGGGTTCAAGAAGACCACACCCCTTTACCATTCGGTGAATGGGCGACCGAACCTACCGAAGACCCCCAAAAGAACTGCATTCGACTCAACCAAGACAATCAATTGGTAGAAGAAGACTGCTTGGACAAAAGAGGATTTATTTGTGAATTTGAAAGTGAGCGAACACTTTTTCTTTTAAATTTATAGATATTTAATAATTCTGTTACTGCATAATTCTAATTTTCTTAAAATTTCCTTTTAAACAAGCGCTATTACATTGGTATTACAAAGGACAACTACTGTAGGCTTTCAGTTTAATACTTTACTTTACCACGCCAAGGCCTGTATTTTTAGTTATCCTTAATAGTCTGCCACCTATCTCAATATTTTCCGTGATATTGTTATGCCTTCAATGTATTTGTGTATTTTTTTTTTGTATTTGGTTATCGCAACGATGAATATTATCAATTTAATTCCATTATTAAGATAACAAAAGTAATAAAATATTGTAATACTAATATATACGTCCCGTCAACAATGACGGGATAACAATATGAAGGCTTTTATATGAAGTTGAGATAAGGTATTTGTCCGTCAATTGTAGCCTAATTTCTTTATTCATGTCGAGAAATGTCTCTAACGACTCTTGACCTCGTCGCTGAGAGCGAACTTCTACACCTAATGCTCGTCTGACCTGCACTTGTAGTAGGCTTAAAAAAATATACATTGAAATTTAAATTTTAATCTATTAGGCTAGAATTAATGAGTTATTTTTTTTTCTCTGACTCTTCTCCCATTGCGTCATATATATATATATATATATTTGAATATAGTCCCCGTGGCCTAATTAATAATACATCTGACTTTGGATCAAAATGTTGCAGGTTCGATTCACGTCGCAAAATCTCACTGTAGAAATTATTTCGATTTTCACAGGCAATTAAAATTATTTTTCAAACACAGAGGAAGTGAGTTACGGAAGTGCGTTGCTCAGACAAATCTGGAAAACTATAGAGTATAAGAGATAACTGCTTCACGAACAGAAAACTAATAAGATCTCAATAAACTTATTCACAAGTATTATCTGACTTTGTACCTCTTTAACTTAGTCATAGGCTTTCGACTGGCTTTTTCTTTTGCCTGTGAACTTTTTCTATTGTTCATGATGCATCATCCAGCAGTAGTCTCCCATTTTATTCACATTCCACCGACCCTCGTGTCAATTTCCTTAACATTTTGATGGAAGCGTTCTCCCTGCTCTTCACTCACTGCAGTCAAGGTTTTCTAGGAAAAAAATTCATGTGCATTTTATGCTCATTAAGCAACCTAAAGCTTTAAATTTTTCCTTTATGTTCTCAACGATTAAAATATCAAAAATAACAATCACAACTGCGATTTTTTTAGTTTCCTAAGTCACTTTTTTGCTCAAAAATCCTGTGTGCACATAAATGGGACGTATAGTGGGACTTGGTTTTTACATGACATATCGCCTTCACTACATTCGATAACTCAAATTGAATATTTTAATAGCAGCAGATAGAAATATTTTGATTGTTGTAAACATATTGTGAAAATTAAACAACGAAATTACCAATTGCCCGGAAAATATCCACTTTACGACTTACTTCATTAGGGTAATTCTTTCCCACTTTAAATTACAAGGTTGAAGCTGCCACCCTAAGAATATGGCCGCCTGCAAGCATGCAAGCACTGCACACCCTTCAGAACTCGCCCTGCGTGGCCAATTTCTGTTGTTGGATGAAATGCATATTAATATGGATTAAGAGATTTTTGGCCCGGTGATGCCTTCGCAGCTGAACGTAGCCTATAGCAGAATCACCATACGAAATTCTCCCAGATCTAAAATTACATAAATAAAACGTTTAAAGTTTTCGTAAACAGCATGACACAATATTTAGAAATCAACAAGTCTTTATCTTTGTTTGCTAAGAGATTATTGATTATCTTTCAGTTTTCAAGCCTTTTATTTCAGCGGAAACGAAATCTTCATTTCTAGTAAAAAAAACTGGTAATAATTAGAAAATCTAACATCGGGAAATTCCCTGAATTACCATTAACAAACTGGGCTCTGGCAGAGGCATGTCTGAAAATTGAATTAAAAAAAAATCGGGAAAGTTTTGGAGTTACTTTGTATTACAAACATAACAGTCTGTAGCATGGAGTCAGACGATCGAGGAAAAATGACGTCAGACCAATCACAGAGCGTTTTCATTTTGATGACGTCAGGGCACCATTTCGGGTCCTTTCGAAGGCCGATTTCTTTAAAAATACTTAAAATTGAGCCGAGATTTTTAGGATGGTAAATTTTTGAACATAGATTAATGGAAATATGAGATCAAATGTGATTTTATTTCTGATAATTGTTCGCCAATATCAGCAAATGAATAATTTACAGCTAGAATTTGGCTGATGTTTTCATATGTTATGAAAGCAACGAAAAATGAAAACAGCAGCATTTTATAAAAAATAAGTTTTACATTATTTTAGGATCTTTTATTATATAATTTCGCTTGATGAAGAGGCAGCAATATTTAATTGAGGCTTTTTCTTAATTTCAGAAACTAACGTGGCATGCCCTAAAGTGTGCTATTACAACAAAAACAAGTACATAAGGGATTTCGAGGCTGAAAAACCCGATGGTTCTGCTTCACATGTTTGTCTGAAGCACATGGGTAAGATTGTAGGAAATAAAGACGATGAATGGCAACCACTGAGAGACGCTATTTCCTCTTCTAACAAGGAGTCCTACATTATAGGTGAGTACGTGTTCAATTCCTGTAGGAGGCTGGGGTTAACTGGATTATTATGTTTTTTTAATATACAATCATGATAAAACAAAGATAACATAATTCTCACAAATGTATAGATTTGAGCACTGCCATTTCTGCTTAGAGAAATTCAGAATAAAAACGTCATAACGTCAACACAGCATTCTACGGTTCATTGTAATTCGAAAGCACAACACACGTTCAAATCTTGAAAGCTCTGGACTTTAAATATAACAAGTAGACATCGGTTAAAAAAATTAAAAAAAACGCCTTTATTAAGGCACTATACAATCAATCGAGATACAAAGATAAAAAATGTTAAATCCCTAACCTCAATGTAAACCCTCAATGAGAGAATAACCTGGTAGGTCAAGATTCTTCATTCAATGGATTCATTATCTTTCAGTTTCCGGTAAAAATACAATGAATAATTAACACTAAAGATTGCAAATCATTCCCAAATAAATGAGACTTTTTGTTTCTACTTAATAGTATAGGTTTATTACTCTACACTGACATAACTGCTATCCTTTTGTCAAGTACCTTTGAAGTACGTTAGAAGTACATTCTGAAGTATTTCTAATGACTTCCAGAATGCTATAATGAAGTTAAGACATTTCATTTACATGATGTTTGTATAATTTATATACCGAATGACCATAATTAACAGGAGGTGTTTGGAGCGCGATAGGCAAAAAAACCATTGGGCTAAAAACTAAATTTGATGTATATACTATTCAGACCACGGGATCACGATTTCGCAGAAAAAAATTTTTTTTAGTTCCGAATGTCGCTACCAGGGGAAACTGGCGCTGACAGTCATAGACAACGGAAATCATAAGATACGCGGATATAAGCCTCAACATGAGTGGCATCGCTCAGTTCGATCTGCTTGATGGTGCTGTGAACATTACTATACGCAATGCTGTGTTTACGTGATCGTACGTTGCTCATAAAGTTTTATTATCAAAATAACAGTAATGCGTCCATTGCACTACCGTTATTTCGAACAACGAAGGGCCTAGGGAAAGGTCCCTTGACTTATATCAATTTGTGAAACATGATCTCACGTTTTGAAAATACCGGATCTTTACAAGCGCAACCAGGACGCGGATGAAAACCGATACCAAATGACGAAGTTGAACCTGTTGCAACGTCCGTAGTGGAAGCGAATACTGCACACGGATCTACCAGTGCTCTGGCAACTGGATATGCCATATTTAACTGTATGGAAATACATGCGCAAAGTGCTGAATTGTTACTTTGTAGGATTAGCCAAGACCAACAACTGGTTCAAGGGGATGCGAAAACGCGCCTTCATTTCTCTCACCTGTTCCTAGCTCTGATGGAAGTGGACGATGCCTGGCCATGCAACATTGTGTGGAGTGTTCAGACGAATTTTTATCTCAGCGGCACTGTCAATACTCAGAACCGTCGGATTTGGACTACTGAGAACCTTCATGCTATTGAACAGATGCGTTGCATCCACTGAAAGTCACAATGTGGTGTGGCTTTATTGCCTCCTTCATAATTGGTCCGTACTTTTTCGAAGAACTGCAACCAACAGGACCAGTGACATGTTCTGTCACTACAGTGCGATATCAACAGATGCTCCGAAATTTCGTTATTCCAGAATTTCAACAGCGTGGATGTCTTGTCACGACTATATATATCAGGATGGGGCGCCCCCTCACATTGGATTGACACTGCAGCAAGTCCTACGTCAGTATTTCACCGACGACCATATAATTAGTCGAGCATTCCGATGACCACACTTTTGCCTGATCTCATGCCATGGGACTTTTGGTTGTGGGTTACTTTAAAGCATTGGTTTACCAAGGACACGTTGATAGTTTGGCAACATTGAAGAACCGAATACTGCTTCACGTGAGATAAATCTCCGGAGATTTGCTGCGGTCCGCAGTAGAATCTACGATCCATAGAATGCAGATTTTGGACAATGTGCAAGAACAACATTTTGAACCGTATGTGTAATTGACTAACAATAAAACCTATTGTCAACTGTACGCTTTTTTTTCTTTCCTATGTCTGATTAACTCACCATACAGCGCCAGTTTCCCCCCCCCCCCCCCCGGTGGCGACATTCGGAACTAAATCTTGTTTTTCTGCGAAATCGTAAACCCATGGCCTGAATAGTATATACACCAAATTTGGCCTTTTTTGGTCCAACAGTTTTTTATATATATACACACACACACACACACACACACACACATATTGTCCAAAACTCAAGGACGGGCGACATATGTAGATTTAGACAAATATGGCAATGTATTTATTGCCCGCATTTAACACAGGATAATATACAAAATAAAAATTAGTTTTGGAAATTACAAATGAAAGCAATAATAAGCAAGTCTTTTGCAGAAAAGATACACATAGCAGTTGGGAATAGGTGGGGAATGGATGGAAAGTGCATGACAATACCCAGGCTTCAAACTTCTCAGTAGGGAATATGCCCGCTTCGAACTGCGATGCAACAATCCCAATGTCGTGGCAGACCATAACACCAAGTGATTCAGGAGTTCTTGGGGCCAATAGCGTGACAAGAGGGGGGGGGGGGGGAGGGTTTCCTTTTTTTTTTTTTTTAAAAAAACCCAAAAGGGCCCCCCCCCCCCCCCCTTCTTTCTTTTGGGTGGAAAAGAAATTTTTTTTTTTTTTTTTTTTTTGTTTGTAAAGCAAGCCTGGGGGCCCCCCCCCCCACCATCCTCATTTCCTTTTTTCTTTTTTTTTTGGTTGTTGAATAATGGAACTCGCGCCCAGGGCCCCCAAAGGCGTTGGTACGCCACTGCTTGGGGCAGATTGTTTCACTCCTCCTTCAGAGCATGGAAGAGGCCCAGCTTGTTTTCCGGCAAGCGGCTGTGAGCTGCAATTTCTCTCTCCCTAATGTCCCGTAGGTTTTCAGTAAGGGTTGAGGTCTGGAGAGAGTGCAGGCCAATCAATTCGACGGATAACCTCGGCCTCCAGAAGTCTCTCCACTGCTTTGGTTCGATGAGGCGTGGAGTTATCCATAAAACGAACTGTTTCGCTATAACAACCCGGAACAAGCAAAACTGTTGTTCAATAACTTCTTTACTACAGTGGTCACTCGACATAGGGCTAGTTTCCAGCACCTGTAGTTCAGTGCGACCATCAAGCAGGATGCCGCTCCAAACCATCACCCGAGCACCGCGATATCGATCTCCTTCCTGCACATTTTCCTGCTGGTACGCCATACCCCTTTCACGCCAGATGAACTGACGCCTTGAATCCGATTGCAGTCTGAATCGACTCTCGTCGGAAAATAACACAATGGACCATTTAATTTGTCCAATTTCGTTTGATCTGACACCACTGCAAACGCTTTCTACTCTCTGGATAGAGGCGCAGATTACCGGCCTTCGCGCATATAGCTCTACATGTCACAGCCGTTGAGCAACAGTTTGGCGGGATATCCTCGTTCCAATGCTAGAATGGAGGCGACTTGAAAGCTGATTGGCCGTCTGACATCGATTGCGTTTAACTGTTACCGCTAAATATCGGTCTTCATGTGCAGTCGTAGAGCGACGGTGATTCCTGCGAGTGCGTCTGGAACACATCCCAGTCGCTTCTATTGCTGCTCAGAGTCTGGAGACAACACTATGCACGGTTCCTAACTCCCTGGCAACAATCCCAATCGTCCAATTTCCTTTTAATCTGCTTTCGAGCTATCACGTGACTTCTATGCGCGCGATTCCGAAATTTGCAAGTGGACCTGTTTTCTACTGAACATCTACATTAACATCTATTGACAAATCGCCACAAGCTGTTTTGTCAGATTCTGTGGCTGTAACCCTTAAGAATGTTTTGGACACGTGTTTATGTTTATAAACTAAAAATCATTCTGTTAATAGGCAAAAATTGTACGGATCTTTGTAAATTTGTAAATTTGTAATTTGAAATAATCAATCACAGTGCAGCGTTGGAACACGTCAGGCATGACGTCACGCCCATGTTTAAACATGGCATCTCGAATATTCTTCCCACTTCACAGCGACGGATCGCGATTACACAATTATTATCAGCGTATTGAGATTTTCTTTCCCACATAAATGAAGTTTACACTGAAATGCATGAAGTTCATGTGTCAAAATTTATCGGAGAGTTTGTAAAACCTCGGTTTTTACATAATTTCGGCTGTGTAGCCACTCTCTCACTATTCAACAAGTAGGGGACAATGACGAACCACGTGCCCTCATTGTTGCCCAGACAGGATTATTGGTAATGGCTGTTGGACATTCGTTATTGTTATTGTTATTGTTGAAACTGGTAAATCAATTTTTTATTTTCTTTTATTTTAACAAAATTTGGCTTATTCATTCAAATTATATGTGGGCTGTTGCGGAAGTCAGGGCTTTTAAAAAATGAGCTTAGAACATCTTTTTCAATCTTGTGTTTTTCAAAAATTTCAGGGTATTTCAAAAATGTTGCATTTGTTTTACTTCCGTTAATATTGCCTCAATTTCTACGACCCTATTCTTTTAGGGCAGCAGGTTGCCATTATGTTTCATAATGAGAAACTGCAGCGCTGGCTAATATGAAAGTGGAAAATCAATTTTTTATTTTTTTTTATTTTAACAAATAAGCCGATATTCAAATTACATATGGGTTGTTATAACATATGTTATAACATAGTCATGGTTTCTAAAAAAATTAGCTTAGAACATATTTTTCAATCTTGTGTTTTTCAAAAATGTGGAATTTGTTTTACTTCCGTGAATATTTCACGGGAAGCAACTAGTATGTTGTAATAGGCTTTAATGGGGATGTTTAACGTCTCTGGGTCGAGGCTGGAAAAGTCACGTGATGTAGGTGTGTTACTTCTAAAAACATTGCTAAGATTACCGAAAAAACTCTGTATATTAAAGATTTCTCAACTTTAAATATATTGAATTATCGGTATACAATTAAGGAGGCGAAAGGAAATAATGTAGATACGTTATTTCTAGATGAAAGGAATAAATAGATGTAAAGATACATATATTTATTCCTTTCATCTAGAAATAATGTATCTACATTATTTCCATTCGCCTCCTTAATTGTATACCGATAATTTAATATATTTAAAGTTGAGAAATCTTTAATATACAGAGTTTTTTCGGTAATCTTAGCCATGTTTTTAGAAGTAACACACCTACATCACGTGACTTTTCCAGCCTCGACCCAGAGACGTTAAACATCCCCATTATTATTTCTATAGTCATAGTTATACTAAAATGAAAATAAGATATTCGTACACGTTCTATTTACTTTTTGTATTTTACTCTCATCTACTTTTGTTATTTGAAAAGTGTTATTGTTACATTTTGTTTATTTTTGTTTCTAACAGAATTCGAAATTGATATGGGAATTAATTGCTACACTGTCAATAAAACGTCAAAAACAAAGGTCGATTGTAACAAAAAGCAGAGTAAGGTTGTTTGTGCTCTTAAAAGTAAGTTATTTATTTATTTTTTAATTGTAGTGCTTGGCAAAGGAAAAAAAATATTCTGTCATTCTTAGGACACTGATCATCTGTCGGTCTCAGCTTCATTTCCTTCACAAACAAATCTTTCTCAAGAAATGAACATTGTACAGGCGATCAAATACTGTTTCCCGCAGCAGAGATGACTGTTCAATCATTAAGTAATTGTGAACTCTACGAAATGATGTTAGTTTTTGAAAAGGCACAGCGACGCACCATTTTCAAGAGAGATCAAATACCTATTTTATTTTTACACTCATTACCAAAAAAAAAAAAATAAAAAAAAATTACAGCACCCAGAAACAGCAGTAGCAATGAGAATGATAATACAAATAACTGAACACAATATCAGAGCAGATGAGTCGTTTATTCGTGCAAAACACTACAGATCTATAATCCCATTCGTCCACCGGGTCATTTCTTCCCTAGTGTGGATACATGTAGTGATACGGCTTGGTATGGAATCATACAAATATCTAAAGCTATCTGCGGAAAATCCTCTCGTAGAAATTGTAACTGATTGCTCTCATCGGTTGATGACAGAACACTGGTCTCACGCATGACCAACTGATAAAAAGTCTGGAGATTTGGAAGGTCAAGGAAGGTTTTGGACAGCACGGAGGCAGTCCAGCGAAACCCATGGTGTATTGGCAGACCATTATTTTCTTGGAAAATGGGCCACTGTAGCCGCTCCAAGAAGGGAAGCTTTGAAGCCTATGTGACGATACATTATACAAGTTTCGCTGTTTCCGGATCATTCGTGCGCTAATTTTTTTGGCAATGAATGTATATAAATTAATAAAGAAACCTTATTTTTGATGGAACCAGATAGCGTGTTCTTCATATCAATATTTACTTAAAAGCTGCAAAATTGAACAATTATATGTAATAAAGTTGGCAATCAAAAAAAAAAAAAAAAAGAACATCGATGTGTGTCCAGGAATAAGGAAGAATAAAAGAAATTAAAAAACACACATGTAGGTTTAAAAATCACATACTGTATAATCATTATGTCAAAGATTGATTGACTGGGCGCTGCAGATGGCACCGAAAGCTCTCATTTTATTGTAAATTATTTTAGAATTTTAATTACAGTCGGACCTCGATATAAGGTCACCCGCATTAAGGTCACTTTTCTAAAGTCCCGGCTCATTGAATAGGAATTCTCTGATATGGATTATCGGATATATGGTCAGGTCTTAAATACCATAATCACATATAAGGTCACTTTTGTCTGTAATTTCAGAAATTTTCACGTGTCTGTATTAGATGGAATTTTTTATATTCATAAAAGTTGGAGCTTGGTGTCAAACACAGTTAAAGTTAAAGTTGCGATCAGGCCCAGAGGACCGCGCAATGCTGCTGGAGGGTAGGCTCCAGTGTTCAGAACCTACGGGACAAAGTTGAGGACGGGGGGTCGGCCCGTCGCTCGCCCGCCTTTAACTCCCGGGAAAGAAACCCGGTACCCATTCTATAGAGGGCTGGGTAGACCCTAGGGCCCGTTTGGAGGAGAAAGAAGCGTGGAAAAATTCCCGTCCTCCGCCGAGGCCGGGAATTGAACCCGGCACCTCCAACCCGCAGCCAAGCGCCCTTACCCACTCGGCTACCGGGCCCACTGGTGTCAAACACATGCATTTCAAATTGCTTTCGACATGCTGGTTTTCAATTTTCTACACATAGTGTGGCTGAAATAACAGATGATGAAGGCGATATTCCTTTAGCTGTGTTAATACAAGATCTCAGAAATCACGGCTGTGCTATAGAAAAGGAAAGTGAATACGTGAGAATTGATGATGAAATTGCTACCTCTTCTCAAGCTTCGATTTCCGATATTGTTTCGCAAGTTTTAGATTCCAATGCAGTAGAAAGTGAGGATAACGACAGTGATACTGAAAGTGAAGTGGTGACACAAGCAGACGCGCTCAGAGCATTAAATGTTGTAAGACATTTTTTTACGAGCTGAAGAACATTTTCAGAAACTATAAAACTTAGAAAACATTTTACAAAAGCTGAAACCAAAATCGCGACAGTCCTGTATTGTGGGTTATTTTAAGTAACGTCAATTGTACATCAGTCTTTGCTTGAGCATAGTAGTATTATTTGTATACAACTTTATTCCGAATTAAATTTTTTTTAAAATAATTTCTTTTTGATTCCATTAATTTTAATTGGTTCAAACAAAAGCAAAAGGAAGGGTTAACGTGCTGACAATTTCACTGAAAAAAGTCTGTTAAGCCCAGCACAAGAATAAACAAAAAGGATTGCCTTTTCCGATTCATTTTTACGGGGTGGATTAGGGAACAGCTGTTTCACTCTTCAACGAGATCATCAGCCCTAACCCGCCACCCTCGATGAAATGAATCAGAAGAGTGAAACAGCTGTTCCCTAATCCACCCCGTAAAAATGAATCGGAAAAGGCAATCCTTTTTGTTTATTCTTGTGCTGGGCTTAACAGACATTTTTCAGTTTAATTGGTTCAACTAAATTAAAAAATTATAACGTAAGAAACTGATATTTTTGTACGTATTACTTTTACATAGAATTATACTGTATTTACATAAAGCTTCTTTATTGACAAATGCGTATGAATCGGTTATAAGGTCACTTTCGCGAGGTCCCCAGGGGTGACCTTATATCGAGGTCCGACTGTACATGTGATTTTTAAATCAATATGTGTGCATTTTAAATTCTTTTATTCAAACATCGATAGACAAAAAATAATTTTTCAGCAGATGAAGATACAGTATTGTCACGTAAAACAAAAAATGTTTGAAAATAAACTCACTAAATATTCACTATATGTATCATTTGAAATTATCAAACGTTAAATCTTCCAATGATGAAAAGTGGCTTGACTAAAATATATAAAATTTTTATACTTACTTATCAATTGCTGACATCATCTCTGTATTCCAAAATCTAATGAAGCAGTTGTTGATTTATTAGTTTTAAAATTATTGTTTTACTGTAGTTTGATATATGTAATTAAGAATGAAGTTTTGAATGAAATGAAGACTGATTATGTTTTCACAATACGAAATATATTCCACAAGATGGCGAACCGGAAATGTAGAAACAAGCTTAGTGTGATTTGCCACGTATTTGCACAATTAGAAATGAGAAGCAGAATTAAATACTTTTCAACATTAAAAATTAAATAATATGTTGAAGAAAAGGACAGCAGTAGATTACCAGATAATCTCTATTTATCTATCTTAAGTTGCTACTAATAAATGGATCCCAAACATTAGTGACTTTGTGGAGGTTTCTTTCTATCAAAGAACACAAATATTTTGAAAAGTTCAAAATCTATGAAATAGGTTCGTAATAATAGTTGAATAATAATTCGTTCGAATTTAAATTTCATTCGATTAAATTTTTAAATCACAGTTTAAATACAGAAAACTTGATTGTAACATTCCTTATCTGCAATGTAAATTGGGCATCAAGGCCGCTTTGTTTGCTTATTCTATTTACATATCTCCACAGCAGCTAGTTATTACAAGTATCTCATATTCCTATCGTCTGATTTATATGAACCAATGTTTTGATAGTAGAAATGCTGAGGAAACGCCCGATTGATTGCTTATTAAGAAGAATGTGGGAAAAAATGACAAAAGTTCTCACTAAACATTAATTTAAAAATAAAAATGTTCATTTCTATTCACAAAGGGATGTTGTTACCAATAAAATATAAGCGCGTGGCTGAAGCTTGATTTTCATACAATGTGAACAGTAATTTGATGTGTTTTAGACACATTTTGAACATTGTTTATTTAGAAGTGGTTCTTTCATGATTTAGATCTATGTTTTGTCGACTTTAGCTGTAAAGAAATACATTATTACATTTATCTGTTAAATATGTGCTTAACTTCTTGCTTATTTTGTTATGAAAATGTTGCGAAGTAAATTAGTAAATAAGTTTTAAAGATCATTGGAAAAATATCATCATGTATAACATTTTTTGCTCTTTATTCAAAGCAAATTTATTATATTAGTCTGTAAGTTTTCTCTTGGACACGGGAGAAATGAATCTTTCAGTGGTGATACTGTCACCATTGCAAACAAGAACTCTTATACGTAGTTGGGTGGACAGAGAAAGCTTACACACCTAATAAAACAAATTGATATCATTAACACTACCGGTTTCTTATGCCATTGACGTGTTTCTTCAGGTCTCCTGAAGAAACATGTCAGTGGCATGAGAAACCGGTAGTATTAATGATATCGATTTATTTTATTGTATGTGTAGATATTTTATTTCCACCTAAAATATTCACCTCAGTAAAATATTTAGTTTTCCTGTTTGGTTTCTATTTCTTCCAAACAATAGAATTAACTGTCTTTTTACTTTTAGAATTATTACCTTTATTTGCCTGCTATGTTTTATCACATTGTTATGAAACAAGTAGTTACTATGTCATCTCAAAAACTTTGATACATCGCTTTTCTACTGAATATTTTTAATAAGAATAGTTTAATAAACCTATACTTACTATTTAATATTTATGCATTAAAATTTTTGAGTGGTCGTTGAAGAAAACATCGTATTTCAACTCTAGGAAAGGGTTTTCTTTTTTTTAAATAAATAAATCCAATAATCCCAGTAATTCCAATTTCTTTATTCAGCAACTGTTTACAATAATTTCTACAATAACATGTTAAACTATAATTAACTTAAACAGCAAACTGATAAAACGTAATTACAACACATTACAATATTAATAGAATATATATTCTTCACAATTAATAGTATGATTTTTAAAATCCACATGCATATATTGTAGTTTTATTTTATCAATTTTTATGTTTCTTTTCTTTTTTAGGACTTCATGATATGATTGATCTTCGGGAATATGGTAAATATTCTGTTATATTTTAATAGAAAAAAATAAATAAGAATAAATACTAAGAGAAAGTATTTATTCACAACAAGATTACTATATATAAAAGGGTACGTCTGAAACCTAAACTTTCCATCTGTTTGACCTATCGGGACTTCATTTTATAAAGTATCTACATAGGATCCCACAGATATCATAAGATTCCTATTATTTTTAAATTTTTTATTTAAGGGATATTTTTACCCATTGTTTTCCAGTCTTGATAATGGACTTATATTGAGAAACCCACTTACAAGGTTTCATTTTCGATAGCCCCAGATGTTAGAGAGATGAAGGTAGATAGAGGGGACATAGTTTTGAATTTCCCGGGGCTACGGCTAATATTTAGAAAGTTTATTTAAAAAATATAAAAATATTTAAGTACTATTTTATGATTTTAATTGAATGAACTTATTTATAAAAGTAATCATAAATATAGCATATGTATTTCCCTAGAATCTTCTCTTTCTCTAGAGTAGTTATAATTTTATGTGCACTGATCATAATTAAAGTTCAAAAATAAAGCTGATGCACCTGCATCTTCTCTTTCTCTTTCTATATTTAAACTTACAATTGTATACTGTTTATAAAAGATAATACAGGTCTATACTGTTCGGTTTTGTTTACGAGAGCCTTCAAAGCTTTTGCGCATGCGTCAGGTCTCCTTCGAATTCTTCAAAATAGGGGCGAGGAGAAACAAAGACGGGATGTTTACTTTTTATCAGTGTTAGTTTACTACAGTAAGTAGTAGCTGCGTTTTATTTGCGCTTTCCGGGAAAGAATTAAGGAAAGAATATATACTATTGCAAAAATGCTCCTCGTTATTTTTTTCTTAAAAGCGAAAATGTCCAAAAGAATTTCTTAGGAAAGTGCCCATCTCAGCGTATAACCCCTCTGCGAAGTAAAATCGTCCCGCAGTGGTGGCTCTGCGTTTCATAAACACACAGTATACATTGCATATCAAAACATAAATAGTGCAAAAATTTACAACAAATAAAGTTTACAAAAACTATATTTAGCTATATAGCTAAATATTGTATATCATATAGTTATTATTATAAATTTTGTAACATGTTTATTTCAAAATAGAATTTACATATGTGAACATTCTAAATAATAAAAAAAAATATGAAGGAAGGAAAACTATTTTTAGAGAAGAGTAAAAATACAAACTTTAAATCCTTTCGTCCTTTATTGATATAAATTAAACATCAACAGTTAAACCGAATATGCCGAAATACATGTATCCCGAAAAAATACCTGATAAAAAAGTTAAAAATATCGGAGCTTTCATGAGTGGGAGTCTGTGACGGCCGTTTCGTTCTTTTTGAGGACTCATCAGCCAGACCCACTCTCCGATGCAACGCTCATATAGTGCAACAGTGATAAGGGAAACCACTCTCGAATCACGACCACCTATCTGGTGATGGCATCCGAAAGAGGCCTCGCTTAATTACAAATTATTGAGGACCCTTATACCCTGATACAGCTTTTAAGGTAATTAATCTTCATTGCTGAATGAAACAGAATATACACCCATCACCAAAAAAAACGACGACCTAGGAGTTGTCCGATTGTAATGAAATTTCGTATGAAAAGACATTGTGACCACCCATGCAAATGATTAAACTTTGGTGTCCAATGAATGAATAGCTAGAGCTACAGCGCATCGGAACTGCGCACCCAGCAGGTGTATTTAAGAAGCGATTCTCAATTTGATGGTCAGAATTTCTGTTGCATTGCGAGTTAGGATACCTTTCAACGACTGAAAAAATGCCTCGCCGCAGGATTCGAGCTCATTACTTGCAACTGTCAGAGTATGAAAGAGGTCGTATCATTGGATTGAAAGAGGCAGGTTGGGCAAATCGGAGAATCGCTCGTCATCTGGGTCGAAGTGATGCGGCAATTAGAAGATGCTGGCAGGAATGGGTGAACAATGGCAGAATTCAGCGTCATGAAGGTAGCGGTCGACCTAGGGCCACAGCAGAGCGGGAAGATAGAGTGATTGTCAGATCAGCTGTCACAGCGACTGAATCATCGTTATCAACCATCAGACGTGCGACCCGCACACGAGTGTCCACCATTCACAGACGGCTGAGAGAGCGACATCTACGCTCGTACCGACCGCTACGCCACCTGCCACTCACGTCTGCACACCGTTGGGCCAGATTACAGTGGTGCTTGGCTCGATCCAGTTGGAATGATTCTGACTGGGGACGTACAGTGTTTAGCGACGAATCCCGCTTCAACTGTCCTGACGATCGTTGCAGACGTGTCTGGAGACGCCCAGGGCAGCGTGCCGATCCTGCTTTCACTATTGCACGCCACACAGGCCCTCAACCAGGAGTTATGGTCTGGGGGTGCCATTTCCCTTGATAGCCGGACCCCTTTGGTCGTTATTAGTGGCACACTTACAGCACAGCGGTACGTCGACGACATTCTGAGACCTGTTTTGCTACCCTTCCTTTTGCAGTAGCCTGGCCTTTTTTTTCAGCAAGATAATGCCAGACCACATACGGCACGTGTTGCTATGACCTGTCTTGCAGCTTGTGAAACACTTCCTTGGCCAGCCAGATCGCCCAGATCTCTCTCCAATCGAGCATGTCTGGGATATGATGGGAAGGCGACTGCATCCACCAGGAAATGTGGATGACCTAGCCCGACAATTGGAGCAAATTTGGCAAGAAATACATTTGGCAAGAGACCATCAGGGAGCTTTATCACTCAATGCCATGTCGTGTGACAGCTTACATTCAGGGTAGAGTTGGGTTAACACCTTATTGAGCTCGTTACTTTGAGACTTTGTAACTCTGAAATAAATCATTCAATTTGTCTGAAATTTTAATCATTTTCTATTCTGTATATAATCTTCCTTTCCACCAATTTTTGTCTCCATCGGACAACTCCTTCTAGGTTGGTCGTTTTTTTTTGTTAATGAGTGTAGTTTAAATTTCTTTAGTATCTAGTATCTAGTATATAGTCTCGATTAGAACATTTAGTTTTGTGTGAAGCTAAATATTTATTACAACTTCGCATCAACAAAGTCATCCGCAGATCTCTCCAGTGTGTCTGATTGAGAAGGTCTGCCCCACTTAATAACCCACTTATAACTTTTATAATACAATAAAAAAAAATATTATTAAGAAATAGTATTTAGTAGCCGGAGCTACCTGAGAAAACTACTGTATTCCTCTTACATCACTTCAGCTTCTAGTGGAGTTACGGCAAAAAGCCTTGTGATATGTTTCTCTGAATTGGTTGATGTCCTTGATTGGAAGAAGGAAAGGCAAAACGAAGGGTGCATCTGAAGTATTTGTAAGATTAAGACAGTTAACATGTTATGTTTAAGTTCCTGAACTTTTTTTAAAAATACATTCTTGAATATTCTATTTTTCGTTGTTTTTTAAGTGATGAAAACTTTCTATACATACAGTATATCTAAAAGTCAAAGTTTTGTTTATGTTTACATGTATGTTCTCAACACAATTTTACACCCTTTGACGGATTTGAACCAAATTTTGCATAAAAACTGTCTACTACCCTTTAAAAAATATAGGCTACCTTGGAACTTGGACACCTCCCTGATTTCACATTGTGATAATAACTGCTAAACCGCTTTAGTTGAAAACACGAAATTTCACATGAGTGTTCTTTATCAAAAACAAGCGTTGCTATTTGATCGAATTGTCTGTATTCGGTCCCTATGGGGTGTAAACGAAGGAGTGGGGGGGGGGGGTCCGCGAATCTCCGAATCTGCTTGAGGTGGAAATACGAAATTTGACATGAGTGTTTTTGTCGAATCTTAATCCACAAATAGACCAGTAGCTGCGGCAAAGGCTAATAGTTTACTTATGGGGACCGTAAACAAATCATTTGGATCTAAAAAGAAAGATCCTAGGATTTTATGTCTAAGGGCTGTGAAATATTCACAGTTACACAAGATGTGCGAGGAAGCCTCATCTTCTGAGTGACAACTCCTACAAATAGTCTTTAAGATTCAAAAGCCGTAAATGCTTGTTAAGAGGACAAAGTCCATTAAGTAGACCAGCAACAATTCCGAGTTCCATTTTCCATAGCACTAAAAGCTCAGAGGCTCCATTTGTTACTTGATCCCTTGATTACCATCTTGGCTTGTCTTTGATCTTCAACCTGTGCCATGACTTAAGCTGTAAAGCTCTCATTTTCTTAAGAAAAACCTTTTTAATCATGTTATTGGATGAGCCAATAACAGGCTCTGGACCTACAAAGGTCAACTCGAACCTATCTTAGCAAAAGAATCAGCTTTCTCATTGCCCTCATAACCACTGTATCCTGGTACCCAAAAAAGACGAATCCTATTGTTTGTGCCAGTAAGGACAGAGCTTTGAGGCAATCAAAAACGATCTTAGATGTAATGCGGCACTGATTCAGAGCATTCAGTATTGCTTGGCTATCAGAAAACATGTAAAAATTTTCTATTTCTGATATTTCTGTTCAAACGGATACCGATACAAGCAAGAATTTCAAAGATTTCTGCTTGAAAGACAGTTGTAAATTATCTAGGCTATATGAGAAGCCATATTTATCTCTTTGGTAATATACATCTGCCCTGGATTCATTGACAGACTTCGATCCATCCGTACACCAACCGAATCACCTGTAAGTACAGGATCAGATCCATTATCCCATTCAGCTCTACTTGGAAAGTGTAAACTGAATAGTCTCTTGAAAAAATAAAGGGACGCATTTTGTCAGTAGTCCTTTGCAAAACAGATTCTTGACTAGAATGCTGTGGGTACAGCTTTGTATGGCTACTTACCGAATGGGTATCACATCCGCAGTCTTCAGTCTCAAAATGTAAATGTAGTAGCAATTCCACCACAGCTGTAATTGCGGTTGTCATTGTCCCTCTGATACCTATGCTCGCCATCCTCTGAAATTAATTAAGCTCACTTTGAGCTGTTGTAAGTTTGACCCTAGGCCACCATACTATCGCGGCATATGTGAGAATAGGTCTAACGATCAGAGTGTAGATCCAGTGCATAACCATTGGGGTAATGTTTTCCTAATAACCCTCCCCCCTCCGACAAAACCAAAAAATTCCTTTAGCTTTCATAATCGAGTGCTTCCAATGCTGTCTCCAAGTCATTCTGTGGTCATATTTCATACCCAAATATGTCTGAAAGTAAGAGCTTGCAACTCGTGCAAGTTCTTTTTTCTTGCGAAAGGGATCAAAGTCGTTTTGTCTGGGTTGACTGATAGACCTACCTTCCTACACCACCTTTCAACCAGTAACAGAGCGTCCTACATAATTTCTGATACTGTTTTAGAGAATTTACCTCTAACGACTATTGAGATGTCATCTGCATATCCAATGCCGCCACACCAAACTCCCAAGAGACACCAGCAGTTCATCCATCACAAGGCACAACAGCAAAGGAGAGAGAACCCCTTCCTGCGGGCAACCTCTATTAGTAGCGACCGCTAAGGTGTCCCCGAGCAGCGAGGATACGACCACACGTCCACTTAGATCTAAACCATAGACATAAGGTAGAGTTGATTCCATGGTTATGAGTGGCTACTTCAATAGCTTCTACCGAGATTTTATCATAGGTCCCCTCAATGTCCATGAAAACAGTAAAGCAATTCTTTATGCTCAAGGACTTTCTCCAAATATGTTATCATATAATGAAGAGCCATTTCAGTCGATTTATCTTGTTGATAGGCAAATTGATGACTGGCAAGTTGATGTGACACAAGAATCTCATCTCTTATGTATTATCAAAGATCTTCTTGAATAAATGGATCTTCTTGAAATAGAGCATGCTTGTTTACCCGGATAGAGATAGTTTACTTTTCTGTTTTAAAGTTTCCTAGTGTGGATTCCTGTGGAAAAATTAGTGTGTAAATTCCAAAAGAAAATGATGGCAAACATCGAATTTCTATAAAATGAATAATGCATCGTAATCCAGTTTTTGCGTGATCTGATTTCAAACAGATTAGGCAATTTAACGGAAGTATTAGTAGATTCAGACGAGAGAAGACTAAGATGGTTCGGAAACGTGACAAGAATGGGAGGTAACAGATTACCAAAGCCACTGATGGACTGGCAACCAGAAGGTAGAAACAGAAGAGGAAGACCGAAAAATCATTGGAGCGATAACTTATTGAGTGAAAATCTGGACAGATATGGACTAGCGGCAGTGGATAAAGAACAGTGACAAATGGTGAGAAATTATGAGGATGACTTTCAGTTGAGGAAAACCTCAGAAATGGGAAAAATCCTACAGAAGAAGAAGATTAGTAGATCCAATTTATTTTCAATGAAACAACAAATTTCATGTTAGATGTTACATTGTTCGTGTTCGATGTACAAAAAGAGTCATCTTCATAAAGTAAAAAAAACAAAACAAAAAACTAATCAAACAATTTTAAAGCAAGTAGGCTTGGAGTTCTTTCAGGAAGTTTGTAATTTATTCATGTTTTCTTTGTAGTTGGTCCCTTCGTCGTTCCTCACAATGCCATTGAGATTCTAGGATACTGTTTTCTGTTTGATTTGAAGCCAGTTTCTTCCTGGAACGTCTATTTACATTGTAAAGCACAAGAGTCTGAGTTCATGACCCGATACGAGAACAGCATGGATGAAGTGATAACTAGTACAAGGCAGAGCCTATTTTTGAATGTTGGCAACAACAATACCTTATCGAAGGTGAAGGAATTCTATGTAGGTAATTACACTAATTTGAATTTAGAACGTTTCCGTAATTAATCTTTGTGCTCTATTTTAGCTTTAACTTTTTCTTTTGTTTTGATTTTTTGTTTTGCTTTTATTTTATTGAGAACCCACTGGCGTGTGCGTGGGTGGAATTTCTAAATTGGTTTCGCGATCTGAGCTTTCAACAGAGGGTTTGTGTGGCTGATGAGTCCATGAAGAGAACGAAACGGCCATCTCACAATCCCACTGTTGATAGCTCAGAGACTAATTACCTTTGGTGCCTTCTTGGTTTGTTGTTTACTTTAACTTTCCATTTTTAATACATAAAACTCAAAATCAAGATTGGACAAATGCACCTGAGAAACAAGATGTCAGGTGAAAATATACAAACAAACAATATATAGGACTAAACATGAAAATTAACTCATTCGTATTCTATTTTATTAATTGCATTATATTGTCGAGACACAATTGAATTTATATCAGGAAGCTGACTATTGCCTGTATTAGGATAACATGATGTGTGAATTGTTTGCAGAAACGTGCTGCAAACAGTTTTTTAAAAGATGCGTGATAAGCATACTCCAACATAGTTCTCACATTATTGAGCTATCAAGTTACGTTAGGAATACTGCAAATGTTCCGGGGTCACAGTTGATAAATTAATATGGACTTCTTAATTTGCCAAAACTGCGATCACATACGGAGGCTTGTTTCACGTTTATTCGGTCGATTTCAAGGGCGCGCGCTATCTCTCACGTGCATGTGACACAGCATCGTTGCATTCAAACCAGAGGTCATAAGCCTGTAGTTGATTATCTGGTGGCTGGAATTGTGTTCTACATAAGCTGCTGAAAATCCCAAATTGGTGTAAGGGGTTCATAGTTGCCCTTTCCAATGCTAAATATGCCGCTTCAAAAATTGTGGACATGTGCAAACGTCGAAATTTTCATGTTTGCAAGTCCACCGTCAACCAGGTAATAGCAGAAAGTCGTATGAAGTTTGGATATCTTAAATTGGCTCTGGGAACACGAAAACAGTAGAAGGGCTTTGGAAAACTTGCAAAGAGAAGTGGAACAAGATCCCCCTCGCCTACCTCCAACACAGCCTTCTTCAATGAAAACTGCGATGCAGAGCCATTGCCAGAATGCAGGAGCACCCCATTGAACACAACCGGTGGTGGAGAAAAGGGTTTCGATAAGTCTAAGACGTGATCCCCCGTAATCGGGGAAGTGCTGAAATATAATCATTTCCTCTCGGTAAGGCCGATAGTAAAAAGGAATCTTACTTCAGTGGGGTTTCAAGCTGCACAATGCCGTTCCTGTGGGTAACATTCGAAAAAGCGGAATTGGTTGTTCCCGGGCCTAGTTCCTTGAATGCGGTGATCGGACATTGTTTCCTCTATCTGGGCTATCCATCAGCCGTAGGCGTCTAATGAGATGTCCGTACTTGTTAATCATGGCAAACTGGTTAGATCCTCAGGTTGGTAGGAGTCTGCTTTTTCAATGCGTTTTACGAAGGCTAACTGCTTCTTCCAAGTTGCGGAGGCGAACTGCTCACTGCTAATTGTGGAGGCGAAATGCTCACTGATAATTGCGGAGGCGAACTGCTCACTGCTAATCGCGGAGGCGAAATGCTCACTGACAATTGCGGAGGCGAACTTTTCACTGCTAATTCCAGAGGCGAACTGCTCATTGCTAATTGCGGAGGCAAACTTACTTGGTGGAGCTCTGCGTCCCATTATATTGGCAGGTCCAACCAATCAGAAACACACATGCCGATTCCAACATAGGGTGAGTCAGCCGTGACTATTATGTAGCGGGTGAAGGTAATGAAGATGAATAGGGATCCTTACCCGTTACCTTCGTATCAAACTGTTCTCCTGTGATGTCATTCTCCCATTCCAATTCCATCTCTATCCTTGAAGCGTAGTTGTGTTTGTCTAGGGAGTCAATTAGCCTATCTCAGGCTAATAATCCGTTCTCAATTAAATACTCGTGGGGGAATCGTATTGCTTTAACATTCCTTATACACTTCCTGAAATTTTCTTTCAAATCTAGGAAATTGATCTTCATAAACCGATAGCAGTTGCTATGATGGAGATGTTTTAATCTATATGTTACTAAACCATACGTCTTCTTTAAATCTCTTCTTCTGCTTATCATAATTTAAATAAAAACTACTTCTACTCTCAAAACATTAAAAAATTATATTTTTAATGCCAACGAATTATCGAAAGCATATCTTCCTTGCTTTCTTTCTCGAGTTTGTTTGATAACAATATGATTTCAGGTGAACTTACATTGCTTATACATAGTTATCAACAATCACAATAATGCAATAACATCTACATTCTCACGTTAATATTACAATAATTGATAATTTACATTCCATGGAATTTCGTAATTATTACAGATACTACAATAATTGATAATTTACATTTCATTGAATTCCTTAATTATTACAGATTTTTTGTTTCCTTTGAAGCATTTTTTTACCATTTCATTAGCTAAATTTACAAATATACTCTCTACTTCTAAGCCACTACTTTTATTGAAATTTAAGTTATTATGAAAGTTATTTCTTATTATGAAACTCTCCAATACTAGGAAAATTAGAAGTAGAGAGTATATTTGTAAATTTAGCTAATGAAATGGTAAAAAAATGCTTCAAAGGAAACAAAAAAATCTGTAATAATTAAGGAATTCAATGAAATGTAAATTATCAATTATTGTAATATTAACGTGAGAATGTAGATGTTATTGCATTATTGTGATTGTTGATAACTATGTATAAGCAATGTAAGTTCACCTGAAATCATATTGTTATCAAACAAACTTGAGAAAGAAAGCAAGGAAGATATGCTTTCGAAAATTCGTTGGCATTAAAAATATAATTTTTTAATGTTTTGAGAATAGAAGTAGTTTTTATTTAGATGTTTTAATCACAAATGGAGCTGATATACTCTATTCTAATTGTTCAATTGCAATTTAATTGGTACGCGATACCGGAAGTGCATCAATTCGCCCAATTCCGGCAAAGCAAAACAAAATGATGTTTTTCGGGAAATCCTCTGACAATATAAAGTTAGTTTCTTTGAAGTTCTAATTTAATTCAGACTTATTGGTATAAAACACTTTAACAAAATATCTCTGCATTTCTCATTATTTTTTTCTGATTTTTTTTCCCTCGAATGTCATATTTAAAAAATATTTATAAAATACATCCATAGCATCCCCAACAGGAATAGCTAGTTTTACTCTGGAATTGTGATTATATTCTGGAACACAACTTTTTTCTTTTGACTAGAGTTCACTAGGCTTACAACTGGTTGACACATAGGGCATTATTGTAAGACTTCTTATTGTCAAACAGTATGATGAATAGCTTCAGCAACAGTTTTGCTTTCATGCTATACTGAATCGACTATGTGAAGCTGAATTTCCCATCAATGTTCAGAACTTCCGGATTTATAATCGGAAAATGGTAATTCCTCTACCAACTGCTCCTGCTTAATATATAAATAAGTTCATCTACTTACCTTCCTTTATTAAGACATTTACATAAAATAAAATAAAATAAATGCAAATTATTAATAAAGGAAGGTAAGAAGATGAACTTATTTATATATTATGAATACTAGAGAGAGAATAAGAACGGAGTATGGAATTTATGCTTCTGCTTAAAACTGACATGCTTAAAATGCTTAAAACATTACATTATCTTACGATGTAACTAGAAATCATAGTTTTTGACTTTGGAATTACAATAGAACTTTCTTACATGATGTCTGAAGATCAAAACTATTATCCACTTCTTTTAATAATTGGAAACGAGAAAGAAGCTGAGCAAGAAAATTTGCTCAAACGCATTTATTTACGAAAAATGATGTATATCAATAAATTTTATGCATTATCCTATTCTATACGAGTCAATGAACTTCTATCACAGCCAGTTTATTTTTAATTATTGAATTCTGGGTAGGTAAAATCATAAATGAAAAATGAAAAGGTTTAACGAACATTAATGAAAATGCTTACATCGTAGTCATGAACATTTTGACAATGACGGAAGCAACGAAGTCGTTTGATCAATTTTTTTAATTACCGTTGATAATAAAGAAATCTGCAAAACAAATATTTTGACTGCCCTTCTAGAAGCATCAAATGAATTGGTATCATACAGTTAAACAAATAATGTCACATAATTGACATCATTATTATTCCTTATACAGTGAAAGGAATTGATGATTACTGGAGTCATGAGAAGGCTTCCTAAGTTCCCTTTCGATTGACAGATGATGAGACAACCAGAGAGGGGATCTGATGATTTACAATTCCCTTTGTTCTAATAATTTTCCTTATGTTTAAGTTAAGAAATCATTTTTTTTTTTGAACCAAAAAATTTCCAATTTTGTACAATCGTTCAGTTTTAAGCGACCCCGCAGGGAGGAAGTATTAGGGTTGTTGTGTTTGTGCAACGCTCTCCACAGCCCAAATCAGGATTCAGAGCCCCATGAGCATATCTCATTCGACTTCCCATGGCTTGACGGTTCGGGGTAAAAAAAATACCACTTCCGGTCCGGGTATTAACTGGCCATTGACTGAGGCAGGAAAATAGTGGTATTTGGATAAAACTGGAATCTAGCTATACAGAATTGACTATTCTGAAAACAAATATTAACACCCTCCACCCAATATAGCCACTTCTAGTTGAGTCATTTAGTCTCAAAATGGTGGTGGATTAGAACTCAATGAACTCAATACGATCATTACTTGAAAATGTACTTGACCCATGAATAACAACGACTTAAATAAATGAGTCAATGCATAGTATTGTCACCTTTTCTAACGCAAGCCTTGAGAGATTGCGAATTGTATGGGGTCCCTTGGTTTTGTGTTTGCTGCAAACTGTGAATTGACTTGTTTTTACTGCTGTAAGCGTCCTTATTTTTTCTCTTTATTATTTAGAATAAACAGGCTGCGGTCGTTCCATTTTTATTGGCAACGATTTTTAATTTCTTATCTTTGTGTTTTGTTTAATCGGTGGACAGTTTTCTTCATCTTTGTATAAACCCCAATGATCCGAACTTGTCTTCTTTTTTTAACTAGAAAGAGACCAAAGCAATGACGATGAATATTGTTATACTGTGGAGAAGAACAAGGCTTACAGCTCTAAATATCAGAATTGCCAATCAGAATTACCAGTCATCTGTATAAAGAAATGTAAGTACAAGCACAAGCACTTCTAGCAATACATTTACAGGGTGATCTAAAAGTGATGAAAAAGATATAATGAAATCAAAGTGAAAATTTGAATTCATCTGAGACCAACCGAACGCTGGTATAGAAATCCCCCACTACCTTTTTTTTTGTTTGTGTGTTAAAATTTGTTTTTGCTTTTTTCATTTTTGAAACACAATATTTATTCCTAAATTGGTTCCTTCTAACCTCTATCTCTGTTAGCTACTATTTAATGATGTAACTCCTCCTTGATGATCGCCAAAGAGCGTGAAACCAGGGCCGTCGCAAGGGCGGGGCGACCGGGGCAATCGCCCTGGACGCCGCGGCTAGGGGGGCGCCTGACGAAATCTTGCCCAGGGCGCAACGGCTAGGGGGGGCACCGCGGCAACGGCAACAGGAAATTCGCTTTTTGTTTGGTTGCTAAATTGGAGATTCAGGTTTTTTTTTTTTGGGTTGTTGAATTGGAGATTCCGTTTTTTTTTTTGGTTATTGAATTGGAGATTGAGGGGGCGCCTGACGAAATCTTGCCGAGGGCGCCACGGCTAGGGGGGCGCCGCGGCAACGGCAACAGGAGATTCCTTTTTTTTTTTTTGGTTGTTGAATTGGAGATTCAGGGGGCGCCTGACGAAATTTTGCCCCGGGCGCCAACAAACCACGCGACGGCCCTGCGTGAAACAGCTGTTCTAGGATGTTAAATTGAAACAGTTGCTGTTTGTTTTATTAATAGAGAACTTCCACTAACTTTATGCTAAGCTTCTTTAGTTAAAATTGTTCAGCAAGAAATCTTTAAGACTTTGTTTTGTTTTTCTTTCTTATTAATTTTCTACTGTTTTAAGCAGTGGTTCCTCACTTTTGGTTCAACCTTTTGAGTAGAAAAGAGAATGAGATTATTAGTTCAAATTCAGAGTTGATATTAGATATTCATTGATGGATAGTTTTAAGACAAGTAAGAAAATATGAACATACTTCTAATATTAATAAGGTATTTTGTAGATGAAGTTAGAAAATTGGAGAAAATTATTCTTTCGATACCACAGTGGCTTCACTTGCGAATGAAATCACATTCCAAAGTTACAACATCTATAAATTGGTGGGTCCTCGAAAACCAAGATATATCCTCACCTACAACTAAATACTTCTTATTGCACCAAACCCTACCATAGCCACAATTCATTAACATCTGCTTTCTTTAACTAACAAATAATCTTGTAATCTCGGTCTCGGAATCTTAGCGTGAGCTTTGAAGCCAATTAAAAACTCCAAGAAATAAATTTACTTCTCCATAATACAGTGACGACGAATGAATAACTGTTAACATTTACGCCTTTTGCATAAAAGGTAGATCAGAACTTCCTAAGATTCAAATATTATGAAATTAAATTCTTCCGTAAGTACAACCTCATATCTTTAAGATAACTCTGCCATTAATAGTAATGAGCAAAGTCTCAAATTACAAATATATTTTTTGCAGAAAACTCATGTTGACAATTTGAAACCAAGACAGACGAAAGTTACAAAACAAGAATTATAAACATTTTGTTAAGTAAATATTATTAAAAATTGAAAATTAAGTAAAATGGAGTAGGGATCTAAAATTTGTTTGGAGGGGAGTAGGGGTTGGAGGCAAGGGTTTTTTGTTGAAACATGAATAAATGGATTGAATTTGTTTATTAGGTTGTAGAATGAAACCACCACAGGAACCACCAACAGATGTTGAAGTGAAGTTGAATGGAACTCATTATACTTACACCTGCTCGAAGAAAGGATACGAATTCAAGAATAAAGGTACGTCGGTCATCCATTTCGGCTGCAATGAAGACGGCCAATGGGAGAATAGAAAAATCAAAGACTGCGTCTCAACCGACCCTGAAACATCAACCACAATGACATCGACAACTACCACTATTGCTGGTAACTATCTGCATTTTTGATTCAAATAGAATAACAATGTGTCTTCATTACTCTTAAGACGGAGAGTGGGAAGAATGATCTAAAGCAGATGCGATTGTTTAGAAGTTCGCTGCTATTTCGTTTATTCGTAGATTATTCATTACAGATAGATACTCAGGACTGTTACCAAAAACATGCTTTATTAGAATTCTGGAAATTATTTTGTTGTCCTTACACAACACCGTAATTAAGAAACAGTTTGAAGTAAAAGTATTTCGAAATAAAAGGCGCTGTGATTTTTTTGCTTTGTTTAATTGCGTTCAAAATGTTTTCTGCCGATTTATCCAATCAAGATGTAATCAAGTCATTGGCTAGAAATGACCAGATTTCCCCTTCTCCGTCTTAAAGATCTTTTCTTAAGCGACTCCAATTGTATTTTTATTATTTTGTATTTTATTTATTTGTTTTATAATTGTAATATAGTAGATGTTTAATTATCACTAATAATTCATATTTAAGTGAAATAAATAACAATCAGCAACAAGTCAACTGTAGCACATCGTCCATCAAAATCATAAATGACCTAGTATTTATTACATAAAGAGAACAACGGATTTTCTACATCACTATATTACGGTGATTAATAGAAAAGAAGCATACGTTAAAAATTAAACCGAATGTAGCATCATTTAATGTCCAAATATGAAGAGATCTATCAGTGTAGATCATAGTAGTTCCTGATATTTTGAACTTAAGTTCAAAACTTAAGTTCTAGTAGGTTTGAGAAAGATTACTATTAAATCTAAATTACATAAGAAATAAACTATTTACTGATTGGAGTTCAATTGGAAAACATACTTTTCAAAATAAACAGAAAAAAAAACCATAAAAATATTTGTTTTGAGATTTATACAAAGCTCTGTCATTATCTGATTTATTGTTATACGGCAAACAAATGTTATGAAGTTTGATTTGTGGCTGAGTATAATTTTAAAATTGAAAAAAAAATAATCTAATAATTATAATAATTGTTGGTAAAACTTAAATATATTGTCTTTGTAATATCCATTTGCTGTGATTTTTCCTTCTCTTTCCTCTTTTTTCCTTCTCTTTCTTTTCGTTCTTGTATGAATGAATGTTTTTTGAATGAAAAGAAAACTTGAAAATTTGAAAATTGTAAAGAAATGGGGTTTGTTGCAGGAATTTCACTTAATTACTTAATTTTAGACATTTTTTTTTTAGATATTCAAGCGAAGCCTTTCTGCTGTGTTTTGATGTATTTTTCTTTGGTAGTTAAAAACTTGCTTTCAAAAATTGCTTAATAACAATTAATAATTTAAAATTTATTGATGACCTCCATTAGAGCTGCTGCAACAACAATTAGTTTTGCACGCTACAGAGCAGAAGGTTTGTTATTAGTTAGATCCCGATACACAGATAAGATCATTCCACCTCGGTCTGATTGAAAGGTAAGTCTAGTTTCAGTAGAATTCAGTGAAAAACAAATGGCGTTTAGATTGGAGTTTACGAGATATTGTAAATTGTATTCAAATTTCAATGTCTTTTATTCATTTGAATTCATTTTTACGAACCACAATTAATTTTTAAGTACTGAAGAAAAACATTAATTCATATGCACATATTTCAATTTCAGTGGTTGGTAATTTGTTTTTCTTGAATTTACTTTGATTAAACTTGAGAATAGATGTAATGTTCGATTCTTATAATTAAAAATACTGCAGGGATGTTTTTCTTTTGGGGCAGTCTCAATCCTACAACTTAGTATTGAAACTTGAGACTTGAATCTCAATGATTATGCAAATTTGTTGTTTACTTTTACCAATGGCACAATGGAAAATATAAATCCACCTGACTTTGATATTTTATTTAACGAAAATATTAGGAGATCTGTGGGGAAAAAAGTTAGTTTTTCGGCCTTCGTTATATTGAGGCAGATTAATATGAAACTTATTCGTGCCTAAATCAGAAAATGATCATTAGAGTAATCACACAGAACTATTTCTGTTCCAATAAGAAGTTCCTGAATGATATTGAAGGCTGCTTTCCTTCAAAATATTGCATAATTTTTTTGTTATTTTTAAAAATCTTGAAAATAACGCAATCGGAAAATCTCTTTTTCTTTTTAAATTTTACTATTCGAAGCAGCAAAAAATTTACATTTTCTGAAAAAAAAATAAATAATTACTCCTTTGAGAGTCAGACATCCTATAACAGAGAAGGCAAAGAGAAACATCCAAGATTCGAACCCAGATTCCCACACAAGAGCAGCTCGGAAGGCCCGCCTTTGGAAAAGACTAGGCCGGTTCTAAAAATGACATTTGACAAAAAACTTTGCAAACTTTTCTTCTAACGATTTCTTTGTTTTAATGTAACGAATATACAAGATATATACAAGAATATACAAGTGCATTGAATGACTTTTAATGTGTCTTATTACTGATATAATATTTAACGAAAATAGTTAACTGAAAAAAAAAAGCACATCCCAAAAGATGAGTTAAATGTAAAAAATGAATATTAGCATCAATTGTTATTTATTTATTAGATCACTAATGAATTTAGAAAAGCAAAAATCATCTGTTTTAACTTTCGTGAAAAACATCTGAGTCTTTTAAAACCTAGATTCTGAATTGTTGCTCGATAAACCTATAGATGAAAGGTTACGTGAAAGTTGAACCGTATTAAATCAAAGCGGAAAAGGTAATAAATGAAATAAAAAATCAGGAAATATTATCAAAGACAATTGTAGCAAGAAATGCCCTAATAGTTAGGAGGGATATTTGAATAAAAAAGATACTGTTTGAAAATGACATTAGCCGTTTTACAAAAGATTTTTTTATTTTTTTTTTTTTATATAATTTTTTTCTGTAAATCTTTTTACATTAAAATATTGCTGATAAAAAGTACTTACGTAAACAATGTTACAGTGATGGTCAGAATTATAAGGACAACTGAAAATTTCACACAAATAAATTTATTTCTGAAGTAAATAAAGTGAAATGTATACATAAAATGCTTTTTTATGCTAGAAATCATTGTAGAATGCAAAACATTGGAAAATGCAAAATATGTATGATTTGCCGTATTTAACAAAAAAATGTCATTGTAAAAACTGGCCAAAATTATGAGAACAATGAATGTTTTTGCCTGAAACACACTAATAATTAATAATCTCCCCCTTCTTCTCAATCACTTTTATCAGTTTTGACGTCATAGAGTTTGACAGTTCCTTCAAAACGTTTTTAGAAATTTTTTTCCAGGCTTTTTCGATGGAGGACATGAGTTCTTGCTTATTTTATATTGAATACCATTTTTGTATACTTCGTGAGCCAGAATTCCCCACAGATTTTCCATTGGTTTTAGATCAGGGCTTCTCGCCGGCCAGTCAAGTAGTTTCACGAAATTAGCATCAAACCATGCTTTTCAAGTTTGATGAGAAACATGTACTGAGGCATTGTCCTGCTGAAACAAATAGTCTCTACTCGTAATTAACGGTGCCTCTGGTAAAAGATTATTGCCCAATAAATCAAAATAACTCTCAGAATTCAACAAAAACTATTGGAGTAGTTCTGCTAATTGCGAAACCTTCCCAGACTATTACTCAGACACCTCTAAATCTATGCTTTGCGAAACTTTCTTTTTCTTTAAGGAGATCATACCAGAAGTAGCAAAAATCATATGGTCCATCTAAATTAAGCTTTTTCTCATCGGAAAAGATAACATCATCCCACATTTTCCCCATAGTAATGCATTTTTTGGCAAACTCCATTCTCAGTCTTTTATGAACTTTTGTAAGAGGCGGTCGTGACATAAGTTTTCCATAATGAACCGTTTTTTTCTTTTTGTAAAACACGTCGAACAGTTCGAGCACTGCATCGTAAGTTTAATTCCCGTTTAATTTCTGTTGATGTTTGTTTTTTGGAACAAGCTCGTCCTATTATCATTCTTTTCACACGCACAGAAACAGAAGATGGCCTACCTGTATGTATTTGCCGTCCATATTTTCCGGAATTTTTAAGAAAATTATAAATTATATAAATTATATAAAGGACGTTCGCAATGGCTTACTACTAATTTATATCGTCTGGGAGAGCCGCGTGCAGAACAAAAAACCTGCAAATTTTGGTTTTTAGAACGTATAAATAGCGGTGTCCTTATAATTTTGTCCATACCATATTGCTGTTTAAATCCAAAATACATTTTATGAATATGAATTTACCGTATATTTCCATAAAAACTAATAAAAAAAATGCTGCATTTATAATTTGGTTTCCAGTCATAAAATTTGTATAATTTTTCCGGCCAACTGTAGCCAAGTTTGGCGATTTTTCCCTTGTCCTTATAATTTTGACCACTACAGTTGTAAAGTTTCAGAGTTGTAAAGTAAAAATTAGGGTGTATTAATATTTAAATTAATAATAAAATGTTTGCTTTGATGTTTAACAAGAATAAATCAAACATGTTTCTCATATTTTAAATATTTTAACTTTTTAAACTTATTGACAAGTGCGACGACATCCAATCTTTTTAATAATAAAATATTAAAAGAAAAAATCTCAGTTACAGGCCGTGCAGAGTTCTTTGGAGCCCCAATGATTGTCAACCATCAGAATATAGTTGCAGTCGGATATCCAGTCCTTTCAGCCTCTAGCCTTTAACCTCAGGAAAGGAATCCACTGTCCATTGTACAGAGGGCTTCGTGACTCATCTAGACGGAAATACCCAGGGAAGAATCCCCGACATCTTACGGGAATTGAACCCGCCTCCTCTAGCCCACTTTTCATCAAATAATATTAGGTAATCAATAATAAGAAGGAAATCAAACTTAAATTTTTATGTAAAGTACCAGAAATCAGTTTTCAAATCATATCAAATTTTAAGCTGGCTTTTTTTTTTTATTAATTTCTGCCTAAATTTATTCATCTTGTAAATTATAGTTTTCAAATTATTCGTTATTTGAAAGAGCTTTTTTCAATCGTAATTCATGTCAGAAATTGCAGTACTACTGTTTTGGTTTTTTTTATTTTATTTTATTTATTTGTAAGATTTTATGGAAAAAGAATTCTACTTCCTGTACAATTAGTACTTGCAGGAGTTAGATCCCAAATGTCTTTACTGAAATGAAAGAGAAAGAAATTCTTATTATTTGCATGTTTTTTACTTCCTTACAATCTAATAAAAGCTTCATTACTTGAAAACTCTGCATTTGTGGGATGTGCTGTTTACCATGCAGCACTTCAATTCTTATCTCTTATGTTTTTCATCAAATCTATTAAAAGCTGAGTACAGATTTTGTTGGGATCCAGAATCAGTTTATTCTCCTGTGATATTTCAACAACTGTATGGTAATGCTACTTTCGTTAATTGCAATTTCAGAAATATGATTTTTATAAAAATTGCAAGTGATTTTTTTTTTTTTTTTACCAAATTGATTAATGTAGTTTAAAGCTGTTCAGATAATAAGTCTTTGCGCTCCCACATTTATTAATTCTTTGGAATTTGTCAAAAACACTTCAGGTGCTTTTTTTTTAAATCAATGAATTACAGCAAAACATGTTTATAAGCAACTCCCCTGATAACCAGAAAAACAGCCCTAATGTGTTTTTAACGCCAGCATTTAAACAAACGGGGTATATTATTAATGCAGAAATATGATGTGGTAGCAAAAATTATTAAAAACCTATATCTTTCTATAATTATTTTTAGTTTGCTTTTTTTAAAAAAAAAATCTAAATATTAAATCACTTAAATGCTCTATAATGCTTCATACAAAGTTTTTACGTTTTCTTAAAGTTAAAATATTTTAAATACAAATATTTTCTTAAAATAATTAGTGCATAACCTTTCTTTGCAATCAGTTGTTTACTAATATTTTTGATAAGTTAAATTTAATTATAATTTATAAAGAAAGAAATGTCACGTTTTCCTGTTTTTAAAATTTTTTAAATTGCAGTCAAATAAAAAATTCCAGTAATTGCCAAAAGAATATCAAAGTAATAAATAATAAATGATTCAAAGTAATAGACTTAAGTGTGAACCTTTCGATGTTCATAATTCTTCTACAATACATGGTTTGTTTTTTGTTTTTTTTCCTAAGTCGATATTATTCCTTCTATGATGAGACCTTCTCACACAAGAGCTATTGTTGTGTCAATGCGCTAGTATTCAATTTCAAACTCATTTTTTTTTTAAAGAAAGAGGAAAAATTTCAAGAGCATTACATACTTTTTTAATCCAAATTATCCTGTTACTTAAAAGAAAATAATAAGAAAGATTTCATGACAGCATGATAGCATTAAGCTATAACTTTTAAAAAGTATAAGTTGTATTTTTATTTCAAACTATGGGAAAAACAAAGAATATTAAACAAGCAGGAATTTAATTTTCTTGTTAGTTTTATTAAAATGTATCTTTATTATATAATATGTTATTTTTATTAGAAATTGTTAAAAAAATTGAAATTATGCCAAGTACGATATTAAGATATGTTTTTCAAAAATTTAATTTTTATTTTTTTAAAAGTATTTTATTTACTATTTATTACGTCTTATTTTTTTAATCCTCACATTTTTGTGAGAAATTTTCCATCATTGTTGCTTTTTTATTTCTTTTCTCAAAAAAAAAAAAAAAAAAAATGTCTTCAAGCGTCGTAAAGTTAAAATAGATTTTTTTAAAAACAAAATACTTCATTTTCAGTGACCTCACTTAATTTTTTTTTCGAAGCTGAAAACATATTTCATTATCTCATTAATCCGATTAAAACTGTGGATTTTTATTATAATTAAAAGAAGTTATCATATCTCAATAATCTCTTCATTTTCTCACTGAAGCTGGCTGTTATTTGCTGGGAGTTCGAAATGATTTGCTTCATCTCGCCTTTGTGTTCGAGACTAGGACGAGACTTCAGTTTTTCTTTACGACGTTATCAATGTTTAGGCATTTGTTCACTAAGTTTTGCTCCTCGAGCCTTTATTGAAAAGTACATTAAATACTTAACTGAGAGGAGCCTTCTCTTGTCTCTTTAGTGATGTTTCCTCCTGAATGAACCTAGCTCCTCCTCCTGTTGGCTAACACCGAACAGTTGAGCAAATGGGTCATTCCAAGTTAATTCAACCAATGTCGTATGTCGTCATCTGTAATCCGTATCACTATTTTGGATTTTAATAAAATTTGGCATGAGATAAGTTTAAATCTTTTGAGAGTATAAAACCATAGTTAATTTTTTATTTACAAACAATTTTGCTAGTGATTTATAAGCAATCGTTTACTAAAAGGACAGTCGAAAAACGTCATTTAGATCATTATGTGAGCTCTAGCATTTGTATTTTAAATGAAGAATTAGGCTATCCCCCGTGTACAGATTGAACGATGTTTGAAGAAAAGATATGTGGAGATGAATGTTGGTTGATGTAGATGATATATGAAGATCACAGCTTGTATACGATATTCTTGTCGACGAACTGATTGTGGCTATTCTTTCGAGTGAAGATAAACAAATTGATTTGTGACTCTAGATATTGCAACATACAGTTGTCCGTGAGTGAAGACATCGTTCTTCAAATGGATGGTAACTTTATTTAGAGTCTATCCTTGAGCTTTATCGACCTATTTAAAGATAACCGGCCCCAGAAAAATGACTATCAAATAGA
>JAFIDM010000001.1:11298236-11335594 GCA_023159025.1 Thereuonema tuberculata
CCTTGTGTCACCTTCCCCCCACTCAAGTGTGGTGTCCCTGCCCCCCATAGGAGAGCGAATTTTTCACTTTACACAATATTTGTGTAGTTCTCATTTTCACCACCAGGTGGATATTGGGTATTTTAGGGATTTTACCCCATTGGGCGGGGGGGGGGGGCAGGTTCTAAGGTAGCCTATCTTTTCCTCAGAGTCCTAAGAGTAATTCTGCAAAGTTTGGTCCAGATAGGTCAAAGGGCCTAGGAGTGTATAAAGGACAAAGAAAGAAAGAAAGAAAGAAAGAAAGAAAGATTCATTTGTACTGTATATATGTAAAAATAATATAATATACATGCCCAAAAGACTTTTAGTAAACTTCAAATAATAAGTTAAAAAAACATTAAAAGTAAATAAAATTATTTATATTAAATTTAATTTTGTACCGTCATATCATAGAAAATATTCATTTTAACTAAAATTAAATTGGATTTACTCAATGATAATATAAGGGACAGTTTCAACTCTTCTGAAATTTTGTCTCGAAAGGTATCGTGGCGATTGTAATCCCCCTCCCCTCCTTCTGATTTATTATTACAAACTTCTCTATCGAAAAAGAAACCCAGCATTTTCCACCCTTATTTTTCGTAACCCTTTTTTCCATTCAAATTGAGGAAATGCTAGCGATTTGAAACGACGACATATCTGACTTAAGATGCTTAAATTTTTTTTTCTTTCTTTATTTGTTGGTATGCCAATGCCCACCTTGGAAAATTCTGTACGTGAAAGGTACTGAGGTCAGAGAATTATGCAGTTTACGACTTGGAATTGGTTATTTGAGGGAGTATTTCATTAAAAACCATCACTAACGTTCAAGCCCGTCTATTGTGATATTAAAAAGTCAACATTATCGCCAATCACGCACATAACGAGAAAGGATAAATGCTGTCATTGATTAGCCTTAACCTCTTACATTATTCATCAATTCTTTGTCATGTGTACGATGATTAACAAAAGCTTTTGGGGAGTTTCAGAATACATAACTATCAATAGATGTTGTCTGGGAATTTAATCACTTTTTATTACTTGTTTTAAATTTCTTTTCTTTAGACTGCCGTTGATGTCGATGGATAAATCTATTGTGTTGCTGACGGTTCTGTTATCTGGTCTTCCCAAACCAGTCATTTCAGATGAATTTTGTAAGTAAACATTAGCTAAAATCACACTATGTCACCTGGCAATGCATTGATTGAATTTTAAATTAAAGGAACCGTTATTTTAAAAACAATTCATTCTCACGATAATTGATTACAAGGACTGGAATGCCCATTAAAACTTTTTAATGGAAAAACTTTGATAGTAAATTTTTAATTTATTTACCTATAAATTTTAATTGCTTTTATCTTATTTGCTTTTTCTTATTATCTTATTAACGTAGGAAAAGTGAAGTTTATAAAAATCACTCATTCATGGCGGAGTGCACCAAACTTCAGTTAACGTTGATGATTGCAGTTTGGACGGAGCTAAAATTAGTGGGGGATGCTGCTCCAGAAAAATTTTATCCCTTATTTTAAAATTGTGTGAAAGGAAACAAACATGTATAAAAAGAAAAGTTATTCAGAAACTTGATAAATTTCTTTTTATACATATTTGTTTCCTTTCACACAATTTTAAAACAAAGTCTAAAATTTTTCTAGAGCAGCACCCCCCACTAATTTTAGCTCCGTCCAAACTGCAGTTATCAACGTTAACTGAAGTTTGGTGCACTTCGCCATCAGTGTTTGTAATCTGGATGCATTTTTAGACTATTTTGTCAAACAAAAGACGAAAGAACTATTTAAACCAAAATACTGGTAAAAAAAAAAGGCTGTAACAATAGCTTAACTATATGGTATCTATACTACAAAATTTAACAAGCGTGAATGTAAAAATCAGCTGTTTAATTAATTATAGAATTGAAATATGTTCGTTGGTGTTAATAATTTTCTTTTCCAAAGTTTTTGGTTTAAATATTATTCTTTCTTTCCCACAGTCCTTTGATAAAGCGGTGTTCCTACAATAAGAATCGAAAAGTTGATATCAGCACATTATAACACTTAGATTGAATGTATTTCACTAAAAATATTATTTATTTTCGAAAGATACTCTCGTGACTGTGACATTAACTTCATAATTACTCTGAATTTAGTCGAAGCGGTAGACAAAATGGCGTCGACTAGTTCATTGTTGGGATCTCTGTTAACCTGGGTGGGAAGAATGTAGTAGGGCCGTCTTTGTTTAGGCTTGATCTATAGGAGCGTTGCTACCGCCCAAAAATGTGCTGGTCTATACGAGAGCATTGCTAACGTCGCGTTAGTTTAGCCCCCAAACATTCTTGTAGATGTAACATAAAGGAAAGTGCACCCTCGAGAACACCGAACGCTCCTCGTCGACCAACGTTACCAGCGCCGACGAAGCGTTAACTAATATGTCACAGCTTCGCCGGAGTAGGTGCTCAATCATGAGGTTTCACTGAAACTCGCTGAATATTACAGCAAGTTCTAAAGCCATTTCAATAATGAAACTGGTGATGGAATTGGTGACAGGTGCAAATCACATAATCAAAGAACTTCAATGATGGTGTCAATGATCAGAATTATGATGATTCTTATTTATTCGTCATAGTTCTGATGCGTTTGGATATTAGCAAAAAAAAGTGATTTAGATTCCTTCTTTAGGTTTGCAAACATTTCACAATAGGGGTCAAGAATTAGTGCTTGTAATTTCGTTAAAAACAGTTACGATCTTTCATTATTAAAAATTTAAATCATCACCTGCAATATTGTTGATTATTCTAACAATTTTATTTTGGTGTTTTGATTGACTATTATTATTACAAACAATATTATATTATTTTAGTTTTGTTTTCATTTTCATTATATCAAAACTTGCATTGTAATTCATGCAGTTATTATTATTATTGTCAATCTAATTTTATTTTTAATCTTTTAGAACAAGTGCGAATGTTCTTAATTTGGATATTTGTAAATGTTCTGAGGAACTTTACGGAATTGTTTTTAAGCAAGTTTTGCTTTTTTTTTTTTTTTAACTGTCAGCAGTTAATTGTTAAATAAAACATTATTACCATGAAGTGTATATATTTATTACTTACATTAATTAATATAATTTATATATAATTACAATTTTTCATAATTTAAATAAATAAGAAACAGTATAAATATAACAGTTCTTAAATAGCAAATCAGTTTTATACATCGTTACATTTAAAATATAACATAGTTATTACTCTATGTAAGAAAAATAGATATATAATGACGTATTTTATATCATCAATTCCTCTGTTATAACCAAGAAACAAAATCTGTGCATTTCCTCTGAAAATAGAAAACTATTACACTCAAATGACTTCTTGGACTCTTCGCCTACCACGTGACATAGGCGTGGCTAAGGCTCAACTCTTGGTGGACACGCTGTAGGTCGCTGTAGGTCGGCCATAATTGTAGGCCGGAGATAGCGAATTTTTCCTATGCTAATTCTCCTCCTAATATCCACCCAGCCTCTGTAAAATAGGGATCAGGTTTCCTTCTCTTTGGTTACAGGCATTGGGCTGACCACTCGACTTCAACTGAGTTCCCAAATCTACCTACATACAACTTTTAATGTTATTTTTCGTAAAATATTTATTAATTAGTTAATTTTGTTCTTACGATTTATTCAATTAAATCATACTCTTTTTAGAACTATTTTAGATCTAATCTAGCATCAAACTGAAAAACATTACACACCCACTCTCCGAATAAAAAAATGGATGTGACTATTTATTGGATTTCTTAAGAGACAATCAGAAATTGTCTTCATTATCTTCATTATCTTTTCGACGATGAGTTAGAAACTGAAAACATTCACTATCTACCAAAAATATGTGAATATTCATAAAATCAGTAGGACCAGTTTTTCATAAACGACGAAACCTTGAAATATTGATACTTATTTTTGGCAATATCTGAAGATGAAGTAATGCAGTTGAAATGAACACAGAGAAATAACATTATTCGTAGATTGGCGTTGATCTTAAATCCACTGAACAACAAAACATCATGAAATTCACAAATAATGAGGCGGCAACTGGAGAACGAAGTTTCGGAGATGAAGTTTAATGCTATAAATATGTACTGGCTCTATCTGTTCTCTGTAAATCGCCTGATTCAATTGAGAGCAATTTTATTGTCCAGAGTCATAAAGGGCCTTTTTATTCACCCAGTTAAGGTGTCTACATATATGGAAAGGCCTGATTTTGTTTTTATTTTGATTTCCAAAATCTTTTTTAATCCCCATCGTTTAAGGGGAAGACATATTTTTTTTTCTTTTAAAATTCTAAATCTTACTTAAGTTCTGATTCCTGTTTTCAGTTGACTGTCCAGAGAAGTGTGATCATGATGGCGGTCAGTGGAAGTATCATTTATACATACAGGAAATGAATGCCTATCAAGCGAGGGCCGTGTGCAAAGCCAATGGAGGGAGACTCATCAATGTTAATAACGAAGACTTATGGAATAGAGTCCAGTCCTTGATTTCTGACCTGAAAAACAAAGATCAAGATATATGGATTGGTAAGTAAAAGGATTAATTATTTAAAAAATAAACAAACAAATGAATCAATGCACACGAAAATCATTAAATATATATATATATATAGTTGGGGCACCAACTTTTGCAGATTTCCAAGGTAAGATTCAAAGTACAGTAATTGTACAAAAGGACAAAAGTGAAAATTAACTTTCTGCATTACAAAGTATTTTTATTATTATTTTACGTAATTACAGCACTTTGAACTCAACGTTTTGAAACTTTTCGTCTTCCTTGGATCCAATTTGTACCAAAATATATACGTCACTTTATGGTGATTACTTAATATTAAAATTTCTGCTTTATAAGATAAATAATTCTTAGGCTACCGAGATTATTGATTTTTAATGGCAATGTAGATTTCTTCTCTCTATCTAGTATTAGAAATTCAATTGTAATACAAATTATATGGTAAAGTATCATTAATATGCAACGTGGTCAGCAATACACGTAGTTGCGAAGAGAACTTGATATTGATTTCAAAGAGTTTACAAAGTAAGCTCTTTTTTTGAAGTCTATTTACGTACCTATCGGTTATCAGTTTAAAATAAATAGCAACAGAACTATTGCAAGACCTCATACTAAGGAAATGTCAATCGTTTCAGAAAATAAAATGATTTATTCCGTCAGAAAGTTTTGGTTCTAAATAGAATAGCTCTGAACAGTAACGAAGATAAGATAAAATAACCAATTCACTTGCTGTAAAATCAGAAATAAATTTCGTCACCGAATTAATAGTTGGGCTACAAAAGGGCTACAAAAGCTACAAAAAGCAGATTTAGGAGAGGAGATATCATCTGCGAATCGCTGATGATATCTCCTCTTGGAGAGGAAGCTAGTTCGATGGAATTTTAATTTTAAAGTTTTTAATGTGTATAAAATTTTTTTAGCCCCGTGCGTAGGCATTGTGTTTGTTTTTTAATAGTATGAACAGTGCACGTAAAGTTTTATTTATTATTTTAAATATGTTATTTGATGAAATTTTATGCAATCTCTTCTTCTTTGAGTTATATTAGATTAGATTAATTGAAAGTGGGTGGCATGACTGCCGAGTACGTCGACCTAAAAGATCTTTTGTACTTCTTTGAGTTAATTAAGACACAGTTTCTGGCCCACACGTGAATAAAGACTGCTTTATTCAAACAAAACATACACGAAAATTTGCGACAATTTAAGGTTCACTATTGTGTTTCAGTTTGAGTCGATTTTCTTGCACTCGAGCGTAGATAAAGATGGTCCAATGGATCCTAATAATGCAATGATTAGCAAATGTCCTGCAATTATGTTAGCAGCTAAACGAATAGCTAATGTCTCTGGCCGAATAATATTTCTGACTGTTTCAATGACAACTATGAATGATATAAGTGTTGCGGGGTTACTTGTGGTACTAAATGAACAAATATATGATTGGTATTTGTGATTCATCCATTAATTATAAATGAAACTGAAATTGGTAAGGCTAACGAAAGAGTAATAAGTATATTTCTTGATCTAGTAAAAACGGGTAAGAGGACTAAAATATTATTTATTAGAATTAAAAAGAATAGAGAAATAAAAATCAATAAAGATCTGGTAATAGATTTTGGTAAAAGTAATTTAAATTCTTTTCTTAAATAGGATAAAAATATCTTTCATAAAATCTTGAATCGAGAGGGAATAATTCATAATTGCTAGGAATTGAGGATATTCCTAAGATAGTTCTGATTCAATTGATATTAAGATTTGTAATTGATGAAGACGGCTCAAATACAGAAAATAGGTTAACTATCATTTTCACTTAATTTGTTCTTTGATAATATTTGATAATATTATAGTTTTCAGATTTATCAATTAAATAAAATCTATGAATGAGACCATAAAATTATTAAAAGGATAATAATGAATGATGATGATATGAGAATTCAATTTATTGGAGCTATTTTAGGAATTAGAAGACACTGGGAAGTAATTTTAGTTTGACATACTAATGTTATAGTTTAACTAGACTTCTCATTAGAAACAGATGATAATTGTTATAAAATGCTTTAAGAGACCATTGCTTTCTTTTAGCCATCTGATGATTATTGATTTAATTTAGTTGATAGAAGATTTAATATTTACTGATTCAATTGCAATTGGTAGGAAGCTCCGCAGATTTCTGAACATTGGCAAAAAAAAAAAAAAAAAAAAAAATCCTGGAAAATTAGATAGAAAGGAAGTTTGATGTAGTCATCAACTTGAAAAATTATACAAAAGTGTGAAGGGGATTAAATTACGAGGAGGGGGAGATATGTCCAGGTTTCAATTGTAGGGTCCTAAAGAGTAATTTTGCAAAGTTTGGTCCGGATCGACCAAAGGTTAGGCTACGGCTATAATTGAAACCTGGACACATCGGAGTGTAAGTTATAATAAACAAACAACAAACATTCTCCTTTGTATATCATTAAATTAAATAAATATATTAAATTAAATAAAAATGGAGAATACAAACAGCATAAGGGTTGAAAACCCAAATTTGCTTATATTGGTTCTTCTCTTCCCTTTTGCTTTCTGTATTTTCCCTTATATTTCCTAACAATTCTAAATATGATGAATATTAAATGTTGTAAACTCTATTATATTTAACTATAGATATCATCACACTTTAACTGATATCATTGTATCATTCACAGCTTCCTTTAGATTTATACACAGTTTTTATCGCCATACGATTTGTAAGTTCTCATTACCATCAACTTAATTTACTTTTGTGTAGGTGGCAGCGACGAATGGCAGGAAGGACAGTGGGTTCAGGAAGACCACACTGGCTTACAGTTCACTCAGTGGAAGGATGAACCGTCGGAGAATCCCGACAAGAACTGCATTCGATTGGACAAAGGCAAAAACTGGCAAGAGGAAGACTGCTACGAAAAACATGGATTCATCTGCGAGTATAAACGTTGGTTTCCATTCAGTTTTTCTTCTTTCATGAACAAAAACATAATATTTTTAGAAAAAGAGAAAAATAGAAAAAAAAGAAGCAAAAGGAAATGTCCAATATTACCTTGAGGATTTTTTTTTGTTTGTTTTGTTTTTTTCAAAACACTAGATATTAGTTTTCATCAGCTAGGGTTACTCATCTTTCAACTATTCACAGGAGGTTAGAAATTCATTACGAAAATAACATGAAAATTTAAGAAATTAATTAATGAATAAATCAATAATAAATAAATAAATAAATAAATAATAATAATAATAATAATAATAATAATAATAATAAAGCCATCTTTGTTCTTTTGAATATTGAGTGAATCTGGCTGATGAGGCTTAGCAGTACGTCGAAGTGTCAACTCTTATTCTTTTTAGTCTAATTTATTGCTGTTCTCTCTCTTGTTCTTGATTCATCAGCTCACACTAAGGTTAAATAATTTAATTTTTAATAAAAATAATTAGAGATTTACTTTTAATACGTTTTTCAATTTTAAAAAAAAATCCAAATAATATGTCAAATAAAATTAAACATATAATTATATTTTACATATTAAATGAAAGGAGCGAAGTGGATGTCCTTCTTCTAAAACAGTAACAAAAAAATATCTCAGTATCAGCTGAAGTGATCATTTTTTGAAGTCCCCAAAACAATGTTTCCCTTCAGCTGAAATTCTAGAACTTTTATTACACTTTGAGCCAATTTGTTTTAGAGCAAAGACTGTAGTAATGTACAAACATAGCACTGTAAGTGAACCTAAGTAAAAAAAAATAGGGCTCAGAATGGTGAGACTACACATAGTGATAGAATAAAAGTAATAGTCATAGACCAGATTGTTGACTTGAAAAGCTCTCTTGTGTAACATACAAAGTGTGATCTGAGCCATGAAGACGACAGAAACAACCACATTAGGGGCCGTCCATTAATTACGTGAGGTGTTTTTTAAAAAATTTGGACCACCCCTCCCCCTTGGTGAGATTTGGTGAGATTTGGTGAGATGTGGTGGGCCCCCACCCCTCCCTCATGTGAGATTTCAAAAAGTCAAAAAATCAAAAAAGTTCAAAAAGTAAATATTACAAAATGTTGTAATCTGTTTTAATATGTATATTCTCTAAATGAAAAAATTGACGTGAGATTTTCGTTGACCCCCCCCCCTTTCCCCTTGGTGAGATTTTGCCAGACTCCCCCTCCCACTTTTGACCTCCTAAGGGACGATCCCTTAGAAGCTATCTTTGAATCTGCTGCTACTGCTTCGTTGAGCCTGAGTTTATACTGCTTTCTGGCTGATGAATGGTTTATAAAACAGATCTGGCATATGTTACTAAGCAGAGATTTTAAAATACTCGGTTTACTCTTAATATTTTGGATTACAAACCAAATATAATATGATACGTACTAAATTGTATAATACAATTTTCGAAAGAATGGATTATTAAGTGTCACATTTTTTCCTCCCGCTTGGAATATTATATAGCTTACTGATGGATATAAAGTCTGGAAATATGACTGAATTTCTTATGATGTTTACAGTATAAGATCAAGGGCTGAGTTTTTACTTGCCCTGGAAGCTTATTATACCGTTTTCGAAGCTGAAGTTCTTGCTCTTCCTTTTAGTGCCTTACCTCAGTCATTATGTCATAGGACAATACTTGCTCCGACAGTCAACATGTTCTTCTTGTTGATCACAGCTTGTTTTTGAATGTAAAAAATGTCTTGACCAGATAAGCCAAGAACAATCTTATTACTTTTTTATTGGGTTGCTGATCATGATAATTTCTTCCAAATTCCGTGGGCACTAAATATTTTTCTTGAATTCTCATTTAAAGTTGACAAACGATTGCTGAAAGATTTTCTATTTCAAAAGTTGGCCTCCCCTGATATGGGACAAGTTAAGTTCTTTACTGAACTGACTTATCAAAAATTCGCAAATGCACTTATTAGTCTTAAGATATTGTAGAAGATTTCCAGGATTTTTTTGAGACACTATTTTCTTAAAGATATTTGCATTTACTTGTAATAGCAGTTGTGGTCAGAGAATCTTAACGTATTTCGTCTTCTTGTCCAGCATTAGCAACGAATTCATAGAAATATTCGATAATATTATTTACCACCGCTGTTATTCAATCCATTAGGCTTAAAATAATCTGGCTAAATCCTAGAGACTTACTGCATTGTATCTATCTTTTTATGACCATTATGGCTGCCTTCCAAGTGTATTCAAGTAGGTAATCATATATTTGTAGTGACTGGTAATGACAGATGGCGAGAAGATGTTGTCTTCTAGTAAAATATAACCTGAGCTACTGCAGATTGCCATCCAGTGTTTATAACTTTACACTCCATCATCTGGTGTCAGAAAGACAACTTCAGTCTTATCGAATTCTATCTATTTAATAATCTAAGTAACTCATCAAAAAATGATTTCATAAATTTTACTATTAGCCAAAATGTTAAACAGAATTTCGGCAAAAAGTCCGAAGTGGAAGCCGATTGAAATATCGGGAACAGTGAGATTTTTTTCGAGAATTCTTGGGTATCAATACGAAGAGATTTCGAAAGAAATACAGATTTCTTATTTTCTCTAATAAATATTATTCTGTGGCTTATTCTAACGCATTCAATAAATGACTTTTAGATAAAAAATAGCATTTATTTTTGTTAGAAAACTTAGTTACATCATTAAATTAAAAGTGTTGAGAATTCTTCGACAATTGACAGGTGATAATTTTCGTTGATAGTGGAAAGTGCTACGGAAACATGTGTAAAACTTTTAAAGTTTTCTATTGGTAAAACATCCAATGATTGCTACTTAAGTTGAGAGAAATAACGGCACTATAAAATAGTCTTTTATTTTGTGTAAGAGCCAGTTTCAGAAAAAGATCAGGAGTGACGTCATTGAACCAAGTTACACAATATCCGTCAGCCTGAAACATAAGTTAGTTCCACCTTTCTGTAAATATCGTAGTGCAAATAAAGGTTTTGTTAGATGTGAAATTACTTTAATTTTGTACTGATAAGAATGAAGTGTTTAAAATTATTTTTTGTGGAAATTTTCAAGCTAGTAAAAATCGATCATGCAAAACAGTAATGGTTATTAAGTTGTCGAATACTTGACATCATGGTTGCCTCCACTAGCTCACACGTGTCTCCTTAATGTACTTCAAAGTTAATCGTTAAGGTCTGTATTTGAGTGGTCCTGTGATTTGACTGGTGAGAATAAAATGAATGGGTAATTTAAAGAGGATTAATTAAAAAGCTAAAAAGCTGGAGAGGGAGAAAAGAAAAACAAAAATAAAAATACAGGTAAGAGAATCGATCCAGCGAACCTTATCATGAAAGACAGATGCTTAGACCAACTCGCCATCACAGAAGAGAGATTCCTACGCCTGACGTCACTCCCGATCTTTTTCTGCAACTGGTTGTAGTCATGCCATTCATTTCATTGTACAATAAAGCCATTGGGTTTGAGGCTTGAATGCATTTACGGGACTGACCCTGATTGTAATAGACAGATCTTATTTTTCCTGTCTCCTCATCTTAGAGTTGTCGGTACCTTCACTCTACTCCCCCTCTCCCAGTCACTTTTATTTTTATAAACTTCTGCATTATTTCTTCTACTTACTGTTGTGTTTTTCTCCACGAAGAATTTTTTAAAATACAAATCCAAAATTTCGACTACATCCCATTGTATACAAGCGACATTTTGATGACAACAAATTGCTGCAATGCAATGTCGACAATTTTGCTTTTTATCGATGTATAGTCGAAATGACAGAGACTAACGCCGTGGCTTAGTCTAAAGCACACACATTTTATTTACAATTATTTACAGATACAGTATATATATACAGATCGGACTGGATTCCGAGAATCTCTCTGAAGCTCTCTGTTCTGTCCGTCACTTGGAGAGCGCTAGCCGCGACGCTTTCTGTTCGGTCCGCCACTTGGTGAGAGGACAAGACGCGTCGCTGTTTGGTCCCCCGATTCGGCCAATCACAGGACATTAACTGACCAATCGAGGGGACTTCTCAACTTTGTATCATTATTATTTTTGTACAATTTCTAAGTTCTTCCAATGAAATTTAAGAATAAAGTGTTATTTACACTGATAACTTGTTTCTTCTGATGGAATCTTAAGGCTGTTTTACACGGGTCTTAATTTGCTATCATTCGAATGATAATCACAGGATAAGTCGCCAAATAAATGCAAGAAAATTCCGTATTACTCTTTTCCATTGTGACTTCTAAAGATATTTCCTGAAGATTGCCGAAGAAGAATTCACATCATTATACATTTAATGCTTTTGCTATTATTTTACTTACGAAAATAAATAGTTTTGTTTAAAATTCAATTATTCACAACATAAGAATACGCCACGTTTTGTTTTTAGTAAAGTAAGAGAGAAATTATTATATTCGTCCTTGCTTTGAATTTCTTTGTGTTCATTCCCAAGATTTCTCGAATAAGTCTTGCATCTCCGAGACCAGAATTCGATCAGATAAGGAGAAATTGTTCAAATTTTGGTTAATAATGTAACTTTTTCTATAAGCATCCGTTAAAACCTTGCGGAAAGTTTTTTTTTTTTAATTCGGATTTAAGAAAAGTAACTTTCAATGCATAGATACGGCTAGAATTTGACTGTAAGGTATCTTTGTCGACACCTGATTTGGTATTGATTGTAAAGATAGGAATCAAAATTATTATATATATTTTATTTTAGAGTTAAGCTGGTAAAAGCAAAGATCAGTTGGTGATTGCCAATCACAGAGTGTGCATATTGCCTGTAAATTATTTTGTTTGTTTTAGGGATTTTTTTACTTGTTATAGTAACTTTTGATAACAATACGACTTGGCTACAAATGACTTAATGGAAAATGTAGATATTGAATTAAGATGAAAAGAACAATCGAGACTTATAAATATAGTATATTCTTTTATCTGCAATTCAGCATTTGGTTAAACTGGAGAATACGGTACTGCCAATCACTGTCTTCGTAAGGATATATCTAATTCCGAATCCGCGCAGGGATACATGATGGTTCATACTGTTACCTCAAGATGCAGTTAGCCAGATGAGGGTTAGTTTTTCTAGTAAAAGATCGTGCAAAACCATTTTCAAATACGCTTACCTGCAAATCTCATTCTACTTTTCACTAGTTAATTGAAAAACTAAAATTCATTTCTTAAAAGTAGTGCCAAGGAAGTCATCTTGTAGTAGTAGTCCAAAACAGCCTGGTGCAGTAATCTCCGATTTGATGAAACATTTTAACATTTAACAGTTACTTTAATCCTCATCTTCTATCTTCGTAGTAAATGCCTAATCCCAGTGAATAATATTAATTTTAAAGTCCATAATGTTCTGACATTAAATGTTGTTTTCTATAGACATAAAGTATAGTCACATTATCTTAATCTTGAAGTAAACCAGGGTAGATACTTAGGATCTATACTTATAAATACTTGAAGATATCACCTACGTTGAATATCGTCCTACATGTAAATTTCGAACACAAATTGTATATATCGTATGGAAAGTGATCTCTTAAAATTAGTTGTATTTACTCGAACAAGTCACTTATTAATTACATCTAACGAAATTCCTTTTATTCTCAAGAAAATTAACTCATGGATATATAATTCACATATCGGTAACCTTTTATTAAAGACGGAAGATGTTTGTTTACAATCTATTTCCCTGGCTGTTACTTACCAACTTTGTTTATTAGTTATCTAACACCGTTTTTCCTAACTACCATTGTTGCTCTGTCCGTCTGCACTGCATAACAATATAACTATTCTTCCGTGCTATGATGCTAAGTAAACATCATTGCTTTATTATTCGACTTTAATTCAGAAATTTTCCTTTGTGAATACTTTATCACTTTTTTAGTTAATTTGCTCTTTGCCAAATAATATGTTCAAAAAATAACACTAGGATGTATAATAAGATAAACCACTACTTCCTTACTGTATATCCACAGATTTCAATTAATTGAACAATGAGAATCAGAAAATGATAATTCATGAAACTCATCTTTGTTTAGTTTATTTTTTACAAAATATTTTAATATTACTGTTTTGATTTTCTCTTTTAGCTGCAATTGAGAACTTGTTTTGTCCCAGGGCCTGCTATTACAGCGGTGGAAAGGTGATTTTTGCCTATGAATACAAAACCAAAGCGGATAGTGGACGGACCACGTGCATGAATGCTTATGCTTCTGTTGTTGGGCACGAAGATAAACACTGGAGGCCATTGCATCAGGCCGTTCAGGACACTCCCGCAGCAAACGACCTCGCCTTCGTCATTGGTAAAAATTCTTTTCTTATTATATTTAATAAAAAACAATAATTTATAATATAAAAGCTATAAAATTAATATTAACACATTTACACATCAACAAATTTTAATATAATTTGATTAAAAAAAGCTTTTGAAAGCACTTAAAGCCTACTTTCTTGAAACTATTTTTTATTTGTTCTTGTTTAAATAGAGAAAAAAAATAAACCGAAAAACCTTCATTTCAAGTTACAACAGTAGCATGGACACCAGCAGTTCATATCGTTTATATATCACAAATTATTTAAATTCAAATACTTACTTGAATTACCTTAATTTCAATCATATCCAAGCAACTTTTGTATTCTTTGATTTTCTTGTGGTAGATATTGAACCGAAAATAAGCACAGCAGGACCGGAAGAAATCTGTACCGTGGTCGACAAAGATGGCCGACGAAGAGTGCCGTGTGATGACGAACAAGTAGGCGTCGCCTGCGCATCCAAAAGTGAGTGAAATAAAAATCCTTCCTTGCATAAAACGGACGGATGAACTAAAGAAGATGCGTTCGAAGCATATTTAAATAAGGGAATTCCTTTCTACCATTGCACACTGAACTCCCTTAAGCCTAAATGAGTGCTTTGTTGTTTCTTATATATTGTTTAACAGGTTTTTGACTAGTGGGTAGTTGACAATAGTTTTACAACTGCATTGCTCAATTTTTTTACCGTTGTTGTTCTTTTCTGATGAGAGCGCGAATGAGATCACGATCTTTAATACTCACTGAGCGCATCAACTAGATACATCTGACTGATGAGACATAATAAAGATGAAACATCTATCGTTAAGATTGATTTACACAGATAACTATTTAAAATTTGACTGAGAATACAGATTGGTTCCGACTCACGACCATCCGATGTACAACCACCCCACTTACGATGAAAAAACCCAAAGAGCCTTCACAAGCATTTTCGAGTTGCATCTGAAGGTAATCATAGTGATAAAAATGAGCCAGACAGTGGTCACGAGGCTCGCTCAGTAGCACAACAAATCAACGGTATTAGTGATGGTATTCAATATCACTATTACGCTACAACTGCAGGGTGTCTGCAAGTAATTGGAGTGGGTTCATCACCTTGTAATGGCCACTTTCATACAGCTCTGCTGATCGAGTTTGTTATTATAAGACGAGCATCTCTAAAAGTTTTGTTTGAATTGCCCGGTAGGTTTCCGCCTCCAACCATGAGAGCGCTGCAGTTGGAAAATGGCGACGAACAATGAAAAAGCGTATGTTGTCCTCGAATTCCATGCAAGTCAATCCGTCACAACGGTCCATCATGACGTTCGTGACTTCTTGAACTGTACACTGCGAAACCCATGAATGATGATCACATATTGCTGCCATGGCTTCCACGCTCCCCTGACTTAACTCCTTGTGACTTCTTTTTAATGGGCGTATGTCAATGATACAGTGTTTGTGCCAAAACATTGAACCACCATTTGTGCCACTATTACCGGCTGATCTACCAGAAATACGGATTCGCATTTGCAATGCTTTCTCTGGAATTAACAGGGACATGCTACATCGAGTGTGGGACGAACTTGATTACGGAGTTGATGTGTGCAGTAACTAGCGGTGCAGATATCGAGCTTCTTTAAAATGGAACAAATACTTTGAGAGTTTCTCTGTCTCTGTACAATTTTTTTGATGATATGTTAAATACTACACCCACAATACAATCACGAAACCACTCCAATCATTTGTAGTCATCCTGAATTTAAACAGTTCTATTATTAATATATAAATATACTGTTTATTGTTATGTCATTGTTTTGTTTCTCTTTGCTGAGAAAATATATCACACGGTGTTGTATTTAGCTACTAAGTTAGGACTATTTCATTTCCAACCCAAGATTATAGCTGTTTTCTTTGTCTCTGCTATTTCCTTGTATGTGTTCGCGTCGCAGTGGATTTTCAGTAGTGTACAATACAGTACTATATTACATGCAATACATGTGTTGTGATTGAAGTATGTATTTGGAGTATTGCCCTACCTTTTTGCATAAAATTTACTTTATAAGTGTTTGGGCCTATGTGTGCCTTAATAACGTGTACAGTATTTATAATTTCTGACATATTGTATATTGTACTGTAGGTGACTTTCGAATTACGACCTAATAGACCCACGAAGCGTTCATCGGAAAGTAGGCCCGTCGTATGTCGAACTATCTGTAGTGCATTTTTTTTATAAGCATTAAGATAATATAAGGAAATTGCTCGGCATAAATCAAATCCCCAAAGTAGTGCTTCATATCATTTCGTCTATTTATATTATTTATATTATTTTTGGAGAAGTTGTACCTTGAGGAGAAATTGTGAAAAATGTAAGATTTTTCAAAAGAAATGATTTTCAAGGGAACAAAAATTGGAAAATTACAAAGGAAAAATTGTAAAAATGAATAATACATTGAAGCTCGGTTATATCGCGATCTTTCGGATCCAAGATCTTAAACATCACGATCTGCCCGAGCTTTTTTTACTTCGCTATGTGAAATGTCGGATACTCGAACCCTATTATCGTCCGAATCGATTTAAAATGGTCATTTCGCGATTACCTACATCATTCAGAGCGATGTGAGAGAATTTTATATTTATAAGTATTCATAAATCATCACCTTTTCAACACTTTGATGGATTGTATTGCTACCGAACTTTTACACACGTTCAGTGGCGCACTGGCGCTGGGGGTATAAAGTGCGACTGGAGCAATTTAATTTAAAAATACAAAGAATTTATTCAAAAAGAAAATATGCGAAAGTTACAGATCTCAATTTAACGAATTGAAGATTCGCCCAGGTTCTGGCATCCTTGAAGGTGTCGGTAACGGGACGGTCCTGGTCAACTTGAGTGGCCTAGCGTTATCTTCCTCGTAGCCTTCTGTATCGGGACGGTCCTCGTCAACTTCTCCCGGCAATTGGATCGACTTCTGCGGCCCAGTGTTGAAAATGTCTCCGTGGCCTATCAACCACTAAACGACAACAAACTTCCTTCCAAGTGGGGAGCTCTCTCTCCCTCTCTGTGAGTCGCTGCCTATCAACAGGATTCTTCACTTTCTTTTCTATCTCCGAACTTGGCGGACGACCTCTGTGGCTGTTCGCCACACACCAACTGCCCTTTGCAGCTCTCTGCGCTCCATTATAAGCCCGAGCTCTGCCTCCCTTTCGCTCTGGACGAGTCCACTACAATGAGGGAGACCGGGTCGGACTGAACTACTCTACACAGGTGGAATGAAATCAGTTGACTCCATTCTCTAGGGGGGGTCGGACAAATCCACAGGTAACAATATTCGCCAAAATTTTCATATTTCTGTTTTCTTACGGTTTGGCGCCGCCATCTTGGCATCTTGTACAAACAACGAGTTCTCTAAAATCAATCGATTTTCATACTTTTTGGGCGAAAATATAATAAATTTTGCAATTTTACAATTATACACCTTGTCCAAAATAGAAGGGGGTCCAAGACCAAATCGCGTCATATCCGAATTCGCGATATAAACAACCGTGTTATAGCCGAGCTTCACTGTATATGTCTTTGATATATATACATATATATATATATATATATATATATATATATATATATATATATATATACATATACTGTACATACCGGGTGGTTGTAATTGCAGTGTCCCTATTCATAAAAGTCTAGAGCGATAAGTAACAGTCGAAAAGGCAATTTAGTAGGGCGATATTTCAGGACATTCGATCGACATTTCAGGAAAGAGAAAAATAGTACAGTGCAACTTGGATAATTCGAAGCTGAAGGGACCACTACAAAACTTCGAATTATCCAAGACTTCGAATTAAACAAGTTATATCTTTTAACTTTAATTTCAGGTCCATTGAATGCTTGAAAAGATTATTCTGTCAATAAGTAAAAATTTATTCAGAAAGATCATGGTATGAAAGACTTGAACACTATATACAGGGTGTTTCAAAAATACACGGCATAATTTCAGGTATGTATTTCCCACATGTAGACAATCAAAATAGTTCATTACAACATATGTCCGGAAATGCTTCATTTCCGAGTTATGTCCTTCACAACATTGAAACTCACCGGAACGTTTTTCGTATTTACAGATGAAGCACAGTTCACACGAGATGGCATAACAAATTTCCACAATCAGCATGTATGGGCATATGAAAACCCAAATGCAACTGTTGTATCTCATCACCAGGTGCGGTTCTCCCTCAACATGTGGGCCGGTATCATTGGTGATCGATTAGTTGGACCCCATGTACTTGTAAACAGACTTACGGGGCAGGCGTACACAAACTTCCTGGAAAACACCATACCTCATGTTTATGACGACACTCCACTGATCGATCGTCAGCACGCTCACTTCTTGCATGACGGCGCTCCTGCACACTTCAGTCGTACGGCTCGCCGGTACTTGGATCGAACGTTTCCTGATCGATGGATAGGTAGAGGTGGCCCAATTGCTTGGCCTCCACGCTCACCTGATCTGAACCCTCTCGATTTCTACTTGTGGGGCCATTTAAAATCATTGGTTTATTCGTCTCCGGTGCCTGATTTGGAATCCCTTCGGAATCGAATTGTGGCACGTTCTGAGGACATACGCAACATTCCTGGAGTGTGGGATCGTGTTCGCAGGTCATTGAGACATCGATGTGAGGTCTGTATTCAAGCAGGAGGTGGTCATTTTGAACATCTTCTGTAATGGCAACGACCGGCGGAACGAAAAACGTTCCGGTGATTTTCAATGTTGTGAAGGCCATAACTCGGAAATGAAGCATTTCCGGACATATGTTGTAATGAACTATTTTGATTGTCTACATGTGGGAAATACATACCTGAAATTATGCCGTGTATTTTTGAAACACCCTGTATATGTAAACAAAATAAGATTTATATTACCTAAGCTACAGTACGTATTACATTCAATACAGAAAATTATAGTTTTTCAAAAAATTGTGCAATATCTGATTGTTTTGTAGAATTCAGTCGCTTAAGGTTAGCAAAATCATCAAGCATGTTTAGTGAACGGAAAACAGCTTCACTTACGTTGTTTTGTCCTTCAATGTACCGACGAAATTCGACGCTATCCCGTACTTGTTGGCGATTTGGCATTTCTTCTTCACACTATTTTCCAACTCGCGAATGACGGCGATCTTTTCAGCGAACGTTAAATTCTTGTACACGCGTGGTTTACTGAAAGACATGGTGACACTGACAGCAGGAAGCTCGAATAGCGTCTGGAGCGTCACGTGTCGAATGGCGTCACGTGTCGAACGGTGGCGGGAAGGGATTTCAGTTGTCACGTGTCGAATTGCTTACCGATGAAACGCCGAAAAGTCGTTATGGTTCGAAATTTTTTATAAAAAACTTCGAATTAAGGAAGTTGAACTTCGAATTATCCACGATTTTTTAACATTGATTTAATAAGAAATTCAAGGGACCAAGAGAAATCTTCGAATTAACCACGATTTCGAATTATCCAAGTTGCACTGTACCAAAAGTATCACTATGCCAAGTGTGCGCTGTAAGCAACGAAAACGCAGTTTCATTTGCATAAGCACGCGTGTTGCAACCAAGTTCACGACTAGGAGTTTATTCCGGTCGAGGGCACAAACTAATCACTTTACAAGTCGTTGAAGATGTTGTACACATACCTATTGTTGAACAGTCAATGGAAAATGTTGCAGACTCCAGTAGAGCACGTGCAGTGTCTTAGCAGTTGGATGTATCCTGTGTGGAAAGTTGGTGACAATGAGAAAGGTGGTGCTTTTTTATCAGTATAAGATCAGCATTAATAAGCAGCTATTTTGCCGTAGACAGGGAAACCCGATTGAAGCTTGCGTTAACCTTTCTTGTAGAATGACAATGAATGAATCGTTGTGAGAGGCAGATGTTGTGGAGCGATTGTGGAACATAATTTCACTTCAGTGGAGCAGTGAACAGCCGTAACATCGGGACATGAACAACCTTCCTGTTTTCCAGCAGTTTCCACTGCACTCACCTAAAGTTAGTCTGGTGCCGATTCAAAGTCACATTCGAAAAAGCTACTCACAATGGCCCTGTGACGGAACAGAGACACCGAGAGATGCTCAACATCGTTGTGCATTCCAACTGCTACAGCGACAATGTTTGGAGGAAACCACTTTCATGCAAGATGGAATGCCTTCACAACATTTCACCGAGAACAGAATGATTAGTCGTACGTTTCCAGTCACCTGGCCACCTCGTTCTCTGGATCTTAATCCTTGTGATTTCTCGTTGTGGGGACACCTCGAAAGTATGGTGTATCGAGGACATGTTGCAAGTTTGGCAGCCTTGAAAGACAATATCACAATGTATGTAAGAAGCATCACATAGGATCAGTTATGGTTGTTCATCGCCTTCAGGTTTTAAATCTTCAGAATGGGAACCAATTGAGCAGCTTCGCTTGCATCGCTAGGTCAGTATTTCTGTAACAGCATGAGTGACTTTTACAAATAATATATCATTGCATGAAGCGCCACATAGTGGTGACGTTTGGTACTATTTTTTTTTTTCGGGAATGTCGGCCTCATCTCCTGAAATATCAATTACCAAATTTTCTTTCATTTGGATTGCTACATACTGCTATAGACAATATTGAATACCGGTAGGTCTACTTTTATTACGATTCCCCTCTATACTATATATTTGTTTCTTTGCTTAATTCCATTCTACCAATAACTTCTTTAAATATTACATCTTCTTATATGCCACAATAGAATGTGCACAAAAAACTTTCAGAAATTACACTTAAAATTAACAAAAACTGAAAATGAAAAAAAAGGAGGAATAATTTTCAAATTTTACTATTTTTAAGCCTTTTTGTAAATAACAAAACAATAAAACTTATACATAAATGTAAATTCATTCACAATCGAGTATCCAAATAAACTAAAAGAACTGAAAGAAAAGAGACTCATTAAATTTTTAAAGATCCTAAAAATTAACAAGAAATTGGGAAGAATTAAAGCCTACTTTCCTTACAATTTCTTAAAATTTCTCTTTTTTTTGGTTAAAGAAGTGAAAACGACAAAAACAAAAAAACCTTCATAACGTTATTATGAAAGAAAACTCAATAACGTGGTAATTTTAACCTAATAATTGTTTATGTCAATAATGACACATAATACGTGATTGTAATATATTAGTATTAAGTTACTTTATTGGAAAGAAAATCCAATAACTTGTTAATCTTAATTCAATAATAATGAGGGATGCTTTTGAATAGTATTGAGATAGACTCCAAAGTTATTTTTGGAAAAGAAAAAGGCTTGAAAAAGCGAAACGATATGGTTTCGCGAAATTTCGCCGGAATATAAAAGGAAGAAGGTTAAAATGGTGTAGTATTATATAATCTAAATAGAACGTAAGAAGTTATGAATTATAATCTTCATAACATTTATTTTCTAATTACAATAACTACAAGCACTGAAAATTTTTCATTTTCTGAAGAAATAAACTTAAATCTGCAATTATTCACTTAATCTACAAGGATTAAGGCCAACTGTTTTAGAGATATTAAATAAGAAGTTTTCTGTCACCTTCTCGTGTTAGTTTGTTCAGATTCCTTTGGGAAAAGATTTCAAATGGAAAAGTGAGCTCGTCCTCGAATATGCGTGTCAAGTTTCAAGGAGATCCACATAACGGTTGAATAGTTATTGGGAAGGGGACACCTATCCACCCACACACACCAGATGGACTGAGTTAATGCGCGACACTTTCCTTTAGGCTAAAAATGTGCAGAAAACTTTCTAATGAGTCTGTTGTTCGTATGTGTCTGGATGGCTTTATAACCTGTGATAGAATTCTAATTATTGATGAATGGGAACGGAGACAAAATATTGTATTTATCTGCTTTTACAAGTTTTGCCATTTTTTTTTCTTGGAAATCACCTCATTTGGACATCTACAAGTTAACAGTTTTTCGTATCTCAATAGGTGTAAGATTTTCTTTTTAATCGGAGAATACAACACCTTGGATGTGCAATGACCCATTGAATTCTACACCAATGATCTTTCATTTGACTTTCTATCTCTGCTGGGAGAAGTTTCAGATGTCTCGATTATTCATGTGGATCATTCATATGCAAATTATGTAATATAGATATTCAAACTATACTTTTTTTAAATTAAATTAATGACTTTTTTTTTACTTAAATTTTCTTAGGAATTGATGACATTGTGAACCTGTACGAAGATTTAGGTAAGAATTTCATTTTATCCTTAAATTAATTTTGATAAATCCAATTGTAAATTGAAAACAATTTTTATATAACATACAAAACTATAGGCATTAACGATAATAATGTGCATGAACACATAGAACCGAACATTAGAGTTATAATTCAGTCAGTGGCGAATATAGAATATATTTTCGGGGGGGGGGGGCCCAAGATTAATGTAAGGTTAAGTTAAGTAATTTTAAGTAAGACACTCCTTGGAAACCTATCTGTTCAACCAAAGAAAAAAAAAAGCGTTGGAAGGACATACCTTCATTATTACGGGGGGGGGGGGGGGCGGAAAAAAAAAAATATTCAAACAAAAAAAAAAAAAAAAAACGATGGAAACCTATCTGTTCAATCAAAACAAAAAAAAAACGTTGAGAGGACATACCTTCATTATTTCGGAGGGCCCGGGCCCCCTCGGCCTCCCTTATATACGCCCTGAATTCAGTACATGAGTTTTGAGTTCAAACTGAACATTATATGAAAAGATCTTGTCTAAAATTATAATATAATAAGTTGGTTGTCCACAAAAATCTCTATTTAAAACGTAAGGCTGAATCAAGGTCATTTCAAGCCATCTAAAGCAAATAAAAATTTATAATTTTAAAAATGAATGCGTTAAGTACGTAGCAATTGTAATTTTTTGTAATTATTTGTCTACGATTTTTGGGAGTTCATTTTATTTCACTTCAGCCATTCTTTCAAGATAGGAAAGTTTAAAATCATGTAAAAAAATTAATAATAATAAAATTAAAAAATGCTGAATCAATTGTATACAGAAGTTTTTGAGCTTAAAAGAAAACAAAGAAAAATCCTTCTGGCTGTCAATAAACTATGATAATAAGATTGAATTTCACTAATTTACAGTTTTTGATTTTAAAAAAGTAAATAAAGGCAATAATAATTGGTAAAGTAAAAGGCAAATTTATTCCATTTGGCGGAACTTACATTCCGGAAAGTTTGATATTACGACAGCATAAATATACAGGAGAAAAAATATATTATAATAATAAGAAAATTGAAGAGACCAAGAAAAAATGTTCTAAATGACGGGAAAACGTTATTTGCAGGAACGTAAAAGCGCGGTTCGACGGTATATGCAAATTATAAAAACAGTTATTTGACTATTGTTAACGAGTTCTAATAAATACAAAAATAGTCAATAAAAATGAATAATAAATAAAATAACATGTTTACTTAATAAATAATTTGTTATAATATTACAAAAAAAAATGAACCGATCCGCCAGTTTTTTTTTTTTTCAAATGAAATAAAATGAATTTAAATAATCTTGACAAAACAATAATAAGGAATAAAAATTGCTAGATATGTAATGCTTTTCATTTTTAAAAATTCGGATTTTTATCTGTGTTTGTTAAAAAAAATTGATAATTTAAAATGACCTTGATTTCTGCCTCTCTTAAAATTATTCTCAAAATTACTTCAATAGATAGAAATGCTGAAAAGAAAAAAAAATAGAAATCTTTTCCATTATTTTGTCTAGATTGTTCGTTAATTCTCCGACAATGAACTCCAAAATATAATCGCTTCTTTTTGTGTGTTCCTGCTGTCACATGACAGCTCTAATGGCAAATCAGCAACGTAACTTGTTGTGTTTTTGCCAGAGTTTCTTGGAACAGATACTGAGGTGGTTTCCGTTGCCTTCCTCAGGAAATCATTATGTTATGGTTTCAAACCTGAGGAGAAAAATAAGCAGACAAACACAGAAAACAAAAGGAACATCCATGCCGGTTCCGGGATTCGATTCTGACACATCCGCAACCTTGACAATCTTTTCTTTGTTTGATTTTAAAACTGAATACATGAGACTGTGCTGTAAAGAATGGTCCACAACTTTGCCAAATTCTAATCGAATTAAATAATTTCATTGACTAATTTCTGCTTCGCTTGAAGAACTGAGATTTGTATGGTTCTTTATCATCTGCATTCATCATCACGATGTGCGAACTTCATATTCGAAGGTACGCGGTACTACGGAACCCTAGTGACTCCCGAAGGGCGAATCCCTAGGAGAATCCGCAGATATACAAGGGAACAGATACTGGAGTGGATTCCCATTGTCGTCTCCAGGACGCCGTCTCCAGAACTGAATGACTTCAGAGCGAAGAGAAAGTGTAGAAGAGGCTGACAAACACAAGAAAGGAAATTGAAACGTCCATGCTCTCGACCGGGATTTGAACCCGGGTACAGACACACTGGTCTCAAGGCAGACGGACGCCTGCGACCGCAGACCACTCATCTGCATTGAAAGTGTATTTTTGAGAATAATTTTCCCGCATTTCTTTGCTAAATTCATTTCCCATCACGAAAGTTCTTTAAAAATGACAAGTTCTTGAAACAACTTGAAACCTGCTTTCCTAAACTTTTAAGTTTTTGTTTTTGAAAGCGCAAAAACAGTGCGAAGAAAAAATTGAAAAGAAAATCTGGTTACATTATAACACCTTTCATCATAATAAAAGAGAACGATAACCATATATTGGCTTTTAAAAGAGAAACAAACTTAAATAAAATTAAAGCTTCCTCAAATGTTCAAAACACCTCCAACGCCAAATTTATAAAAAATATAAATATTTATAAACGAATTTTCGGAAAAGTTTCTTCTTTCCTTTGTCAAGTTTTAAAATAACATAAACAATTTACAGATATTAAATATCAAACCATGGCACACATCCTGGACATTGTTACAAAATACCAAATAAGAAACACAAAATTGTAAAATTTGAAGAATTGTTTTTTTTTTAAAGAGTGAATAAAATTGTTGTAATCATGTTATAGTGGAAAGTTTAGATTACATGAAAGGAGTATTGTTTTGATGATTGGTTCGTAGATTTTAATGGCGCAAAAGCAATTGTTTTGTTGGTGATTTTGTAACAATGTCCAAGATGTGTGACATGGCATAGTATTTAACCTCTGTAAATTGTTTGTTATTTTAAAATTTGACGAAGGAATGAAGAAAATTCCCGAAAAATTCGTTTATAAATATACATGTTTTTTTACATATTTGACGTTGGAGGTGTTTTGAATATTATGATAAGAAGAAACGCTGTAAGGGAGAAATATGGACTTCCTCAAATGTATTTGGATTAAAAGTAAAATTAAATTAAAAATCAACTTCGTTCTTTGTCTTTCGACATCATCTTTTGTCAATCCCAAGAATATTTCTAATAATAATCCCATTTCCAAATTTCAGTTAAAAAAAAAAAAAAAAAACAGATTTATTTTATTGTGTTTTATTGTGAAATTATAATTTCAATCCTAACAATTTTTTTTTCTTTCTATTTTATAGCGAGTGGTTTTATTGTACCCCGTGAGAACCTGGAAATCTTTGGCACTTGTTTTATGTTTTTCTTGGATAAGAATCCAATTATTACTGCGATGCAGGTGTGCGATGCTCAAGAAGCTAAAATTATGGGCAAATACATGCCTACAAGCTCCCTCAATTTTTACACCATAAAAAGCTTATTCTTACAAGTGGCTAATAATGAAACGCTGTCACAGATCGACCGATTTTTCGTAGGTAATTACACTTTTTTTTTTAAATTAAATTTCTTATAATTCTTAGGTGTCCTTAACTTTCACGTTAAGATAAACCATTTAAAGAACTTGACGGCCAACACACGTAATAGTTTAACAAGTTTGAACACATTAAAAATACATTGGAGCACAACCGTCCTACACAGACTTTGACGATTGCCAATACAATGAAAAAATGAAGGGTTTATAAGGACATGTGCTTCAGCAGGGAGATCACATGGTTGAGAGAGAGACCTCTGGTGACTTACATGTCAGATGAAAGGATAGCCATATCCGGTCGTCTGCATACAGGAATAGATTTCCGGTGTGGAAATGCAGGACTGCACTTTTAAGTTGGAAGGATGACATCGGAAGGGACTAGCCACCAGACATTGAAACACAAGGTGAAGTACGGTAGCGATCTTCAGAACAATGGTAAAAAAAAATACAATCTATGTATTGATGATTTTTTCACAATGAAATCCGTATAAGGAATGACCTGAGCTGACAAGGAATCGTTAATTCCTTACACTTATGAAGACAATGATTTTTCTCATAAGCGAGAACTATAGGGAGGATTCTGTAAATCCAAAGAATGTTCAGAATCCGCCACATGAACCGTAGTATAATAACTATGGTCACCGTTGCGGATAGCTGCCAAACGCTGTGCGATCCGTTTGGAGAGGGCCTATATAACGACAAGAGAAATCACTATACTGGAGAGCATAAACAACCCTTATTCACAGAACCCTATTCTCGCTTATGAGTAAAAAATGATTTTCTCATAAATCATTTTCTTAAGTGTAAGGAATTGTTTATCATTATCACAGATCGCCTCGCATATAACGATTCCTTGTCAGTTCAGATCATTTCCTTATACGGATTTCATGTGAAAAAAATCTTATTATATTATATAACAGCGTTATTCTGTCTGTCATTGTCATAAGACTTTACGTTTTTCCAATTTTGTGACCAAACTATAAGAGATAGAGTGGTCATGAAAAGGATAAAATATAGGGGTAAGTCGGGTAAGATGACGAACTCGGTATTTCTCCGACGCATTCGTAGATAGGAGCAGCTGTCCAAGCAATTTCTGAGACTCAGGTGATTAGTAACATAGTTCACTGCAAACGATGTCAGGCAAGATTGTTTTGCGAGCAGTAGCGACTAAGATGTGTTTGTTTCCCGTGCGTTTGTAATTTTTCGACTTCACAGCGTAAGGAATTACTCGAATACGTTAAGTTGTTTTTACTCTTTCATAAAATATTCTCAAAATACAACTCGTAATGTAAAGAACCATGTGTGGTGTAGGTTGTTTACGATAAGCTATGGTAATGATAAATAAGTTCTAAACCAAATTGGGGGCGTGGGGTAAGATGACGAGAAGTTTGCTTAGTTTATCATCTTATCCAACATGTTTTTTAGCTAACTTTTATGAATAGCTTTTGTTCTATTTTAAAAATTGGTTTTGAAACTGAATTTTAGTTGCAGTTATTGTTTCTTTTATTTTAAATCCTCATGTATGACTGTTTATCTATGAATGTTTTAGGTATTATAAACAACATGCCACGAAATTATACAAGGAAAAGTGACAGGGGAAAGGGGATAAGGAGACAATGATTGCAGCTATTGCTGAAGTAAAAGATAAAACTTCAAGTGTAAATGCTGCAGCAAAGAAACATAACGTGCCAGAGCCAACACTAATGTTCTTCTAAATTTTTGTTGTACCTAATTGTTCAAAGTTTTGTTTCATTACGAGCAATCTGTTATTGTAATTTAACTGTTTCATCTTTGACTTTTCTAATTCATGCCACACGTTAGTAAGTGAAATTGTTTCTCTGCATTTGTAAAATAAAATGTTTATATCGTAATGTAGGTTACGTTTATCTGTTTGTCATCTTACCCCGTAGGTAGGGTGTAAAGAAATGGTTGAGCGGGTGGCTTAAATTAAATATTCTTTAATAAGTTCTATTTTAAATTAATACAGAACTTTAAGTATCAAGCCGATACTCTGTGTAAATTTAGCTACACTAAATTAGCAACTTAAACTGTGTATTAATTTCAAATAGAACTTATTAAAGAACATTTAATTTAAGCCACCCGCTCAACCATTTCTTTACATAGGGTAAGATGACGAAAATTACTCTTTTTTTTATTACGAGATATTTTTCATAATTCGAGAGGGTAAAACAGCGTTTCATATTTTTTTATTGAACATAAAGGTTTAAAGAAGTATCCTTTCAAATTTCAGGTTTTTAAACCACTTACTAAACCGAGGGAAAAAATCTGAAGCTTAGGTTAGTCATCTTACCCTACTTTCCCCTAGAGCTTTTTAAGACAAACAAAATGCTACAAAAATCTTTCGAAAAAAGTTTTGGTTTCCAAGATGGCGCCTTTAAAGGGTCAAATTTTGACTTTTTCTCAAATTAAACGAAAAGTATAAAGTTGGAAGAGAACATTATATTGAGAAAATGTTGGTGTTTGAAAGTTCTATCGAACGGTATAGCAGTCATTAACAAACGTTTCTGCGTTTGGAAGATACATGCAAAAATGAAGTGTTTTTGCGGCAGCCCCTCCGTGTGAGTGCCAACGCGCAATACAACTGAGTTAAAACGGAAAAGCCCACAACGAGCTGGGAAGTCGTGTATTCTCTGATCTACATATTAATTTGCTAAAAAAATAATTTTTTTTTTTTTTTTTTTTTTTTTTACTGCTGTACATGCAAGGATTCCGGAGCGAAGCGACGGTTCCCATCTAATATATTATAAAAACGTTATTCTGTCTGTCATTCTGTCATAAGACTAAGTTTTTCTAATTTTGTAATCAAACTAAAAGAGATAGATTGGTCATGCAAATGGATAAAATGTAGATCTTTTTAAGACAAATAAAATGCTACAAAAATCTTTCGAAAAATTTTTTTGGTTTCGAAGATGTCGCCTTTTAAAGGGTCAAATTTTGACTTTTTCTCAATTTAAACGAAAAGTATAAAAGTTGGAAGAGCACATTATATTGAGAAAATGTTGATATTTGAACGTTCTATCGAACGATATATCAGTCATTCACAAACGTTTCTGCGTTTGCAAGATACATGCAAAAATGTAATTTTTCGCTTTAAATTTCTTATGTAATTTTTGGCGCCAACCTGTAATGCACCTAGTTAAGCGGAGAAGGCCACAACGGGCTGGGAAGTCGTATATTCTGCGATCTCAATATTAATTTGCTAAATAAATATTTTTTTTTTTAATGCTACATATGCAAAGGTTACGGAGCGAAGCAACGGTACCCGGCTAGTCAATACATAGTTAGTTTGTTTTTTTTCTCCTGTAGTTACCATCGTTCTGAAGATCGCTACCGTACTTCACCTTGTGTTTCAATGTCTGGTGGCTATTCCCTTCCGATGTCATCCTTCCAACTTAAAAGTGCAGTCCTGCATTTCGACACCGGAAGTCTATTCCTGTATCAGACGACCGGATATGGCTCTCCTTTCATCTGACGTATAAATAAACCACAGGTCTTTCTCTCTCAATCATTTGAGCTCCCTGCTGATGCAGATGTCCCTATAAACCCTTCATTTTTTAATTGTATTGTCAATCGTCAAAGTCCGTATAGGACGAAACCGATTATGTATTTTTTTAATGTGTTAAAACTTGTTAAACTAGTTATGTGTGTTGGCCGTCAAATTCTTATTCATAACTATGTGCATACGTTAAATTATTTGTAAAAAATCATTGAAATTTACTTCGAATGCAAAGTGTCTTTTAGTAAATACAGGAGGGCGAAGCGATAAGAATATTACAGTTCTTCGTTTTTAGAGGTAATTTTGCTGTCTATACATACAAATGTTTTCATTAGCCAAGACTGTATAAACTAGTCCATTGTTAAATACTTAAAGCATATTCCTTCTTATATAAAAAAAAATTGCAAAGTCTAAACATTAACAGAATTATTACAAGAGGAGGTATATTTATTACAGTCTGCCTCAGATTCTTTAGATCCACAGTTCAGTGGATCCACACTTGCTAGCTACAGTTCATTTAATAGCTAGCAAATAGTAACGGATTACTCATTCGAAATATCCTATTTTCTCCAATGCCCGGGCTCTTAGTGCTTTTGCCTTCGGCCTCAACAAAGGGCGAGAATTATGAAATTTACGCCATAGGAAGCAACTGACGTTACACCCGCAGAAGCGGACGAAACACACAAGGAGAAAGTTACATCCATGTCGATGCCGGGATTCGAACTCAGGTTCCGACACATCTGCCTCAGGCGATGTTGTACATTGCATTATTGTAAATTTAAATGTTTATTTTTTAAACATGTTTTGCTTATTAATTGATAACTGTTATTAAGTGGATTTCCAGCCATGAGCAAGAATCATAGTCACTTCCTTCACATGACGAACTATTATCATTCCTCACGACGACGCTTAAAAGAGAAACATCGTAATAGAACTCCTATGGCGCCATGTATCACCATAGTACAACTTGCTTAAAAACATCGTTTTATAGAAATGCTATCAAGTTGAAACGTCGAGCATTGGACTACTATCATATTTTGTTTTTTTCAGTATTCTATATTTTAAATAGTTTTCGATTTCATTCCAGTGACCTACTATTAATCTATTCCATTTGGAGATTTGTAATGTAATTCTGAACACACACAGTCACTCCACTGGAATTTTTTCCTCAATGGTTGTGTTCTTTTTTCCACTTGTGTGTTTGTAAGCTCCTCACTGCTTCTAAGCTCATACCCAGAGGCATGATCTAGGCTGCTTTCGGTAATCCATAGCTTATTTATAATCCAAATTACAATATAGATATGTTTTGGTCTCCACCACTTCCGGAGACCAAAAATAACGATTGTTGTGTAGAAACACATAACCAGAGGAATTAAGACGAATTTTTGTTTGTTTGTTTTTTTTTGGAACCAAACTATTCCGAAACACATAGTTAATATATAATCGATGGAAAACTCTCTATTTTTTTTTAATCTTTCGGCGCCGGAGGTGGACATTTTGAAGGCAAGAACCTGTACCCGTCGTTAGGAAGCGAGCAGCAAAACCAGCTGGCGGCAAAGTCATAAGATCCCTTCCAGAATGTTTCGAAATAAAATAGGAAAAAAAAATCCTTTTTAATTAATACTAGGTTAGGTTAATTGAGGTACGATCGTTTCCAGGATGTTTTGTTTCGAAATACAACAGGAAAAAAAAATCCTTTTTAATTAATACTAGGTTAGGTTAATTGAGGTACTATCGTTTCCAGGATGTTTTGTTTCGAAATACAACAGGAAAAAAAACATTTTTCCATTTCGGAATGACCCTCAATTTAGCAACTTATCCGCCATCTTTAAAATAGTCCAAAGACCGCTATTTTTCTTATTTTATAGCTGTGCTTCCGCGAAGTGTCACCTAAATTTCTAATTTTCTTAAAAACCACAAAATAAAACCACAGTTTTCGATTGATTACATCTCTAATACGTATTTCGTAATTGTTGGATTCCAAAAACAAAAAACAAAACAAAAAAAAGAAAAACCATCTTAATTTCACTGATTCTGTACTGATGCTACACAATCATCAAAACAACCCCCGAAATCCCTTGCTAAAAGGATTTCTATAAAACATTTGATACAATGTTTATTTATGGTCTAACATAACCATCGGCATGATTATTTTATTCTCCACATTCTCCAGCCTTTCCCATTCTCAGCTCCCACAACCAGAACCCCCCCCCCCATCAAATTCAGGTCTCAGGTTCCAAATGCAGTAATGGTCTGTACTCCCATGTTATGATCAAAATCATAGATTCTTAGCTAAAAATATCAAGAAAACACAACATGATTTCATGTTTTTTTCTTTATAAACATGCCCAACATAGGCAATATTCACTTAAAAGGTAAAAATGCAATCTAAACTTTGATTCTGGGAATTCAGAAGCTGAAGAACTTTACATTTTTCTTACAATTTCTTTAATCTATATTACTAAAAAATTTTATTTCTCTGTCTGACCGGCGCAATTGTTGTGATTTGTGAAAATAGAAATAATTTCTACAAGTACGCAACGGGAATCGAACCTGCAACCTTCTGATCCGAAGTTAGACGTCTTATCCATTAGACCACGGGGACTACATTCTAATCTCTATAAAAAATTCAAATAGGTCATAGTTATTTCAAGATTTGAAAATGGCGTAAAGAAATAGTGCTAAGGTTCAGTTGTAATAGAAACTCAAGTGTAATGTAACCCTTAAGGAAGTCGTGAATAAGACGTTTTTGCACATAACTGTGAACATGATGTCCATTATTGAACACGTGTAATAGAATAGTTCAATTGATTGCAATGCAGAATAGCTCTATGCAGACGATTAAAGTAGAAAATTCTGGGATTCTGACTCCTGGTTTGAGTTGAGGAGGGCGTTTTATTCACAGATATATGAATCCTAAAAGCTCTCTTTCCGTATTCTGTAGGGGTCAGTAAAACTGGTTTCGTGTCGATTTTTATTTCTAAATTCCTCGAAAAATAAGAAAAATCAAATGAACGTACTGTTATTCCTTTATAAATATTATCAGCATAATATATAGACACTTAAAATCGAAATACGTATGTCTGTCCTGTGTTAACGATAACTAAGCTATGCATCAAAGTTAGCTGAAATTTTAGAGTTAAGTGAATGATTAAGCAAGAGAGATTCTCCTTTTAAATACCTATCCTCAATAGGTAAGGAGCTAAGGCGTTCATTTGTCTGTCCGTCAATGATCAAAATAATTAAAACTACTTCTCCAACGAAGCTGAAACTTTTTATAGAAGGTTAAAGGACTTAAAAAGAAAAATCTCTAATGATTTTGGTAAAACTTGGATCAGTAGGTGAAGTTACAGGCCAAAAACTTTAAATATAAGAGAAAAAAATGCCTTATTTGAAAGATAAATATTTTTTAACAATTATTAATATGCAAAAAATTAACAAAAATACTCCAAGTAATACATTAAAAACTTACATAACTCTTTATTGAGAAAACAAAAGAACTCCATCTTGGCTATATGTTTCTTTTCCCTAAGGTGTAAGGCTCGTAAAAGAAAGGTCGCTGAGACTTTCGAAATATAGCCAAGATGGAGTTCTTTTGTTTTCTCAATAAAGAGTTATGTAAGTTTTTAATGAATTATTAATACGCTTTTACCATGAGGGTATTCGAATAATTTTGCCCTCCAACTAAATTTTCATCCTTATTAAAATAGTTACAACTACTTTCTGAATTACTTTCTTCCAAGAAAGCCATAATTCTTTTTAACAGATTTCCATTACAGAAAGTTGAATTGAAATCAAATGCATACGTCTTCTAAAAACTCAGCAAAATTCCATTGATTAAACAGTGACGAGAATCAAACGTTGCAAAAAAAAAAAAAAATAAATAAATGTCCGCTATTTTAGATCAAAGTTAAAGCAAGACACCACAAGGTTATGCAGGGCAGGAGGTAAGGCTCCAGCGAATATTAGTTCTCGGATTAATTTGAAATCACAAGTTCGCTTGTACACTACCTCGCATTAAGAAACGTAACACTGCTACGCATTTGAAAGAAGGCTGGGTGTAACAAAGGAGGAGAAACAATCTGGGGATTGAACCTGACTCCTTTGTACTTTAATACCCGTCTATTAAAGAGATTGTGCTACTTTCTGTGTTTTTGAAATTGTTTTGTGTTTTTGTTTTCAGATTACATGAAAGCTGGTGACAATGAGATTTGTGGAGCAAGAGATAAAGCAAAAGACTACGACGGATCCATCCCTGACTGCCAAGAAAAACTGGAAAGCATCTGTAAAAAAAAATGTAAGAAATGTTTCTTGATTTATTCTGTTGCAATTTCATTTACCTCAACATGAAATTGCAAAAAGACCAACTTAAGTTTCGAAGAAATGATTCAATTATCCTGGCAATTATTAGGTAGTTGGGATTAATGACACTAAAGCAACAGAGGCTGTGATGCGCCAAGTAAAAAAACAATGGAACATAGAAGAATATATACAAGTAAATTTATGTCAGAAATGTAAAAAGATAAAATAGAGTAACAAATATAACAATATAAAGAAAAACAAACCATTAAATAGTCGAAGGATAAAATTTAAAGAGTACAACAACGCAGTCAACAAATCCAACGAAAGAAGAAACAAGGATACTGAAAATGGCACAATAACAACAGTTAAAATAAAAAGCAAAATATAAACCAATAGTTTAGTAGTCAATACTTTAGAATTCAACATAGATTCAAGAAATGAGTTAATTTTTATAAAATTAATTGCTGTTTGTTTTCCAGAAGTTGATGATTTTTCATTCGTAATTCCTTCTCTTGCTCCATGTTTTCTTCCTACCAGAATGTTACGCAGAGGCAGTGGCGTATATAGAATATATTTTCGGGGGGGGCCGACACCCCATGGAAACCTATCTGTTCAACCAAAAAAAAAAAAAAAAAACATTGGGAGAACATTTCGGGGGGGGAGGGGGCCGGGCCAAAAAATCTATTCAACTAAACAAAAAAAACAATGAAAATCTATCTGTTCAACCAAAAAAAACGTTCGGAGGACATATCTTCATTATTTCGGGAGGGGCCCGGGACCCCTCGGCCCCCCCCTTTTATGCGCCCCTGCGCAGAGGTAATGGTAATAGCAATAATTATAATTGGAAACTGGTAATAGCAGTAATTACGTAATTTTTAAAAGACAAAACCCAAACAAAAACATTTGAATTCAAATCCTAATGGCAGTCATATTAAGCTGTTCAGTCCTTAGATTTTAATACAATCATTCCTCACAGACCAGCCATTTTTTTTTACTAATTTTCTTTTTGAAATAAAATGAAAATATGTCATTCATTTCCTTTCTTTGTTTTTTGAACTCATGTATCGCTTCTGATAATTCTTCTGCGAAAAGCCTATCGAGTGTAATAATAGGCCCAATTGTGTTTTAAATTTCCCCTATTCAGTTTACTTGTTAATATTCTCTTCTCTTTTTCGTTTATTTCCAATCTTTCTTTGAAGGTTGTAAAAGTAAGCCTCCAGAACCTCCAGAGAACGTTATGGTGACATTTGAGAACCAATGGTACAATTACACCTGCAAGGACGAAGGGTGGGTTTACAAAGGGCAAGACAAGAATTATGTCCATGTCTACTGTAATAAAGACGGCGAATGGGGAAGCACAGCCGAGCTCACCGAGTGTGCAATGCCAGGTAACAAAATCCACTGTTTCATATCAGTTAGCCTTTTAACATTGATTTCAAACTGCTAAGTTGAGATTATGCCATAATAGAAGTGTGATAAGATAATATGAAAGAAAGGACTAAGCACACTTGGAAATGACATATAATTAATTAAGGGATTGCAACATGTTATCGGGAATCCAAGAATGATTTCCTAAAATAAGTAAAAACAGTGAAAAGGAAACGATGTTCTTATAGCCGCATCCCCGGTTCCATAACCCTCGCTGGTCGTCGATCTTCACCATGCCACCCCTTCAAGAAATCAATGGGGTGTCCCAATCTCATGCCTCAACTTCACTTGTCGTTTTAAATCGCCTGACGAAGGGAATCGTTGTTGGATTCCCGTAACATGTTGCAATCTCTTAATAAATTATATATGACATTTCTACGTGTACTTAGTCCTTTCTTTTATACGCTAAGTTTAGATGTCACGTAAGATAGTAGGTGAGTTACGAGAGCTAATGGGTTCTTGGACCACTGGCGTATCCAAGAGAAGGTTGGTAAGTGTTAACCCTCCTCCAGTGCATCTAAAAGCGGAAGAAATCTTGGATTTTTGGGCCTGTTTTTTTTTTTTGTTAAAAAGTTCATCGGTTTGTCTCTAACCCCTTCCATCCGGAAAAGGACACGACGTTTTTTTTATTGGTTGAACGACTACGTCCATCAAAATCCTGGATTCGCTCATGTTGTGGATAAATTATAATTCAATGATCATGTCTTAACATTTCATCTCACCAAAATAAGCAGATAAATTGATCGCAACAGAGGTTTTCTTTTTCCTTACATGGATCCAAATTCTACCAAAAATCAAGAAGCTAGCTTAGCTCTAGCTTTTAAATTTCGGCTTACTAGGATATTTTTGAGCTATTATGACAAATTCCAGATAAATGACTTTCCGAATTTAATTACATTCACAATTAATTAATTAACAGCGGAAGCGTTTGTACTTTTTGTATATTAATGGAGTGTTAACAATTGCAGTAAAAAAATGTAAATACTCTTTGTAAAGTTTATTTTAGTGCCTTAAAAATATGGGATTGTATTTACAAAAAAATATTTGTGATATTCTCAAATGTAGTGGTAAAAACTCCTGAGATCAACAAAGCAATGGGACGAACTAAAGGGTCCGTCCGACGCTCGCCCGCCTGTAAGAGATTCATGGTGTCGATTTGATAGAAGAATGGATGAACCCTAGAGCGCTTTTGCAGGAGAAAGAACCAGCGAAAATCCTTTTTTTTAAGACCAGTTAACGACTCCAGGTTCTTCTATCCCGTAAACAACTCCGTTATAAGTTTAACCACAACTAATTTTCGAGACATCCTGTATAATCAGTTTTCTGTTGAAAGATGTAGACAACTTTTGTTCAAATTCAAAGTTCTTAGGATTCGAATGGAAATATTTTTTTCCATAATATTTTTTAAATTCAATTATTTTTTTATATTTATATTTAATATAATACTTTCCACTTTGTTCTCGAATTCCATAATTACTTATTTAACTTTTAATTGCTTTTGATTAACTTTTATAGTGATATTTTTTGTAATGAAATTCTTCTTTTTTATTTCTATCTTCATCCACTTCTTTTTATTCATTCTTTTCTTCTTGTTTCTTTACGGTATGAAAGTGAGAATGATTGAAAGATTTTTTTCCAGTAATCAGAAATGGCAGAAGTAAATTTAAGAGCGAATTTAAATGAGAATTAATAAATAAATTGTTTATTTGTTTAATTTAAGTGATTTCAAATGCACCATCAACTGAAGCACTACGCCCTGCAGTTTGAGGGCCTTGGGCCCGAAGATGTCAATTTGATTTTGTTTTTTTGGTTGGTTATACCAGAATTATTTACATGAATGCGCCTCGCACTTTTGAATAAATTTCTTTACAATAATGCCTCTCACAAATCAAAACCGTCTCAAGATTTTCTCTCTTAATTCGAAAGACTACTGGTACTAAAGCCTAAATGTCTATTGTACAATCCCTAATACGCAACAATGGCCGTAGGCAGCCGGAAAGAAAGGAAAGGAGACCAACACAGAAAAAAGAAAGTATTCACGCCGTTACCGGGATTCAGACTTAGAACATATCAGCCAAGACCATCCGCTAATCCTGAAAAGCCTGTCGAACTACTTAATTAAATGTTTGAAAGAAACCAAAAAATTGCTAAATCCTAAATTCTTCAATTAAAATTTAAAAATTTCTAAAAAGTTTCATGTAAGAAGTTTATGTATGATCAAAAGAGTTTTGAATATAAAAATGCTTTCAAAAATAATTAGAATAATTAGCATTCAATCTTTTTTTTTTTTTTTTTTTTAAAAAAAACAAAACAAAAAAAACAAAAACCGGCTGGACTCTTTTTATAATATGTGGTAGGTAGCGTATTGTACAACTTAAACACAGATAGATTTACTTTGATCTTTAAAAAACTGTTTTTTACGTGCGCTAATCATAGTTTAAATAACAGAAATGAAGCCGA
>JAFIDM010000001.1:11340594-11351179 GCA_023159025.1 Thereuonema tuberculata
GCCACCCGCGGCCGCGTAGTTCGCTTATACCTCGGGCCGCCCCTGCTTGGACGTTGGACAGACATTAAAATTATTCAATTATAATAAGAGTTCGTTCAACTTTTGTTAAGAATATATTCTGTCATAATTTAGTTAATAGAAAGTAGGTTACAAGATCTGTAAATATCTGAATACAATAGTTTGTAACTATGAAGTTAACAATATATAGAAATAATGTAACAGAACTTTTGTGAAAAAAATTGGGAATCCCATTTAAACCTTCACGGTCATCTGGGCGACGGACAACTGGGCGATGGCGAGTGGGCGATGTACGACTGGGCGATGTACGACTGGGCGATGGCGATTGGGCGATAGTCATCTGGGCGACGTACGACTGGGCGACGGACAACTGGGCGATGGCGAGTGGGCGTTAGTCATCTGGGCGACGGACGATTGGGCGACGGCGAGTGGGCGATGTTGATCTGAGCGACGAACAACTGAGCGATGGCGACAAAGTAATAGATCAAATATGCAATGTAAATAAAATATTTAACGATTATGATAAGGAAAGACAATTAATTAAAACTTTTTTTTTTGTCAGGGAATCAAACCATTATTTAGCCGTACATTATCAGAGGCCACAGAATTCAATGTTTTAACTTCAAATTTAAGTTTACTTCAAATTTTTACTTGAACAAAAATCTTATAACATATAAGACTAATTAACTTTAAAAAATTACCCTAATGCAGCCCGAAACTAATCTGCACAATTTTTTAAAGTTTATTTAAGATTTTAATTCGTGCGTTACATGATTTTTGTTCAAATAGATCAGTTTACACACGTTAAAAGCAGTTTGTTATATTAATGTTTTCTTCTTGAAATGACCCTTCCCTTATTGAAGATAAACGATAAAAAAGATCAAAATAACTGATGAGAGAACATTAAAATTGAAATATTTTAATAGAGGACCAGGCGGATTATATAGAATCAATTCTACGACTAATAATTTAGTTCTATGTTATTTATTCTAAGAAAATGGAAGAATTCGAGAGCTACGACAGCAGCCATCATTGAAATGAGTGAAGAAAAGTAAATATTTTCTATCAGAAGAGAAGTGGACTTTTATAGGATTTCACTCAGAAGAAGATAAAGAACGATAAACTACATAATTAATTAATTACAGTATTAAGTAGAGTTTTTTATTTAACTAACTGTAAAAACTTAAGCAGTGAGAATGTTGTAATAATAGTTGAAAATAATAAACTGTCAATTAAATATAGTTGTATACTGGAAGTAGATCCATTTCTGTTAATAAATTGTTAAATATAAATTCTTAACTCCTGAGTGTCAGAATCATTCATTTCCATGCTGTTTCAACTAATAACGATTCGGACCGTTACTATGAAAGGTTCTTTTGCGGTGCCTGGAGGGAATCAACAGTAAGCCAGGTTCAAGTGAACGTTCAAGTGAAAATTAAAAGCAAAGTTACATTGGGATTGCTTAGCGTTTTAAAATACAGACACTTACCTTACAAAAACTCCACGAATAACATCCTCAGAAGTCAGAACAAATGATCCTCAGTCGTCAATTATTATCTTTCTCTGAGGATGATACCCGTGGCGTATTGAAACTTTCAGGTTTCAAGATAATATACAAGATAATATACAAAAAGATCTAAATAATATAAATAAATGGTCATTTAAAAATAAAATGAAAGTAAATGGAGAAAAAAACAAAAATAATGATAATCAAAAACAAAAATAAGAAAATAAATAACAATGTAATTATTAATCTACATAAAATAGAATGTCCAAATATAGAACAGAAAAATAATATCTTAATGAAATATTGTAACTGCAAAAGAATAAAAATTGTCTCGACTTATAAATATTTAGGAATTAATATAGATAACAAATTCTGCTGGAATGAACAGTATGGTTATGTGATAAGGAAGCTGAGCTCATATGCTTTTCTCTTTTATCACATTAGAGATGCTATTCCGTTTAAACAAAAGATCATTGTATACAAATCCCTTGTAGACTCAATCTTGGATTATGGGTTGGAATGTTGGATAAATATGAACAAACAACAAATAGAAAATATCAATAAGAAAATATTAAAAATATTTAATAATGTTTATAAAAATTATAAATACAAATCAAAAAATGAACAATTAAGGATAAGAAAAAAATATAAAATATTAAAAATAAACGAAAAATTTATATATAAAACAATAATTAAAAACTATTTTGATGTGGAAAGAGAAATAAATTACCAACAAGGAGTATTAAAGACTAGATGTAATTGGAATAAAATATTTAAAATAGAAAGAATTAAAAATAATTATGGATATCGATTAGATAATTATGTAAAATATAAAATATTTAAGCAAATAGATCCTAATAAAAAAAATAATGTAACTTTTAAGCAAATAAAACAAAATATAATTTCAGATGTGATAGATGGAAAAATTAAGTATTAATTAATAACTTTAAAAAAAAAAATATATTAAAATGCTCAATTCCTATAACACAGGTATACCGCTTATAAGTATACCTAATAGGATTGATAAACATTAAAAAAAAAAAAAAAAAAAGGTACATTGGTGTACTTCCCTTTACTTAATCTTGCTTTTAAAGATGATGTTTCTAATCCTTGATATTTATGTCAAATCTGTGAAGGATTTCAGAATAAAGCTGTACTAGATTAAAAGAGAAACACGTTACGAAAAAGTAAAAGATTTTGTTGGTCGTAAATTGACATAACAACATGATGAAAAATATCTCTTAATATCAGTACAACAGAACTAGTCCAGTCGACAGGTTGAAAAAAGTGGGGTTAGGTGGAAAAAGGTTCCTGGTTACTTAGCTTTTGTGAATTGGGGTTGGGTGGGGGAAGAGGGGATCGGAGGTGGGGTGGGGTGTCCAAAGTTGAACCAAAGTTTCAACACTGGTAACAGTTTTGCCACCATCATGACTTTTTTTGGCTTCCAATTTTACAATATTAGCAAAAGTTAACAAAAAAATAACATCACAGAAAATAAACTAAGGAAAAAAAAAAAGACTGCAATATTGTTGCACGACAGATATTCTATTTTGTTTTTGTTTTTTAAAAAAAGATGTTTGTTTAATTATGTATCATTTAAGTAATTTAAATTGTGTTTAAATATTTTATTTAAAAAATTAAAGAATTCGACATATCAATTATTAATCATTTGAATGATAAAAAATTGAATTCAACTACAGTAAACTACCGATTATCCGCGGACCTCTCCTGTTTCCATTTTTTTTTACTGTACAATAAATTATGAAATTAAAAAAAAATATTAAATCTAGAATAAGGTAAACAATAAAAGAGGCAAACACAGTAAGTGAAGACAATTATAGACAAAATTTAAAGAACGACCTTGTGGGCGGAGCTTAGGCCGGCAGGTTACACTTAATTACGGAAGAGTCTTCCCGTAATAATAAAATTTAAAAATAAATAAATAATTTAAAATAAAATAATTATTTATAATGTAGGTACTGTAACTGTATGTATTGCCATTTTAATGTAAATAAAACGTGTTAAAAGCATTTTTGTCCAATTTCGGATTATCCGCGAAATTCGCTTATCCGCGGTTGCTGCACCACCCAATTCCGTGGATAATCGAGAGTTTACTGTATTAGAATTAAGACCCAAAATATTGAGAAATCAGTCGAGAAGAGATAAAAATGCCCAAAATAATCAAATTGACAATCACTAAGAACTGATAAAGGAATCACAAGGTTATGAAATAAATAGTAGATTCAATAACATAACGACCATCATAGTGTACACAGGAGCCTCAAATATTAATAAAATTTATATTAGTAAAATTACTTGTATAGGGACTTGGTCTAACATTGTAACATTCATTAATATGAGTTGGGTAGTAAAAAACGTTAAAATGAAATTTTAAGTTGAAGGACACTTAGTCCTTCTGTGACCACGAAAACTTAAAAACTCTACGTCCTCAAACACTGACATTTTAGAAATAGCTGAAAAAATTACAAGAAGGATCCCTTAGTACCGTAACGAGAAGTCAAATCCTAGTTTTACTGTAAATTTCATGGAAAAGTGAATCCATTTCTTCGAAAACATGAAAAAAAGTAACAAATTAACTGCCTTGAAAGGGTTTGTCCTTTAAATATTGGAAAAAATGCGACAACAAAACGTAGTTTTATTTCATTTATCACCAAAAACTAATCTTCCATTAAAGAAAAAAAATATATTTTACCAGATCCGAAACATAAAAAATTAATTTAAATAGGTCAGTTCTCATAAGAAATTAACTACGTTTTCAGACTCAAAATGTCAATTTCGTAACTACTTTGTGTAGAGTATTAAATTGATCTAGGGTCAATCCATATGAAATCAACCAATAAAAAAATAATTTGTTGCTGACATATTTTATTTTATTTTTGATAGTACATTTTCTGTTTATATATACACCTGGGAGTACAAAACGATTTTTTTTTAAATTTTATTATTGCTAATTTGGGTTTTAGCGGTCATTTTGTTTATGAGGGTAGGCCGTTTTTGGCGTTTTCCGAGATTAGCGATAAGTTAAATAACTTTTTTGTTTTATTAAGATATCAACTTGAAATAAAAACCATCTTATTCTAAATTCTGAAACCATCTACAAATCATGTTATGACCAAAAATATGGTAAGTTGTAAGAAAATAACCTAAAATTTAACTAGAAAAATGTGTTTTCGATGAGACTAATTGAAGATTTAGGGAATTCTTTTTTCAAGAAGGGATTAAACCACATCTTTAATGTTTTTTCCCCTTAAAAATATAATAGAGAAGAAGAATTAAAAAAAATTGATCCCTTTTAAATGCCACCTTTAGGTTTTACAGGCCTTCAAATATCGCAATTTTTCCAAAAATACCGATTTTCAAACAGGCATATCTCCAATAGGAGCTGAAATTTTCAAAAAATACTCTTCTAGTGTCTGGTAATAACCACATGAAATTTCATAATGGGGTTTTAATTCAGAAGTATTTTTTTTAATTAAAGAAAAATGCAAAAATACACAGTACGACGCACATTGACACAGACTCCTAAAGTGTTAAAACACTTAAAAAACCACACCTAATAAACTAACCTATTCTAGTCCTATATGTACAAAATGTGTAAACTGTAATTGAAATCCAGAGCCATTGGAGTAACCATTGGAGTAACCCTCAAGTTACCTTGCACCCTTTTATTAGCTGCATGATGGTGAAATGAGCCACAGAAGCCTTTCTCCTATAAGTGACTGTTTGGACCATAGTACCGTGACTGTGCACTGTTTTCAAAAACATTTGACTGAAGATATATAAAAAAAATGCTCCTTTAGTAAAAAAAAAATGTTTACTTTATTATTTATTTAGTTTATTAAGTGTCTTTTTTTAAGTGTTTTAACACTTTAGGAGTCTGCGTCAATGTGCGTCGTACTGTGTATTTTTGCTTTTTTCTTTAATTAAAAAAAATACTTCTGAATTAAAACCCCATGATGAAATTTCATATGGTTATTACCAGATACTAGAAGAGTAGTTTTTGAAAATTTCAGATTTTTTGATTCAGCCCCTATTGGAGATTGCCTGTTGGAAAATCGGCAATTTTGGTCAAATTGCGATATTTGAAGACCTGTAAAACCTAAAGGTGGCATTTAAAAGGGATCAAATTTTTTTAAGTCTTCTTCTCTATTATACTTTTAAGAGGAAAAAACATTAAAGTTGTGTTTTAATCCCTTCTTGGAAAAAGAATTGCCTAAATCTTCTATTTATTCTAATCGAAAACATATTTTTCTAGTTAAATTTTAGGTTATTTTCTTACAACTTACCACATTTTTGGTCGTAACATGATTTGTAGATGGTTTCATTTAGAATAAGATGGTTTTATTTCAAGTTGATATCTTAATAAACAAAAAAGTTATTTAACTTATTGCTAATCTCGGAAAACGCCAAAAACGGCCTACCCTCATAAACAAAATGGCCGCTAGAAGCCAAAGTAGTAACAATAAATTTTTTAAAAAAATCGTTTTGTACTCACAGATGTATATAAAACAGAAAATGTACTATCAAAAATAAAATAAAATATGTCAGCAACACCCATTGGTTGATTTCATATGGATTGACCCTCTAGATTTTTGAAACCTTAAAATCTTGGATGTGCAAGGTGTTCATAATTAAAGTTCACATTTCGAAAGGCTGTAACTGAAGAACCAATCAGCGGAACGACTTCAAATTTCACATAAGGACATCCGTGGAATTTTGTTTGGCGTAAAAAAAAAAAAAAAATTCTCCGAAGGTGGCCGCTAGGGCGATATGTGGCGCTACAGTACTATAGTGGATACACCTGATTCGTTGTGATTACCCAACGACATGTTCGATATGGTTTCACTCGGTATCGCCAACGTATTGAAATCGCAACATCGCTTGCACAACATCACAGCACGTAGTGTATCTCTCATAATGTTGTGAATATGGCGTGTAATGCTGGTCTTCACGTCTCCTAAGTTGGCTAGATCCTCACGATAGACAAGTTCTTTGAGCCCAGCCAAAAGTCGCAGAGGTTGAGATCCATCCTTGTACGAAAATGGCGGCTGATTATTTTGTCGTCGATAAAAGTAGCCTGAAGTAACCGTTGCCACGGATAGTGATGTGAGGTGGGGCACCATACTGCATGAAAATTGTTGCATCCAGGACGCAACATTGACGCTTTTCATCAATGAGTTTGAGAATCATCTGGTTGGCTAATAGAGATGTATAATGCTTGCCAGTAAGTGTGTAGATGAAGGACCCTCAGAACAAAGCTCTTCGAAAAAGAAAGATCCGACGTTGAATATGGATGTGAAACCACACCAAACGGTGAACTTTGGTAAATGAAGTGGCAACTGTCGCAAGACGTGTGGGTGACCAAATTCTCCAACTGTGCGTGTTCACATCACTTTGCAGATGGAAGTGATCTTCGTCAGTCCACAAAATATTCCAAAGCCAGTCGGCTTCCAGTTTAGTTCAGCAAGAAAGTGCAGAGCAGATTGTTTCACGGGTACCTCTGTCGTGAGTCAGTAGGGGTACCAGCGCAAAATTTGTCGTAGAACTTTGTGAACAGTGCTTACGGGTTTGTGCAATGGCTGTGTAACAAGCCGTCGACTGCTTCTTCCCACTACATTTGCCATCCTTTCTCCACCAATACAACTACATCCTCCATTATCTGCTGCTCAACGGTTTTCCATCCTCTGCCAGGCTTCACCTGCAAAGAACCTGTCTCTTCAAATTTCTGGATCATTTTTTGAACACCATTTGCGATCAGAGGTCAGTTGTTAGATTTACTGTCCTGAACTTTCGCTTTGCTGTTAAGGCACCTCTGGTAAACAGCTTCACAAGAAGTGCGCGAATCTTTGGTAACATTGTCGTTGTGTAATGAAGTGACGCATTCCTCACTTGTCTGCTTTTATAGCAGTTTTCAATCACTTGTCATATCATGTGCATTTGTCATTTGCATTATCCACTACAGTACTTTAGCGCCATACATCACCCTAGCGGCCATCTTCAGAAGTAATGTTTTTTTTGCCTCAGACAAAATTCCATCCTCACGGACGTCCTCATGTGAAATATGAAGTCGTTCCGCTGATTGGTTCTCCAGTTCCAGCCTTTCGAAATGTGAACTTTAATTATGAACACCTGATATAAACATGCCTTTATGACCTAAAAAATTAAAAATAAGATGTAGAAGTTAAAAATTGAACCAAAATATAATATAAAAACTACCTCTTTTTATAGCTTGTATAAAAAACTGAGTAAAAACTGTTTTATAAACAAAAACCATAAACATCCCTACACAACACAAAAGTGTTCTTATAATCTTAAATAACTTATACTTTTCAAAAACAAAATCTAAAAAAAATGCAGAATATTGTGAACTAGTGATTTGTTTATCGGAGAATAAAAACTGCTTCTGCAGTCCTATTTCAAAAATGAGTTTTAATAAAGGAAATTACAACTTTGCTTTTGAAAATTAACTTCACTGGACAAATTAACAACATATCAATGTGATAAGACAGTACAAACCTAAAACGTAAGCAAGAAATTAACTTTTTCGAGTTGATGTTCTTCCTTACATTCTCAAAAAAACAGGGAAAAAACACTAAGGTAGACTCACATGAAATCTTAAATCTGTTTTCAGATATTTTTTTCTTCACATTTGTCTTCTTCTCAAAGAAAAACTACGACAAATATGTACTGGCTGTAGTACTCGGCTATTCTAAAACGTCTATAGCAGCCGATTGTTTGAACAATCATGTGATTTGTGATGACATCCCTTAAAGGGTCTATAGGGTAAAAACTAACGTTGTCGTTTATAGTAATGTTACTTCATTGCTAGTCTTTTTTTTAAAAGGAGGATTCGAGAACTGATGTTACCATAAAACAACTTCACTGTCTTAAGTTTAAATAAAATAAAAAATAAATTCTTTGAGATTTTAATATAAGCATACTTCGGTCTCAAGCCCTTAGGTACCAGACTGTAAAGCTGTAACTCGAAAATGTTTGCAAGTCGAATCACTGCCTTTTTTTTTATTTTTTACATATAAATGCGTATACTGCAATTGTCGTACAGGGTGTTTCCGAACTTACATTACAGAATAGATAAATAGTATAACAGAGTAGAATAGTAAATAAAGCTATATGATCACAATAACACAAAGCGATGCTCAGCGAACCGTATTGTAAACTAATTGAGAACAGAAACACAAGTAGTTGGACATCAATCGGGCGGTAGCGCCATACCGCTAAAGAGCCGGAGCTCCGAAGCAAGCGCCGCAACTTCGAAGAATGGTACAATTCAAAATATCCTTCAATCCGTAAGTCGAAGCCGTACTTATCTGATGTGAATCACGTTTATTCCAGTTGTTGTCATTTTTTGATTTATCATTACATTGATATTCATCCTTCAACTGATTTGACTAATATCGAAACAAAAATATTCTGTGGAAACAACAGAAGAATAATCCTTTATTTTATCGCAGTTGTAAATGTGATTGCAGATGCAATGCAGTTTTTTTTTTTTCCAGTTAATGCCTGAATATGTTTTTCTCTTGAGTTATGTATTCTCGCAAGCAACAAATCTATAACAAGCGTTTCCGTAAAGTCCGAGAAATCGCTTGCTACGAGATCAGGAGGTACATCAGCATCTCTCTGGTGCTGTAAAATTATTTGAATAAATCGATGGTTAACATTACAGGATGAATTCCCATAGAAATCAGATCACAAGAACTTGTTTATTATCCCTATTAATTTACAACTAATTTTTGCTAATTCCATAAACACTTAAGAACCTCACGTGTTCCTTTGAAAAAACAAAAACAAAGTTCATACTGTCTTTGCTTTTCCAAACAATGCTATTGCCCCCTACGTAGGATATATCTTCTTTTTCTTATACAGTATACTCTCGATATCTCGAAGTCGAAGGGACGCTAAAAAAAATTCGAGATAGCGAGTTTTCGCTGTAACAAGATCGTAAAATAATGATAAAACTAAAATAAATAGGAAAAATGAATATAATAATGTTGAAATTAATCATAAATATTTTGTAACAAATATTGAAAAGCTTCTTAATAAAATACGGAATAATAAATTACAAGATCTAAGTAAGATTATTAATAAACTAAATAAAATAATTTTAAATTCTAAAAAAATTGAAATTAAAAAAATTTTGAAAAATAAAAAAAACTAACTTATAATTCAGTACAAAATAATAAAAAAATTGTTGTAAACAATTATGGATGAATCAAGATATTTTACAACATATTAAAATATAAGATAAATTATATTTTAAATATAAAAATAACAAAACTAATAAAAACTATGAAATAGAGTATAAAAACGAAAGAAATTGGTTAAAAACTTATATTATTATTAAAAATAAAATTAAATATTATAATAATAAAATAAATAAAAATAGTGGAACAAAAGAAGTTTGGAATATTATTAATAATGAATTTAAAACTAAAAACAACACAGTGATGAATAATAGTTTCCAAAAATTGAAAACAAAATTTAAAATGAAGAAATTTTTAGAAACCTAAAAATTAGTTTTACAAAAAATCATTTTCATTATCATAAAATGAATAATAATTTTACATTATGTAATGAGAAATCATCTCACATGAATTCAATGGTATATTTTCTTTCAAATTTGGATGAAATTAAAAAAATAATAAAAAATTTAAATAATAAAAAATCTTGTGGTTTTGATTCCATTAAAATTATGGAAATTACAGAATATAGTGAGTATTTTGCTTCTTTATTTTGTATTTTTTGTATTACTTGACTTAATGTTAAATTTGGATAGATTTCCAAATTCTTGGAAAATTGGCATAATTAATTCGTTATCTAAAAATAGTAATATTGAAAATTTTAAAAATTGTAGACCTATATCTATTCTTTCTAATGTCTCGAAAATTGTTGAAAAATATCTTGCAAATTCAATTTATCAATATGTATGATAAAATCTTTTAACGTGCTTGTATTATAAAATTAAAAATTCAACTATTAAAACACTTTACAATTAAGATAATCTAAAAATTAAAAACT